>JAWNPP010000089.1:0-25380 GCA_035047445.1 Drosophila siamana
TTTTTTAACTCAAATCTGTTTTGTTGTTTGTTTGTTTGCTTAAAGATATTCAAAATACAAATTTTTACGGTTTTCCCCAAAAAAAAATACAAATTTTTACGTATTTTTCAGAAACCAAAAATGCATAATTTTCATGAAATTTTTCCAAAAAATTAAATTTCTCAAAAATTGAAAAAAAATGACATGAAATTTTTTTTTCGATTTTTTTAATCAAATCGTTTTTGTTGATTGTTTGTTTGGCTAAAGATATTCAAAATACAAATTTTTGCAGTTTTCCAAAAAAATACAAATTTTTACTTTTTTTCAAAAAAACAAAAATGCGAATTTTCATGTTTTTCCCCAAACATTGAAAAATTTCAATAATCAAAATTTTTGCGTTTTTTTTTCTCAAAAATTGGAAAAATGACATGAAATTTTTTTTCGATTTTTTAACTCAAATCGTTTTTGTTGTTTGTTTGTTTGCTTAAAGATATTCAAAATACAACTTTTTTTACGTTTTCTCCTAAAAAATACAAATTTTACGTTTTTCACAAACAAAAATGCGAATTTTCATGCTTTTTCCCAAAAAAATTAAAAATTCAATATTCAAAATTTTTGCGTTTTTTTCAAAAAATTGAAAAAAATGTCATGAAATATTTTTTTCGATTTTTTAACTCAAATCGTTTTTGTTGTTTGTTTGTTTGCTTAAAGATATTCAAAATACAAGGGGATTTTTACGGTTTTCCCCCAAAAAATACAAATTTTTACGTTTTTCACAAACAAAAATGCGAATTTTCATGTTTTTCCACAAATTTTGTTGTTGTTCCTGTTTTTTGCGTTTTTCCTCATAAAAAAATCGTTTTAATTTTTCTATGTTTTTTTGTTGTTGCTTTTTTACTGTTTTTCCCCAAAAAAATACAAATTTTTACGTTTTTCAGAAACCAAAATGCGAATTTTCATGTCTTTTCCCCAAAAAAATTGAGGAAATTCAATATTCAAAATTTTTTGCGTTTTTTTTCTCAAAAAAATTGAAAAAACGTCATGAATATTTTTTTCGATTTTTTAACTCAAATCGTTTTTGTTGTTTGTTTGTTTGCTTAAAGATATTCAAAATCGACACATTTTTACGTTTTCCCCAAAAAAGTACAAATATTTTACGTTTTTCAGAAACAAAAATGCGAATTTTCATGACTTTTTCCCTAATAAAAATTGAAAAAATTCAATAATCAAAATTTTTGCGATTTTTTTCAAAAAAATTAAAAAAATAACATGAAATATTTTTTTTCGATTTTTTAACTCAAATCGTTTTTGTTGTTTGTTTGTTTGCTTAAAGATATTCAAAATACACATTTTGCCATTTCCCAAAAAAATACAAATTTTTACGTTTTTCACAAACTAAAAATGCAAATTTTCATGCTTTTTCCCAAAACAATAAAAAATTCAATATTTAAAATTTTTCGCGTTTTTTTCTCAAAAAAATTGAAAAATGACATCAAACATTTTTTTTCGATTTTTTTAACTCAAATCGTTTTGTTGATTGTTTGTTTGCTTAAAGATATTCAAAATACACATTTTTACAGAAGTTTTCCCAAAAAAATACAAATTTTTACGTTTTTCAGAAACAAAAATGCGAATTTTCATGTTTTTTCCCAAAAAATTGAAAAAATTCAATATATCAAAAATTTTTTGCGATTTTTTTTTAAAAAAATTGAAAAAATATAAAATTCCTTTGATTTTTTAATAAATCGTTTTATTATTTGTTTTTTTTGGTTAAAGATACTGAAAAAATACATTTTAATTTTTTGCGATTTTCACAAACAAAAATGCAAATTTTCATGTTTTTTCCCAAAATATTGAAAAAAATTCAATAATCAAAATTTTTTGCGATTTTTTCTCAAAAAAATTGAAAAATGCCATGAAATATTTTTTTCGATTTTTTAACTCAAATCGTTTTTGTTGTTTGTTTGTTTGCTTAAAGATATTCAAAATACACATTTTTACCGTTTTCCCCAAAAAAAAAAATACAAATTTTTATCTTTTTTCAGAAACAAAAATGTCGAATTTTCATGCCTTTTCCCAAAAAAACTGAAAAATTCAATATTCAAAATTTTTTGCGATTTTTTTGCAAAAAATTAAAAAATGACATGAAATATTTTTTTCGATTTTTTAACTCAAATCGTTTTATGTTGTTTGTTTGTTTGCTAAAAGATATTCAAAATACAAATTTTTACGGTTTTCGCCAAAAAATACAAAATTTTTACGTTTTTTCGGAAACAAAAATGCGAATTTTCATGTTTTTTTTCCCAAAAAAATTAAAAAATTCAATATTCAAATATTTTTGCGTTTTTTTTTTTCAAAAAATTCGAAAAAATAACATGAAACATTTTTTTTCGATTTTTTAACTCAAATCGTTTTGTTGTTTGTTTGTTTGCTTAAAGATATTCAAAATATACAAATTTTTACGTTTTTCAGAAACAAAAATGCGAATTTTCATGTTTTTTCACAAAAAAATTAAAAAATTCAATATTCAAAATTTTTTGCGATTTTTTTTAAAAAAAATTGAAAAATATGACCATAAAACATTTTTTCTTCGATTTTTAACTCAAATCGTTTTTGTTGTTTCTTTGTTTGCTTAAAGATATTCAAAATACACATTTTTACAGTTTTTCCAACCAGAAAAATACAAATTTTTACGTTTTTCACAAACCAAAATTCGAATTTTCATGTTTTTTCGACCAAAAAGAATTAAAAAATTCAATATTCAAAATTTTTGCGATTTTTTTCTAAAAAAAAATGAAACATTTTTTTTTTCAATTTTTATTAATCGTTTGATAATTTTGTTATTGTTTGTTTGCTTAAAGATACTAAAAATATATATTTTTGACGTTTCTCAAAAACGTAAAAATGTGAATTTTCATATCTTTCCCCAAAACAATCAAAAAAACAATAATCAAAATTTTTGCGTTTTGTGTTCAAAAAAAAATTGAAAATAAAAATTTTTTTCGATTTTTTTCATTTCTTTTTGTTTGTTTGAAAACTAAAAAATATTCAAAATAGAAATTTTTGAGTTTTCGCAAAAAATAAAATTTTTACATTGTTTTGTGAAAAAACATGAAAATTCGCATTTTTTTTTGTGAAAAACGTAAAAATTTGTATTTTGAATATCTTTAAGCAAACAAACAATCAACAAAAACGATTTGTGTTAAAAATCGAAAAAAAATTTTCATGGCATTTTTTCAATTTTTTTTGAGAAAAAAACGCAAAAAATTTTGAAATATTGAATTTTTTAATTTTTTTGGGAAAAAGCATGAAAATTCGCATTTTGGTTTGTGAAAAACGTAAAAATTTTGTATTTTTTTTTTTTTTGGGGAAACCCGTAAAAATTGTATTTTGAATATCTTTAAGCAAACAAACAATCAACAAAAACGATTTGAGTTAAAAAATCGAAAAAAATGTTTCATGGCATTTTTTCAATTTTTTTGAAAAAAAATCGCAAAAATTTTGATTATTGAATTTTTTCAATTTTTTTTGGGAAAAAACATGAAAATTCGCATTTTTGTTTCTGAAAAACGTAAAAATTTGTATTTTTTTTGGGAAAACCGTAAAAATTTGTATTTTGAATATCTTTAAGCAAACAAACAAACAACAAAAACGATTTGAGTTAAAAAATCGAAATAAAATGTTTCATGTCATTTTTTCAATTTTTTGAAAAAAAAATTCGCAAAAATTTTGAATATTGAATTTTTTTAATTTTTTTTGGGGAAAAACATGAAAATTCGCATTTTTGTTTCTGATAAAACCGTAAAAATTTGTATTTTGTTTATAATATCTTTAAGCAAACAAACAAACAACTAAAACGATTTGAGTTAAAAAATCGAAAAAAAATGTTTCATGTCATTTTTTCAATTTTTTTGAGAAAAAAAAACGCAAAAATTTTGATTATTGAATTTTTTCATTTTTTTGGGGAAAAACATGAAAATTCGCATTTTTGTTTGTGAAAAACGTAAAAAATTTGTATTTTGAGTATCTTTAAGCAAACAAACAATCAACAAAAACGATTTGAGTTAAAAAATCGAAAAAAAAATTTTCATGTTGCATTTTTTCAATTTTTTTTGAAAAAAAAACGCAAAAATTTTGAATATTGAATTTTTTCATTTTTTTTGGGAAAAAGCATGAAAATTCGCATTTTTGTTTGTGAAAAACGTAAAAATTTGTATTTTTTTGGGAAAAACCGTAAAAATTTGTATTTTGAATATCTTTAAGCAAACAAACAAACAACAAAAACGATTTGAGTTAAAAAATCGAAATAAAATTTTACATGGCATTTTTTCAATTTTTTTTATGAAAATATGCAAAAATTTTAAATATTGAATTTTTAAATTTTTTTGGGGAAAAAGCATGAAAATTCGCATTTTGGTTTGTGAAAAACGTAAAAATTTGTATTTTTGGGGAAAACGGTAAAATTTGTATTTTTAATATCTTTAAGCAAACAAACAATCAACAAAAACGATTTGAGTTAAAAATCGAAAAAAAATTTCATGGCATTTTTTCAATTTTTTTGAGAAAAAAAACGCAAAAATTTTGATTATTGAATTTTTTCATTTTTTTTGGGAAAAACATGAAAATTCGCATTTTTGTTTGTGAAAAACGTAAAAATTTGTATTTTTTTGGGGAAAACCGTAAAAATTTGTATTTTGAATATCTTTAAGCAAAACAAACAAACAACAAAAACGATTTGAGTTAAAAAATTGAAAAAAAAATATTCATGGCATTTCTTCAATTTTTTTGAGAAAAAAACGCAAAAATTTTGAATATTGAATTTTTTAATTTTTTTGGGAAAAACATGAAAATTCGCATTTTGGTTTGTGAAAAACGTAAAAATTTGTATTTTTTTGGGGAAAAACGTAAAAAAGCATAACAACAAAAAGCAAAAAACATGAAAATTCGCATTTTGTTGTGAAAAATCGCAAAAATTTTGTATTTTTTTGGACAACAAACAACGAAAAATTTTATTATTTTTTTCATTTTTTGGGGAAAAACATGAAAATTCGCATTTTTGTTTGTGAAAAACGTAAAAATTTGTATTTTTTTTGGGGAAAACCGTAAAAATTTGTATTTTGAATATCTTTAAGCAAACAAACAAACAACAAAAGCGATTTGAGTTAAAAAATCTAAATAAAATGTTTCATGGCATTTTTCAAATTTTTTTATAAAAAATTCGCAAAAATTTTGAATATTGAATTTTTTCATTTTTTTGGGGAAAAACATGAAAATTCGCATTTTTGTTTGTGAAAAACGTAAAAATTTGTATTTTTGGAAAACGGTATCTTTTTAAGCAAACAAACAATCAACAAAAACGATTTGAGTTAAAAAATCTAAAAAAAATTTTTCATGGCATTTTTTCAATTTTTTTGAGAAAAAACTGCAAAAATTTTGAATATTGAATTTTTTTCATTTTTTTGGGGAAAAGACATGAAAATTCGCATTTTTGTTTGTGAAAAACGTAAAAATTTGTATTTTTTTGGGGAAAAACGGTAAAAATTTGTATTTTGAATATCTTTAAGCAAACAAACAAACAACAAAAACGATTTGAGTTAAAAAATCGAAAAAAAAATGTTTCATGGCATTTTTTCATATTTTTTGAGAAAAAAACGCAAAAATTTTAAATATTGAATTTTTTAATTTTTTGGGAAAAAGCATGAAAATTCGCATTTTGGTTTGTGAAAAACGTAAAAATTTGTATTTTTTGGGGAAAACGGTAAAAATTTGTATTTTGAATATCTTTAAGCAAACAAACAATCAACAAAAACGATTTGAGTTAAAAAAATCGAAAAAAAATATTTTCATGGCATTTTTTCAATTTTTTTGAAAAAAACTCGCAAAAATTTTGATTATTGAATTTTTTTAATTATTTTTGGGGAAAAACATGAAAATTCGCATTTTTGTTTCTGAAAAACGTAAAAAAATTTGTATTTTGAATATCTTTAAGCAAACAAACAAACAACAAAAACGATTTGAGTTAAAAAATCGAAAAAAAGTTTTCATGGCATTTTTTTCAATTTTTTTGAGAAAAAAAAGCAAAAATTTTAAATATTGAATTTTTTAATTTTTTTGGGGAAAAAGCATGAAAATTCGCATTTTTGTTTCTGAAAAACGTAAAAATTTGTATTTTTTTGGGGAAAAACCGTAAAAATTTGTATTTTGAATATCTTTAAGCAAACAAACAAACAACAAAAACGATTTGAGTTAAAAAATCTAAAAAAAATGTTTCATGTCATTTTTTCAATTTTTTTGAGAAAAAAATCGCAAAAAATTTTGAATATTGAATTTTTTAATTTTTTTGGGGAAAAAGCATGAAAATTTGTCAATTTTTGTTTGTGAAAAACGTAAAAATTTGTATTTTGAATATCTTTAAGCAAACAAACAAACAACAAAAACGATTTGAGTTAAAAAATCGAAAAAAATATTTCATGGCATTTTTTCAATTTTTTTTGAAAAAAAAACGCAAAAATTTTGATTATTGAATTTTTTTAATTTTTTTGGGAAAAAAGCATGAAAATTCGCATTTTGGTTTGTGAAAAACGTAAAAATTTGTATTTTTTTGGGGAAAACCGTAAAAATTTGTATTTTGAATATCTTTAAGCAAACAAACAAACAACAAAAACGATTTGAGTTAAAAAATCGAAAAAAATGTTTCATGGCATTTTTTCAATTTTTTTGAGAAAAAAACGCAAAAATTTTGAATATTGAATTTTTTAATTTTTTTGGGAAAAACATGAAAATTCGCATTTTTGGTTTGTGAAAAACGTAAAAATTTTGTATTTTTTTGGGGAAAAACGTAAAAATTTGTATTTTGAATATCTTTAAGCAAACAAACAAACAACAAAAACGATTTGAGTTAAAAAATCGAAAAAAATGTTTCATGGCATTTTTTTCAATTTTTTTGAGAAAAAAACGCAAAAATTTTGATTATTGAATTTTTTCATTTTTTTGGGAAAAACATGAAAATTCGCATTTTGTTTGCTGAAAAACGTAAAAATTTGTATTTTTTTGGGAAAACGTAAAAATTTGTATTTTGAATATCTTTAAGCAAACAAACAAACAACAAAAACGATTTGAGTTAAAAAATCGAAAAAAATGCTTCATGGCATTTTTTCAATTTTTTTTGAGAAAAAAAACGCAAAAATTTTGAATATTGAATTTTTTAATTTTTTTGGGGAAAAAGCATGAAAATTCGCATTTTTGTTTGTGAAAAACGTAAAAATTTGTATTTTTTGGGGAAAACGTAAAAATTTGTATTTTGAATATCTTTAAGAAAACAAACAAACAACAAAAACGATTTGAGTTAAAAAATCGAAAAAAAATTTCATGGCATTTTTTCAATTTTTGTGAAAAAAAAACGCAAAAATTTTGATTATTGAATTTTTTCAATTTTTTGGGGAAAAAGCATGAAAATTCGCATTTTTGTTTCTGAAAAACGTAAAAATTTGTATTTTTTTGGGGAAAAACCGTAAAAATTTGTATTTTGAATATCTTTAAGCAAACAAACAAACAACAAAAACGATTTGAGTTAAAAAATCGAAAAAAAATTTTTTATGGCATTTTTTCAATTTTTTTTGAAAAAAATTCGCAAAAATTTTGAATATTGAATTTTTTAATTTTTTTTGGGGAAAAAGCATGAAAATTCGCATTTTGGTTTGTGAAAAACGTAAAAATTTGTATTTTTTGGGGGAAACGTAAAAATTTGTATTTTGAATATCTTTAAGCAAACAAACAAACAACAAAAACGATTTGAGTTAAAAATTGAAAAAAAATTTTTCATGGCATTTTTTCAATTTTTTTGAAAAAAATCGCAAAAATTTTGAATATTGAATTTTTTAATTTTTTTGGGAAAAACATGAAAATTCGCATTTTTGTTTGTGAAAAACGTAAAAATTTGTATTTTGAATATCTTTGAAGCAAACAAACAATCAACAAAAACGATTTGAGTTAAAAAAATTCGAAAAAAAAATGTTTCATGGCATTTTTCAAATTTTTTAAAAAAAACGCAAAAATTTTGAATATTGAATTTTTTCAATTTTTTTGGGAAAAACATGAAAATTCGCATTTTTGTTTGTGAAAAACGTAAAAATTTGTATTTTTTGGGGAAAACCGTAAAAATTTGTATTTTGAATATCTTTAAGCAAACAAACAATCAACAAAAACGATTTGAGTTAAAAAAATCGAAAAAAAAAATTTCATGGCATTTTTTCAATTTTTTTGAGAAAAAAACGCAAAAATTTTGAATATTGAATTTTTTCATTTTTTTGGGGAAAAACATGAAAATTCGCATTTTGGTTTGTGAAAAACGTAAAAATTTGTATTTTTTTGGGGAAAACGGTAAAAATTTGTATTTTGAATATCTTTAAGCAAACAAACAAACAACAAAAACGATTTGAGTTAAAAAATCGAAAAAAAATTTTCATGGCATTTTTTCAATTTTTTTGAAAAAAAAACGCAAAAATTTTGATTATTGAATTTTTTAATTTTTTTGGGGAAAAGCATGAAAATTCGCATTTTGGTTTGTGAAAAACGTAAAAATTTGTATTTTTTTGGGGAAAACCGTAAAAATGTGTATTTTGAATATCTTTAAGCAAACAAACAAACAACAAAAACGATTTGAGTTAAAAAATCTAAAAAAAATGTTTCATGTCATTTTTTCAATATTTTTTGAGAAAAAAACGCAAAAATTTTGAATATTGAATTTTATAATTTTTTTTGGGGAAAAAGCATGAAAATTCGCATTTTGGTTTGTGAAAAACGTAAAAATTTGTATTTTTTGGAATATCTTTAAGCAAACAAACAATCAACAAAAACGATTTGAGTTAAAAAATCGAAAAAAATTTTTCATGGCATTTTTTCAATTTTTTTGAGAAAAAAAACGCAAAAATTTTGATTATTGAATTTTTTCATTTTTTTGGGAAAAAACATGAAAATTCGCATTTTTGTTTGTGAAAAACGTAAAAATTTGTATTTTTTTGGGGAAAACGCGTAAAAATTTGTATTTTGAATATCTTTAAGCAAACAAACAAACAACAAAAACGATTTGAGTTAAAAAATCGAAAAAAAATGTTTCATGTCATTTTTTCAATTTTTTGAGAAAAAAACGCAAAAATTTTGAATATTGAATTTTTTAATTTTTTGGGGAAAAACATGAAAATTCGCATTTTGGTTTCGTGAAAAACGTAAAAATTTGTATTTTGAATATCTTTAAGCAAACAAACAATCAACAAAAACGATTTGTGTTAAAAATCGAAAAAAAATTTCATGGCATTTTTTCAATTTTTTTGAGAAAAAAACGCAAAAATTTTAAATTATTGAATTTTTTCAATTTTTTGGGAAAAAGCATGAAAATTCGCATTTTTGTTTGTGAAAAACGTAAAAATTTGTATTTTTTGGGGAAAACCGTAAAAATTTGTATTTTGAATATCTTTAAGCAAACAAACAAACAACAAAAACGATTTGTGTTAAAAAATCGAAATAAAATTTTTCATGGCATTTTTTCAATTTTTTTGAAAAAAAATCGCAAAAATTTTGAATATTGAATTTTTTAATTTTTTTGGGGAAAAAGCATGAAAATTCGCATTTTTGTTTCTGAAAAACGTAAAAATTTGTATTTTTTGGGGGAAAACGGTAAAAATTTGTATTTTGAATATCTTTAAGCAAACAAACAAACAACAAAAACGATTTGAGTTAAAAAAATCGAAAAAAAATGTTTCATGTCATTTTTTCAATTTTTTTGAAAAAAAATCGCAAAAATTTTGAATTATTGAATTTTTTCATTGTTTTGGGGAAAAAGCATGAAAATTCGCATTTTTGTTTCTGAAAAACGTAAAAAATTTGTATTTTGAATATCTTTAGGCAAACAAACAAACAACAAAAACGATTTGAGTTAAAAAATCGAAAAAAAATTTTCATGGTATTTTTTCAATTTTTTTGAAAAAAAAACGCAAAAATTTTGAATATTGAATTTTTTCAATTGTTTTTGGGAAAAACATGAAAATTCGCATTTTTGTTTCTGAAAAACGTAAAAATTTGTATTTTTTTGGGGAAAACCGTAAAAATGTGTATTTTGAATATCTTTAAGCAAACAAACAAACAACAAAAACGATTTGAGTTAAAAAAATCTAAAAAAAATGTTTCATGTCATTTTTTCAATTTTTTTGAAAAAAATTCGCAAAAATTTTGAATATTGAATTTTTTAATTTTTTTGGGGAAAAACATGAAAATTCGCATTTTTGTTTGTGAAAAACGTAAAAATTTGTATTTTTTTGGGGAAGTAATTATTTTGAATATCTTTAAGTAAACAAACAATCAACAAAAACGATTTAAAAAATTGAAAAAAAAAATTTCATGGCATTTTTTCAATTTTTTTGAGAAAAAAACGCAAAAATTTTGAATATTGAATTTTTTCATTTTTTGGGAAAAAGCATGAAAATTCGCATTTTTGTTTGTGAAAAACGTAAAAATTTGTATTTTTTGGGGAAAACCGTAAAAATGTGTATTTTGAATATCTTTAAGCAAACAAACAAACAACAAAAACGATTTGAGTTAAAAAATCGAAAAAAAATATTTCATGGCATTTTTTCAATTTTTTTGAGAAAAAATCGCAAAAATTTTGATATATTGAATTTTTTCAATTTTTTGGGGAAAAACATGAAAATTCGCATTTTTGGTTTGTGAAAAACGTAAAAATTTGTATTTTTTTGGGGAAAAACGTAAAAAAGCAACACAAAAAAACATGAAAATTCGAATTATTTTTTGGGAAAAACGCAAAAAAGCAACAACAACAAATTTGGGGAAAAACATGAAAAATTCGCATTTTTGTTTGTGAAAACGTAAAAATTTGTATTTTTTGGGAAAACTGCCACAAAAAACATGAATATTGAATTTTTTTGGAAAAACCAAAAAGCAACAAAACAATTTGGGGAAAAACATGAAAATTCGCATTTTTTTTGTAACTAATTTTTATTTTTTGAAAAAACAAAATATATTGATTTTTTATTTTTTGGGAAAACATGAAAATTCTTTTTGTTTTGAAAAACGTAAAAATTTGTATTTTGAATATCTTTAAGCAAACAAACAACAAAAAAACGATTTGTGTTAAAAAATCGAAAAAAAATTTTTATGGCATTTTTTCAATTTTTTTGAGAAAAAAACGCAAAAATTTTGATTATTGAATTTTTTCATTTTTTTGGGGAAAAACCATGAAAATTCTCATTTTGGTTTGTGAAAAACGTAAAAATTTGTATTTTTTGGGGAAAACCGTAAAAATGTGTATTTTGAATATCTTTAAGCAAACAAACAAACAACAAAAGCGATTTGAGTTAAAAAATCTAAATAAAATGTTTTATGTTATTTTTTCAATATTTTTCAAAAAAATTCGCAAAAATTTTGAATATTGAATTTTTTAATTTTTTTGGGAAAAACATGAAAATTCGCATTTTTGTTTCGTGAGAAAACGTAAAAATTTGTATTTTGAATATCTTTAAGCAAACAAACAAACAACAAAAACGATTTGTGTTAAAAAAAATCGAAAAAAAATTTTCATGGCATTTTTTCAATTTTTTTGAAAAAAAAACGCAAAAATTTTGAATATTGAATTTTTTAATTTTTTTTGGGAAAAAGCATGAAAATTCGCATTTTTGTTTCTGAAAAACGTAAAAATTTGTATTTTTTTGGGGAAAACCGTAAAAATTTGTATTTTGAATATCTTTAAGCAAACAAACAAACAACAAAAACGATTTGAGTTAAAAAATCGAAAAAAAATTTTCATGGCATTTTTTCAATTTTTTTGATAAAAAATCGCAAAAATTTTGATTATTGAATTTTTCAATTTTTTTGGGGAAAAACATGAAAATTCGCATTTTTGTTTGTGAAAAACGTAAAAATTTTTATTTTTTGGGGAAAACCGTGAATATTTGTATTTTGAATATCTTTAAGCAAACAAACAAACAACTAAAACGATTTGAGTTAAAAAATCGAAATAAAATGTTTCATGTCATTTTTTCAATTTTTTTGAAAAAAAATTCGCAAAAATTTTGAATATTGAATTTTTTAATTTTTTTGGGGAAAAACATGAAAATTCGCATTTTTGTTTCTGAAAAACGTAAAAATTTGTATTTTGAATATCTTTAAGCAAACAAACAAACAACAAAAACGATTTGAGTTAAAAAATCGAAAAAAAATGTTTCATGGCATTTTTTCAATTTTTTTGAGAAAAAAACGCAAAAATTTTGAATATTGAATTTTTTCATTTTTTTGGGGAAAAAGCATGAAAATTCGCATTTTTGTTTGTGAAAAACGTAAAAATTTGTATTTTTTGGGGAAAACCGTAAAAATTTGTATTTTGAATATCTTTAAGCAAACAAACAAACAACAAAAACGATTTGAGTTAAAAAATCGAAAAAAAATTTTCATGGCATTTTTTCAATTTTTTTGAAAAAAAAACGCAAAAATTTTGAATATTGAATTTTTTCAATTTTTTGGGGAAAAACATGAAAATTCGCATTTTGGTTTGTGAAAAACGTAAAAATTTTGTATTTTTTTGGGGAAAAACGTAAAAAAGCAATCAAACTATGAAAAAACATGAAAAAATTGCGAATTTTTTTTGGAAAAACGCAAAAATGAAACAATAACAAAAAATTTGGGGAAAAAACATGAAAATTCGCATTTTTGTTTGTGAAAAACGTAAAAATTTTGTATTTTTTGTTGGGAAAACCGTAAAAATGTGTATTTTGAATATCTTTAAGCAAACAAACAAACAACAAAAACGATTTGAGTTAAAAAAATCGAAAAAAATGTTTCATGGCATTTTTTCAATTTTTTTTCAAAAAAAATTCGCAAAAAATTTTGAATATTGAATTTTTTAATTTTTTTGGGGAAAAACATGAAAATTCGCATTTTTGTTTGTGAAAAACGTAAAAATTTGTATTTTTTTGGAGATATCTTTAAGCAAACAAACAAACAACAAAAACGATTTGAGTTAAAAATCGAAATAAAATGTTTCATGTGCATTTTTTCAATTTTTTTTGAGAAAAAACTGCAAAAATTTTGAATATTGAATTTTTTAATTTTTTGGGGAAAAACATGAAAATTCGCATTTTTGTTTGCTGAAAAACGTAAAAATTTGTATTTTTTGGGGAAAACCGTAAAAATGTGTATTTTGAATATCTTTAAGCAAACAAACAAACAACAAAAACGATTTGAGTTAAAAAATCGAAAAAAAATGTTTCATGGCATTTTTTCAATTTTTTTGAGAAAAAAACGCAAAAATTTTGAATATTGAATTTTTTAATTTTTTTGGGAAAAAGCATGAAAATTCGCATTTTTGTTTCTGAAAAACGTAAAAATTTGTATTTTTTGGGGAAAACCGTAAAAATTTTTGAATATCTTTAAGCAAACAAACAAACAACAAAAACGATTTGAGTTAAAAAATCGAAAAAAAATGTTTCATGGCATTTTTTCAATTTTTTTGAGAAAAAAACGCAAAAATTTTGAATATTGAATTTTTTAATTTTTTTGGGAAAAAGCATGAAAATTCGCATTTTTGTTTCTGAAAAACGTAAAAATTTGTATTTTTTGGGAAAAACCGTAAAAATGTGTATTTTGAATATCTTTAAGCAAACAAACAAACAACAAAAACGATTTGAGTTAAAAAATCAAAAAAAAATTTTCATGGCATTTTTTTCAATTTTTTTTGAGAAAAAAACGCAAAAATTTTGAATATTGAATTTTTTTCAATTTTTTGGGAAAAAACATGAAAATTCGCATTTTTGTTTGTGAAAAACGTAAAATTTTGTATTTTTTTGGGGAAAACCGTAAAAATTTGTATTTTGAATATCTTTAAGCAAACAAACAAACAACAAAAACGATTTGAGTTAAAAAATCGAAAAAAATTTCATGGCATTTTTTCAATTTTTTTTGAGAAAAAAACGCAAAAATTTTGATTATTGAATTTTTTAATTTTTTTGGGAAAAAACATGAAAATTCGCATTTTTGTTTGTGAAAAACGTAAAAATTTGTATTTTTTTGGGGAAAACCGTAAAAATTTGTATTTTGAATATCTTTAAGCAAACAAACAAACAACAAAAACGATTTGAGTTAAAAAATCTAAAAAAAATTTTCATGGCATTTTTTCAATTTTTTTTGAGAAAAAAACGCAAAAATTTTGAATATTGAATTTTTTAATTTTTTTGGGAAAAAGCATGAAAATTCGCATTTTTGTTTTTGAAAAACGTAAAAATTTGTATTTTTTGGGGAAAACCGTAAAAATTTGTATTTTGAATATCTTTAAGCAAACAAACAAACAACAAAAACGATTTGAGTTAAAATATCGAAAAAAAATGTTTTCATGGCATTTTTTCAATTTTTTTGAAAAAAAACGCAAAAATTATGAATATTGAATTTTTTAATTTTTTTGGGAAAAAGCATGAAAATTCGCATTTTGGTTTGTGAAAAACGTAAAATTTTGTATTTTTTTGGGGAAAACGGTAAAAATTTGTATTTTGAATATCTTTAAGCAAACAAACAAACAACAAAAAACGATTTGAGTTAAAAATCGAAAAAAATGTTTCATGGCATTTTTTCAATTTTTTTGAGAAAAATCGCAAAAATTTTGATAATTGATTTTTTCAATTTTTTGTGAAAAACTTGAAAATTCGCATTTTTGTTTGTGAAAAACGTAAAAATTGTATTTTTTTGGGAAAACGTAAAAAAGCAACAACAAAAAACATGAAAATCGAATTTTTTGCAAAACGCAAAAAGCATCAACACAAAATGGTGAAAAACTATGAAAATTCGCATTTTTGTTTGTGAAAAACGTAAAAATTTGTATTTTTGTGGGGAAAACCGTAAAAATTTGTATTTTGAATATCTTTAAGCAAACAAACAAACAAAAAAACGATTTGAGTTAAAAAATCGAAAAAAATGTTTCATGTCATTTTTCAATTTTTTTCAAAAAAAATCGCAAAAATTTTGAATATTGAATTTTTTAATTTTTTTGGGGAAAAACATGAAAATTCGCATTTTTGTTTCTGAAAAACGTAAAAATTTGTATTTTGAATATCTTTAAGCAAACAAACAATCAACAAAAACGATTTGAGTTAAAAATCGAAAAAAAATATTTCATGGCATTTTTTCAATTTTTTTGAAAAAAAAACGCAAAAATTTTAATTATTGAATTTTTTCATTTTTTTGGGAAAAAGCATGAAAATTCGCATTTTTGTTTGTGAAAAACGTAAAAATTTGTATTTTTTGGGGGAAAACCGTAAAAAAATTTGTATTTTGAATATCTTTAAGCAAACAAACAAACAACAAAAACGATTTGAGTTAAAAAAATCTAAAAAAAAATGTTTCATGTCATTTTTTCAATATTTTTTGAAAAAAAATCGCAAAAATTTTGATTATTGAATTTTTTCATTTTTTTGGGGAAAAACATGAAAATTCGCATTTTTGTTTCGTGAAAAACGTAAAAATTTGTATTTTGAATATCTTTAAGCAAACAAACAATCAACAAAAACGATTTGAGTTAAAAAATCGAAAAAAAATGTTTCATGGCATTTTTTCAATTTTTTTGAAAAAAAAATCGCAAAAATTTTGAATATTGAATTTTTTAATTTTTTGGGGAAAAACATGAAAATTCGCATTTTTGTTTCTGAAAAACGTAAAAATTTGTATTTTTTTGGGGAAAACCGTAAAAATTTGTATTTTGAATATCTTTAAGCAAACAAACAAACAACAAAAACGATTTGAGTTAAAAAATCTAAAAAAAATGTTTCATGGCATTTTTTCAATTTTTTTTGAAAAAAATTCGCAAAAATTTTGAATATTGAATTTTTTAATTTTTTTTGGGGAAAAACATGAAAATTTGCGTTTTTGTTTGTGAAAAACGTAAAAATTTGTATTTTTTTGGGGAAACGTAAAAAATTTTATTTTGAATATCTTTAAGCAAACAAACAAACAACAAAAACGATTTGAGTTAAAAAATCGAAAAAAAATGTTTCATGGCATTTTTTCCAATTTTTTTGAAAAAAAAAACGCAAAAATTTTGATTATTGAATTTTTTCATTTTTTTGGGAAAAAACATGAAAATTCGCATTTTTGTTTGTGAAAAACGTAAAAAATTTGTATTTTTGAATATCTTTAAGCAAACAAACAAACAACAAAAACGATTTGAGTTAAAAAATCGAAAAAAATGTTTCATGGCATTTTTTCAATATTTTTTGAAAAAAAACGCAAAAATTTTGAATATTGAATTTTTTAATTTTTTTGGGGAAAAAGCATGAAAATTCGCATTTTTGTTTGTGAAAAACGTAAAAATTTGTATTTTTTTGGGGAAAACCGTAAAAATTTGTATTTTGAATATCTTTAAGCAAACAAACAAACAACAAAAACGATTTGAGTTAAAAAATCGAAAAAAAATTTTCATGGCATTTTTTCAATTTTTTTGAGAAAAAATCGCAAAAATTTTGATAATTGATTTTTTTCAATTTTTTGGGGAAAAACATGAAAATTTGCATTTTGGTTTGTGAAAAACGTAAAAATTTTGTATTTTTTTGGGGAAAAACGTAAAAAAGCAACAACAAAAAAAACATGAAAATGCGAATTTTTTTTGGGGAAAAACGCAAAAAAGCAACAACAACAAAATGGGGAAAAACATGAAAATTCGCATTTTTGTTTGTGAAAATCGTAAAAATTTGTATTTTTTTGGGGAAAACCGTAAAAATTTGTATTTTGAATATCTTTAAGCAAACAAACAAACAACAAAAACGATTTGAGTTAAAAAATCTAAAAAAAATATTCATGGCATTTTTTCAATTTTTTTGAAAAAAAATCGCAAAAATTTTGAATATTGAATTTTTTCAATTTTTTTGGGAAAAAACATGAAAATTCGCATTTTTGTTTGTGAAAACGTAAAAATTTGTATTTTTTGGGGAAAACCGTAAAAATTTGTATTTTGAATATCTTTAAGCAAACAAACAAACAACAAAAGACGATTTGAGTTAAAAAATCTAAATAAAATGTTTCATGTCATTTTTTCAAATTTTTTGCATAAAAATTCGCAAAAATTTTGAATATTGAATTTCTTAATTTTTTTGGGGAAAAACATGAAAATTCGCATTTTTGTTTCTGAAAAACGTAAAAATTTGTATTTTGAATATCTTTAAGCAAACAAACAAACAACAAAAACGATTTGAGTTAAAAAAAATCTAAAAAAAATGTTTCATGTCATTTTTTCAATATTTTTTGAAAAAAAAACGCAAAAATTTTGAATATTGAATTTTTTAATTTTTTTGGGGAAAAAGCATGAAAATTCGCATTTTTGTTTGTGAAAAACGTAAAAATTTGTATTTTTTGGGGAAAACCGTAAAAATTTGTATTTTGAATATCTTTAAGCAAACAAACAAACAACAAAAACGATTTGAGTTAAAAAATCGAAAAAAAATGTTTCATGTCATTTTTTCCATTTTTTTGAAAAAAAAACGCAAAAATTTTGATTATTGAATTTTTTCATTGTTTTGGGAAAAAACATGAAAATTCGCATTTTTGTTTGTGAAAAACGTAAAAAATTTGTATTTTGAGTATCTTTAAGCAAACAAACAATCAACAAAAACGATTTGTGTTAAAAATCGAAAGAAAATTTTCATGGCACTTTTTCAATTTTTTTTGAAAAAAAAAAACGCAAAAATTTTGATTATTGAATTTTTTCATTGTTTTTGGGAAAAAGCATGAAAATTCGCATTTTTGTTTCTGAAAAACGTAAAAATTTGTATTTTTTGGGGAAAACCGTAAAAATTTGTATTTTGAATATCTTTAAGCAAACAAACAAACAACAAAAACGATTTGAGTTAAAAAATCTAAATAAAATGTTTTATGTCATTTTTTCAATATTTTTTGAAAAAAATTCGCAAAAATTTTGAATATTGAATTTTTTAATTTTTTTGGGGAAAAAGCATGAAAATTCGCATTTTTGTTTCTGAAAAACGTAAAAATTTGTATTTTTTGGGAAAACGTAAAAATTTGTATTTTGAATATCTTTAAGCAAACAAACAAACAACAAAAACGATTTGAGTTAAAAAATCGAAAAAAAATTTTCATGGCATTTTTTCCATTTTTTTGAAAAAAAAACGCAAAAATTTTGATTATTGAATTTTTTCATTTTTTTGGGAAAAAGCATGAGAATTCGCATTTTGGTTTGTGAAAAACGTAAAAATTTGTATTTTTTTGGGGAAAACGGTAAAAATTTGTATTTTGAATATCTTTAAGCAAACAAACAAACAACAAAAACGATTTGAGTTAAAAAATCGAAAAAAAAATTTCATGGCATTTTTTCAATTTTTTGAGAAAAAATCGCAAAAATTTTGATAATTGATTTTTTTCAATTTTTTGGTGAAGAACTTGAAAATTTGCATTTTGATTTGTGAAAAACGTAAAAATTTGTATTTTTTTGGGGAAAAACGTAAAAAAGCAACAACAAAAAAACATGAAAATGTCGAATTTTTTTTTGGGAAAAACGCAAAAAAGCAACAACAACAAAAATGGGGAAAAACATGAAAATTCGCATTTTTGTTTGTGAAAATCGTAAAAATTTGTATTTTTTGGGGAAAACCGTAAAAATTTGTATTTTGAATATCTTTAAGCAAACAAACAAACAACAAAAGCGATTTGAGTTAAAAAATCGAAATAAAATGTTTCATGTCATTTTTTCAATTTTTTTGAAAAAAATTCGCAAAAATTTTTATTATTGAATTTTTTCATTTTTTTGGGGAAAAACTTGAAAATTCGCATTTTTGTTTGTGAAAAACGTAAAAAATTTGTATTTTTTGAGTATTCTTTAAGCAAAACAAACAATCAACAAAAAACGATTTGAATTAAAAAAATCGAAAAAAAATTTTCATGGCATTTTTTTCAATTTTTTTGAAAAAAAATTTCAAAAATTTTTATTATTGAATTTTTTCATTCTTTTGGGGAAAAACATGAAAATTCGCATTTTTGTTTCTGAAAAACGTAAAAATTTGTATTTTTTGGGGAAAACCGTAAAAATGTGTATTTTGAATATCTTTAAGCAAACAAACAAACAACAAAAGCGATTTGAGTTAAAAAATCGAAATAAAATGTTTTATGTTATTTTTTCAATTTTTTGAAAAAAAAACGCAAAAATTTAAAATATTGAATTTTTTAATTTTTTTGGGAAAAAGCATGAAAATTCGCATTTTTGTTTCTGAAAAACGTAAAAATTTGTATTTTTTGGGGAAAACCGTAAAAATTTGTATTTTGAATATCTTTAAGCAAACAAACAAACAACAAAAACGATTTGAGTTAAAAAATCGAAAAAAAATGTTTCATGTCATTTTTTCAATTTTTTTTGAAAAAAAAACTCAAAAATTTTGATTATTGAATTTTTTCATTTTTTTGGGGAAAAACTTGAAAATTCGCATTTTTGTTTGTGAAAAACGTAAAAAATTTTGTATTTTGAGTATCTTTAAGCAAACAAACAATCAACAAAAACTATTTGTGTTAAAAAATCGAAAGAAAATTTTCATGGCATTTTTTTAATTTTTTTGAAAAAAAACGCAAAAAATTTTAAATATTGAATTTTTTCATTGTTTTTGGGGAAAAAACATGAAAATTCGCATTTTTGTTTGTGAAAAACGTAAAAATTTTTATTTTTTGGGGAAAACCGTAAAAATTTGTATTTTGAATATCTTTAAGCAAACAAACAAACAACAAAAAACGATTTGAGTTAAAAAATTGAAAAAAAATGTTTCATGTCATTTTTTCAATTTTTTTGAGAAAAAAACACAAAAATTTTGAATATTGAATTTTTTAATTTTTTTGGGGAAAAATCATGAAAATTCGCATTTTTGTTTGTGAAAAACGTAAAAATTTGTATTTTTTGGGGAAAACCGTAAAAATTTGTATTTTGGGTATCTTTAAGCAAACAAACAATCAACAAAAACGATTTGTGTTAAAAAATCGAAAAAAAATGTTTCATGGCATCTTTTTCAATTTTTTTTGATAAAAAATCGCAAAAATTTTGATTATTGAATTTTTTCATTTTTTTGGGGAAAAACATGAAAATTCGCATTTTTGTTTCTGAAAAACGTAAAAATTTGTATTTTTGAATATCTTTAAGCAAACAAACAAACAACAAAAACGATTTGAGTTAAAAAATCGAAAAAAATATTTCATGTCATTTTTTCCATTTTTTTGAAAAAAAACGCAAAAATTTTGATTTTTGAATTTTTTTCATTGTTTTGGGAAAAAGCATGAAAATTCGCATTTTTGTTTGTGAAAAACGTAAAAATTTGTATTTTTTTGGGGAAAACCGTAAAAATTTGTATTTTGAATATCTTTAAGCAAACAAACAAACAACAAAAACGATTTGAGTTAAAAAATCGAAAAAAAATGTTTCATGGCATTTTTCAATTTTTTTTGAAAAAAAATTGCTAAATATTTTGATTAATTTTTTTTTTTTTTTTGGAAAGAACTTGAAAATTTGCATTTTGTTTGAAAAACGTAAATATTTTTTTTGGAAAAAACGTAAAAAAGCAACAACAAAAAAACATGAAAATGCGAATTTTTTTAGGGCAAAACGCAAAAAAGCAACAACAACAAAATGGGGAAAAACATGAAAATTCGCATTTTTTGTTTGTGAAAATCGTAAAAATTTGTATTTTTTGGGGAAAACCGTAAAAATTTGTATTTTGAATATCTTTAAGCAAACAAACAAACAACAAAAACGATTTGAGTTAAAAAATTGAAAAAAATATTCATGGCATTTCTTCAATTTTTTTGAAAAAAAACGCAAAAATTTTGAATATTGAATTTTTAATTTTTTTGGGGAAAAAGCATGAAAATTCGCATTTTTGTTTGTGAAAAACGTAAAAATTTGTATTTTTTTGGGGAAAACCGTAAAAATTTGTATTTTGAATATCTTTAAGCAAACAAACAAACAACAAAAAGCGATTTGAGTTAAAAAAATCTAAAAAAAATGTTTCATGTCATTTTTCAATTTTTTTTAGAAAAATACGCAAAAATTTTGAATATTGAATTTTTTTAATTTTTTGGGAAAACATGAAAATTCGCATTTTTGTTTGTGAAAAACGTAAAAATTTGTATTTTGAATATCTTTAAGCAAACAAACAATCAACAAAAACGAAAATTTGAGTTAAAAAAAAATCGAAAAAAAAATGTTTCATGGCATTTTTTCAATTTTTTTGAAAAAAAAAACGCAAAAATTTTGAATATTGAATTTTTTCATTTTTTTGGGAAAAAGCATGAAAATTCGCATTTTTGTTTGTGAAAAACGTAAAAAAATTTGTATTTTTTGGGGAAAAAAATGTTTTGAATATCTTTAAGCAAACAAACAAACAACAAAAACGATTTGAGTTAAAAAATCGAAAAAAAAAATTTCATGGCATTTTTTCAATTTTTTTGAAAAAAAAAACTCAAAAATTTTGATTATTGAATTTTTTTCATTTTTTTGGGAAAAAACATGAAAATTCGCATTTTTGTTTGTGAAAAACGTAAAAAATTTGTATTTTGAGTATCTTTAAGCAAAGAAACAATCAACAAAAACGATTTGTGTTAAAAAATCGAAAGAAAATTTTCATGGCATTTTTTCAATTTTTTTGAAAAAAAAAACGCAAAAATATTGATTATTGAATTTTTTCATTGTTTTTGGAAAAAGCATGAAAATTCGCATTTTTGTTTCTGAAAAACGTAAAAATTTGTATTTTTTGGGGAAAACCGAAAAAATTTGTATTTTGAATATCTTTAAGCAAACAAACAAACAACAAAAACGATTTGAGTTAAAAAATCTAAATAAAATGTTTTATGTTATAATTTCAATATTTTTTAAAAAAATTCGCAAAAATTTTGAATATTGAATTTTTTAATTTTTTTTTGGGAAAAAGCATGAAAATTCGCATTTTTGTTTCTGAAAAACGTAAAAATTTGTATTTTTAATATCTTTAAGCAAACAAACAAACAACTAAAACGATTAGAGTTAAAAATCGAAAAAAATATTTCATGTCATTTTTTCCATTTTTTTGAAAAAAAACGCAAAAATTTTGATTATTGAATTTTTTCATTGTTTTGAGGAAAAGCATGAGAATTCGCATTTTGGTTTGTGAAAAACGTAAAAATTTGTATTTTTTTGGGGAAAACGGTAAAAATTTGTATTATGAATATCTTTAAGCAAACAAACAAACAACAAAAACGATTAGAGTTAAAAATCGAAAAAAAAATTTCATGGCATTTTTTCAATTTTTTGAGAAAAAATCGCTAAAATTTTGATAATTGATTTTTTTCAATTTTTTGGTGAAGAACTTGAAAATTTGCATTTTGATTTGTGAAAAACGTAAAAATGTATTTTTTTGGGGAAAAACGTAAAAAAGCAACAACAAAAAAACATGAAAATGCGAATTTTTTTTAGGGCAAAACGCAAAAAAGCAACAACAACAAAATGGGGAAAAACATGAAAATTCGCATTTTTGTTTGTGAAAATCGTAAAAATTTGTATTTTTTGGGGAAAACCGTAAAAATTTGTATATTGAATATATTTAAGCAACCAAACAAACAAAAAAAGCGATTTGAGTTAAAAAATCGAAATAAAATGTTTTATGTTATTTTTCAAATTTTTTCATAAAAATTCGCAAAAATTTTTATTATTGAATTTTTTCATTCTTTTGGGGGAAAAACTTGAAAATTCGCATTTTTGTTTGTGAAAAACGTAAAAAATTTGTATTTTGAGTATCTTTAAGAAAACAAACAATCAACAAAAACGATTTGAATTAAAAAATCGAAAAATAATTATCATGGCATTTTTTTCAATTTTTTTGAAAAAAAATTTCAAAAATTTTTATTATTGAATTTTTTCATTCTTTTGGGGGAAAAACTTGAAAATTCGCATTTTTGTTTCTGAAAAACGTAAAAATTTGTATCTTTTTGGGGAAAACCGTAAAAATGTGTATTTTGAATATATTTAAGCAAACAAACAAACAAAAAAAGCGATTTGAGTTAAAAAATCTAAATAAAATGTTTTATGTTATTTTTCAATTTTTTTGAGAAAAAAACGCAAAAATTTAAAATATTGAATTTTTTAATTGTTTTGGGAAAAAGCATGAAAATTCGCATTTTTGTTTCTGAAAAACGTAAAAATTTGTATTTTTTGGGGAAAACCGTAAAAATTTGTATTTTGAATATCTTTAAGCAAACAAACAAACAACAAAAACGATTTGAATTAAAAAATCGAAAAAAAATGTTTCATGTCATTTTTTCAATTTTTTTGAAAAAAAAAAACTCAAAAATGTTTATTATTGAATTTTTTCATTCTTTTGGGGGAAAAACTTGAAAATTCGCATTTTTGTTTGTGAAAAACGTAAAAAATTTGTATTTTAAGTATCTTTAAGCAAACAAACAATCAACAAAAACTATTTGTGTTAAAAATCGAAAAAAAATTTTCATGGCACCTTTTTAATTTTTTTGAGAAAAAAACGCAAAAATTTTAAATATGGAATTTTTTCATTGTTTTTGGAAAAAGCATGAAAATTCGCATTTTTGTTTCTGAAAAACGTAAAAAATTTTATTTTTTGGGGAAAAACGTAAAAATTTGTATTTTGAATATCTTTAAGCAAACAAACAAACAACAAAAACGATTTGAGTTAAAAAATCTAAAAAAAATGTTTTCATGTTATATTTTCAATTTTTTTAAAAAAAATACAAACATTTTGAATATTGAATTTTTTAATTTTTTTGGGGAAAAATCATGAAAATTCGCATTTTTGTTTCTGAAAAACGTAAAAAATTTGTATTTTGAGTATCTTTAAGCAAACAAACAATCAACAAAAACGATTTGAGATTAAAAATCGAAAAAAAATGTTTCATGTCACATTTTTCAATTTTTTTTGTGAAAAAAAAACGCAAAAAATTTTGAATTATTGAATTTTTTCATTCTTTTGTGTGAAAAAGCATGAAAATTCGCATTTTTGTTTGTGAAAAACCGTAAAAATTTGTATTTTTTGAATATCTTTAAGCAAACAAACAATCAACAAAAACGATTTGTGTTAAAAATCGAAAGAAAATATTTCATGGCATTTTTTCATTTTTTTGAAAAAAATAACGCAAAAATTTTGATTATTGAATTTTTTCATTGTTTTTGGAAAAAGCATGAAAATTCGCATTTTGGTTTCTGAAAAACGTAAAAATTTGTATTTTTTTGGGGGAAAACCGTAAAAATTTGTATTTTGAATATCTTTAAGCAAACAAACAAACAACAAAAACGATTTGAGTTAAAAAATCGAAAAAAATGTTTTATGTCATTTTTTCAATATTTTTTGAAAAAAATTCGCAAAAAATTTTGAATATTGAATTTTTTTAATTTTTTGGGAAAAAACATGAAAATTCGCATTTTTGTTTCTGAAAAACGTAAAAATTTGAATTTTTAATATCTTTAAGCAAACAAACAAACAACAAAAACGATTTGAGTTAAAAAATCAAAATAAAATTATTTTATGTCATTTTTTCCAACAAAAAAAAACGCAAAAATTTTGATTATTAAATTTTTTCATTTTTTGGGGAAAAACATGAAAATTCGCATTTTGGTTTGTGAAACACGTACAAATTTGTATTTTTTGGGGAAAACCGTAAAAATTTGTATTTTGAATATCTTTAAGCAAACAAACAAACAACAAAAATCGATTTGAGTTAAAAAATCGAAAAAAAAAAATATTCATGGCATTTCCTTTCAATTTTTTTTGAAAAAAAATCGACAAAAATTTTGAATATTTGAATTTTTTTCAATTTTTTTGGGGAAAAACATGAAAATTCGCATTTTTGTTTGTGAAAAACGTAAAAATTTGTATTTTTTTGGGGAAAACCGCAAAAATGTGTATTTTGAATATATTTAAGCAAACAAACAAACAACAAAGACGATTTGAGTTAAAAAATCTAAATAAAATGTTTTATGTTATTTTTCAATTTTTTTCATAAAAAATTCGCAAAAATTTTGAATATTGAATTTCTTAATTTTTTTGGGGAAAAACATGAAAATTCGCATTTTTGTTTCTGAGAAAACGTCAAAAATTTGTATTTTGAATATCTTTAAGCAAACAAACAATACAACAAAAAAAACGATTTGAATTAAAAAATCGAAAAAAATGTTTCATGTCATTTTTTCAATTCTTTTTGAAAAAAAAAACGCAAAAATTTTGATTATTGAATTTTTTCAATTTTTTGGGAAAAAGCATGAAAATTCGCATTTTTTGTTTGTGAAAAACGTAAAAAATTTGTATTTTTGAATATTCTTTAAGCAAAACAAACAATCAACAAAAACGATTTGAATTAAAAAATCGAAAA
>JAWNPP010000090.1:0-384467 GCA_035047445.1 Drosophila siamana
TACATTTTGGTTAGTAAAAAACGTAAAAATTTGTATTTTTGGAGGGAAAAACTTAAAAAAAAACAAAAAAATTATTTTGGGCATTTTTCCAATTTTATGGAGAAAAAACGCAAAAAATGGAATATTGAATTTTTTCATTTTTTTTGTTAAAAACATGAAAATTCGCATTTTGGTTTGTGAATGAAGTAAAAATTTGTATTTTTGGGGGGAAAAACTTAAAGAAATACAAAAAAAAATTTGGGCATTTTTCCAATTTTTTGGAGAAAAAACGCAAAAAAATGGTATATTGAATTTTTTCATTTTTATGGGGAAATACATGAAAATTTGGATTCTAGTTTGTGAAAAACGTAAAAGTTGGTATTTTATTGGGGAAAAACTTAAAAAAAACAAGAAAAAAATTTTGGGCATTTTTCCAATTTTTTGGAGAAAAAACGCAAAAAAATGGTATATTGAATTTTTTCATTTTTTTTGTCAAAAACATGAAAATTCGCATTTTGGTTTGTGAAAAACGTAAAAATATATATTCTTGGGGGGAATAACGTAAAAAAAACAAAGAAAAAATGTTCGGCATTTTTCCAATTTTTTGGAGAAAAAACGCGAAAAAATGGTATATTGAATTTTTTCATTTTTTTGGTTAAAAACATGAAAATTCCCATTTTGGTTTGTGAAAAACGTAAAATATTTGTATTTTTGGGGGGAAAAACTAAAAAAAACCAAAAAAAAAATTTTGGGCATTTTTCCAATTTTTTGGAGAAAAAACGCAAAAAATGGTATATTGAATTTTTTTCATTTTTTTGGTTAAAAACATGAAAATTTGCATTTTGGTTTGTGAAAATAGTAAAAATTTTTATTTTTTTGGGAAAAAACGTAAAACAAAAGAAAACAAAATCTTGGGCATTTTTCCAATTTTTTGGAGAAAAAACGCAAAAAAATGGTATATTGAATTTTTTTCATTTTTATGGGGAAATACATGAAAATTTGCATTCTAGTTTGTGAAAAACGTAAAAGTTGGTATTTTATTGGGGAAAAACTTAAAAAAAACAAGAAAAAAATTTTGGGCATTTTTCCAATTTTTTGGAGAAAAAACGCCAAAAAATGGTATATTGAATTTTTTCATTTTTTTGGTTAAGAACATGAAAATTTACATTTTGGTTAGTAAAAAACGTAAAAATTTGTATTTTTGGAGGGAAAAACTTAAAAAAAAACAAAAAAATTATTTTGGGCATTTTTCCAATTTTATGGAGAAAAAACGCAAAAAATGGAATATTGAATTTTTTCATTTTTTTTGTTAAAAACATGAAAATTCGCATTTTGGTTTGTGAATGAAGTAAAAATTTGTATTTTTGGGGGGAAAAACTTAAAGAAATACAAAAAAAAATTTGGGCATTTTCCCAATTTTTTGCAGAAAAAACGCAAAAAAATGGTAAATTGAATTTTTTCATTTTTTTGGGGAAATACATGAAAATTAGCATTCTAGTTTGTGAAAAACGTAAAAGTTGGTATTTTATTGGAGAAAAACTTAAAAAAAAAACAAAAAAAAATTTTGGGCATTTTTCCAATTTTTTGGAGAAAAAACGCAAAAAAATGGTATATTGAATTTTTTCATTTTTTTGGTCAAAAACATGAAAATTCGCATTTTGGTTTGTGAAAAACGTAAAATTATATATTTTTGGGGGGAAAAACGTAAAAAAAACAAAGAAAAAATGTTGGGCATTTTTCCAATTTTTTGGAGAAAAAACGCGAAAAAATGGTATATTGAATTTTTTCATTTTTTTGGTTAAAAACGTGAAAATTCCCATTTTGGTTTGTGAAAAACGTAAAATATTTGTATTTTTGGGGGGAAAAACTTAAAAAAAAACAAAAAAAAAATTTTGGGCATTTTTCCAATTTTTTGGAGAAAAAACGCAAAAAAATGCTAAATTGAATTTTTTCATTTTTTTGGTTAAAAACATGAAAATTCACATTTTGGTTTGTGAAAAAACGTAAAAATTTGTATATTATTAAGGGAAAAACGTAAAACAAAAAAACAAGCAATATTTTGGGCATTTTTCCAATTTTTTTGAAAAAAATAACGAAAAATATGGGATATTGAATTTTTTCATTTTTATGGGGAAATACATGAAATTTTCATTCTAGTTTGTGAAAAACGTAAAAGTTGGTATTTTATTGGGGAAAAACTTAAAAAAAACAAAAAAAAAAAATTTTGGGCATTTTTCCAATTTTTTGGAGAAAAAACGCCAAAAAATGGTATATTGAATTTTTTCATTTTTTTGGTTAAGAACATGAAAATTCACATTTTGGTTTGTGAAAAACGTAAAAATTTGTATTTTTGGGGGAAAAAACTTAAAGAAAAACAAAAAAAAAATTTGGGCATTTTCCCAATTTTTTGCAGAAAAAACGCAAAAAAATGGTAAATTGAATTTTTTCATTTTTTTGGGGAAATACATAAAAATTTCCATTCTAGTTTGTGAAAAACGTAAACGTTGGTATTTTATTGGGGAAAAACTTAAAAAAAAACAAAAAAAAAATTTTGGGCATTTTTCCAATTTTTTGGAGAAAAAACACAAAAAATGGTATATTGAATTTTTTCATTTTTTTGGTTAAAAACATGAAAATTTGCATTTTGGTTTGTGAAAATAGTAAAAATTTTTATTTTTTTGGGAAAAAACGTAAAACAAAATAAAACAAAATCTTGGGCATTTTTCCAATTTTTTTGGCGAAAAAACGCAAAAAAATGCTAAATTGAATTTTTTCACTTTTTTGGTTAAAAACATGAAAATTCGCATTTTGGTTTGTGAATAAAGTAAAAATTTGTATTTTTGGGGGGAAAAACTTAAAGAAAAACAAAAAAAAAAATTTGGGCATTTTCCCAATTTTTTGCAGAAAAAACGCAAAAAAATGGTAAATTGAATTTTTTCATTTTTTTGGTGAAATACATGAAAATTTGCATTCTAGTTTGTGAAAAACGTAAAAGTTGGTATTTTATTGGGGAAAAACTTAAAAAAAAACAAAAAAAAAATTTTGGGCATTTTTCCAATTTTTTGGAGAAAAAACGCGAAAAAATGCTAAATTGAATTTTTTCATTTTTTTGGTTAAGAACATGAAAATTCACATTTTGGTTTGTGAAAAACGTAAAAATTTGTATTTTTGGGGGGAAAAACTTAAAAAAAAGCAAAAAAATTATTTTGAGCATTTTTCCAATTTTATGGAGAAAAAACGCAAAAAATGGAATATTGAATTTTTTCATTTTTTTTGTTAAAAACATGAAAATTCACATTTTGGTTTGTGAAAAACGTAAAAATTTGTATTTTTGGGGGGAAAAACAAAAAAAAACAAAAAAAAAATTTTGGCATTTTCCCAATTTTTTGCAGAAAAAACGCAAAAAAATGGTAAATTGAATTTTTTCATTTTTTTGGGGAAATACATGAAAATTAGCATTCTAGTTTGTGAAAAACGTAAAAGTTGGTATTTTATTGGGGAAAAACTTAAAAAAAAAAAAAAAAAAAATTTTGGGCATTTTTCCAATTTTTTGGAGAAAAAACGCCAAAAAATGGTATATTGAATTTTTTTCATTTTTTTGGTTAAGAACATGAAAATTCACATTTTGGTTTGTGAAAAACCTAAAAATTTGTATTTTTGGGGAAAAAACTAAAAAAAAACAAAAAAAAAATTTGGGCATTTTTCCAATTTTTTGGAGAAAAAACGCAAAAAAATGGTAAATTGAATTTTTTCATTTTTTTGGGGAAATACATAAAAATTTGCATTCTAGTTTGTGAAAAACGTAAAAGTTGGTATTTTATTGGGGAAAAACTTAAAAAAAAACAAAAAAAAAATGTTGGGCATTTTTCCAATTTTTTGGAGAAAAAACACAAAAAATGGTATATTGAATTTTTTCATTTTTTTTGGTTAAAAACATGAAAATTTGCATTTTGGTTTGTGAAAATAGTAAAAATTTTTATTTTTTTGGGAAAAAACGTAAAACAAACGAAAACAAAATCTTGGGCATTTTTCCAATTTTTTTGGAGAAAAAACGCAAAAAAATGCTAAATTGAATTTTTTCACTTTTTTGGTTAAAAACATGAAAATTCGCATTTTGGTTTATGAATAAAGTAAAAATTTGTATTTTTGGGGGGAAAAACTTAAAGAAAAACATAAAAAAAAATTTGGGCATTTTCCCAATTTTTTGCAGAAAAAACGCAAAAAAATGGTAAATTGAATTTTTTCATTTTTTTGGTGAAATACATGAAAATTTGCATTCTAGTTTGTGAAAAACGTAAAAGTTGGTATTTTATTGGGGAAAAACTTAAAAAAAAAACAAAAAAAAAATTTTGGGCATTTTTCCAATTTTTTGGAGAAAAAACGCGAAAAAATGGTAAATTGAATTTTTTCATTTTTTTGGTTAAGAACATGAAAATTCACATTTTGGTTTGTGAAAAACGTAAAAATTTGTATTTTTGGGGGGAAAAACTTAAAAAAAAGCAAAAAAATTATTTTGAGCATTTTTCCAATTTTATGGAGAAAAAACGCAAAAAAATGGAATATTGAATTTTTTCATTTTTTTTTGTTAAAAACATGAAAATTCACATTTTGGTTTGTGAAAAACGTAAAAATTTGTATTTTTGGGGGAAAAAACTAAAAAAAAACAAAAAAAAATTTTGGGCATTTTCCCAATTTTTTGCAGAAAAAACGCAAAAAAATGGTAAATTGAATTTTTTCATTTTTTTGGGGAAATACATGAAAATTTGCATTCTAGTTTGTGAAAAACGTAAAAGTTGGTATTTTATTGGGGAAAAACTTAAAAAAAAACAAAAAAAAAATTTTGGGCATTTTTCCAATTTTTTGGAGAAAAAACGCCAAAAAATGGTATATTGAATTTTTTTCATTTTTTTGGTTAAGAACATGAAAATTCACATTTTGGTTTGTGAAAAACGTAAAAATTTGTATTTTTGGGGGAAAAACTTAAAGAAAAACAAAAAAAAAAATTTGGGCATTTTTCCAATTTTTTGCAGAAAAAACGCAAAAAAATGGTAAATTGAATTTTTTCATTTTTTTGGGGAAATACATGAAAATTTCCATTCTAGTTTGTGAAAAACGTAAAAGTTGGTATTTTATTGGGGAAAAACTTAAAAAAAACAAAAAAAAAATGTTGGGCATTTTTCCAATTTTTTGGAGAAAAAACACAAAAAATGGTATATTGAATTTTTTCATTTTTTTTGGTTAAAAACATGAAAATTTGCATTTTGGTTTGTGAAAATAGTAAAAATTTTTATTTTTTTGGGAAAAAACGTAAAACAAACGAAAACAAAATCTTGGGCATTTTTCCAATTTTTTGGAGAAAAAACGCAAAAAAATGGTAAATTGAATTTTTTCACTTTTTTGGTTAAAAACATGAAAATTCGCATTTTGGTTTATGAATAAAGTAAAAATTTGTATTTTTGGGGGGAAAAACTTAAAGAAAAACATAAAAAAAAATTTGGGCATTTTCCCAATTTTTTGCAGAAAAAACGCAAAAAAATGGTAAATTGAATTTTTTCATTTTTTTGGTGAAATACATGAAAATTTGCATTCTAGTTTGTGAAAAACGTAAAAGTTGGTATTTTATTGGGGAAAAACTTAAAAAAAAAACAAAAAAAAAATTTTGGGCATTTTTCCAATTTTTTGGAGAAAAAACGCGAAAAAATGCTAAATTGAATTTTTTCATTTTTTTGGTTAAGAACATGAAAATTCACATTTTGGTTTGTGAAAAACGTAAAAATTTGTATTTTTGGGGGGAAAAACTTAAAAAAAAAGCAAAAAAAATTATTTTGAGCATTTTTCCAATTTTATGGAGAAAAAACGCAAAAAAATGCTAAATTGAATTTTTTCACTTTTTTGGTTAAAAACATGAAAATTCACATTTTGGTTTGTGAAAAACGTCAAATATTTGTATTTTTGGGGGGAAAAACTTAAAGAAAAACAAAAAAAAAAATTTGGGCATTTTCCCAATTTTTTGCAGAAAAAACGCAAAAAAATGGTAAATTGAATTTTTTCATTTTTTTGGGGAAATACATGAAAATTTGCATTCTAGTTTGTGAAAAACGTAAAAGTTGGTATTTTATTGGGGAAAAACTTAAAAAAAAACAAAAAAAAATTTTGGGCATTTTTCCAATTTTTTGGAGAAAAAACGCCAAAAAATGGTATATTGAATTTTTTCATTTTTTTGGTTAAGAAACATGAAAATTCACATTTTGGTTTGTGAAAAACGTAAAAATTTGTATTTTTGGGGGGAAAAACTTAAAAAAAAGCAAAAAAATTATTTTGAGCATTTTTCCAATTTTTTGCAGAAAAATGCTAAAAAATGAATTTTTTCATTTTTTTGGGGAAATACATGAAAATTAGCATTCTAGTTTGTGAAAAACGTAAAAGTTGGTATTTTATTGGGGAAAAACTTAAAAAAAAACAAAAAAAAAATTTTGGGCATTTTTCCAATTTTTTGGAGAAAAAACGCCAAAAAATGGTATATTGAATTTTTTCATTTTTTTGGTTAAGAACATGAAAATTCACATTTTGGTTTGTGAAAAACGTAAAAATTTGTATTTTTGGGGGAAAAAACTTAAAGAAAAACAAAAAAAAAATTTGGGCATTTTCCCAATTTTTTGCAGAAAAAACGCAAAAAAATGGTAAATTGAATTTTTTCATTTTTTTGGGGAAATACATAAAAATTTCCATTCTAGTTTGTGAAAAACGTAAAAGTTGGTATTTTATTGGGGAAAAACTTAAAAAAAACAAAAAAAAAATGTTGGGCATTTTTCCAATTTTTTGGAGAAAAAACACAAAAAATGGTATATTGAATTTTTTCATTTTTTTTGGTTAAAAACATGAAAATTTGCATTTTGGTTTGTGAAAAAAGTAAAAATTTTTATTTTTTTGGGAAAAAACGTAAAACAAACGAAAAAAAAATCTTGGGCATTTTTCCAATTTTTTTGGCGAAAAAACGCAAAAAAATGGTAAATTGAATTTTTTCACTTTTTTGGTTAAAAACATGAAAATTCGCATTTTGGTTTGTGAAAAAAGTAAAAATTTGTATTTTTGGGGGGAAAAACTTAAAGAAAAACAAAAAAAAAAATTTGGGCATTTTCCCAATTTTTTGCAGAAAAAACGCAAAAAAATGGTAAATTGAATTTTTTCATTTTTTTGGGGAAATACATGAAAATTTGCATTCTAGTTTGTGAAAAACGTAAAAGTTGGTATTTTATTGGGGAAAAACTTAAAAAAAAACAAAAAAAAATTTTGGGCATTTTTCCAATTTTTTGGAGAAAAAACGCGAAAAAATGGTATATTGAATTTTTTCATTTTTTTGGTTAAAAACATGAAAATTCGCATTTTGGTTTGTGAAAAACGTAAAAATTTGTATTTTTGGGGGAAAAACTTAAAAAAAAGCAAAAAAATTATTTTGGGCATTTTTCCAATTTTTTGGAGAAAAAACGCAAAAAAATGGTAAATTGAATTTTTTCATTTTTTTGGTTAAAAACATGAAAATTCACATTTTGGTTTGTGAAAAACGTCAAAAATTTGTATTTTTGGGGGGAAAAACTTAAAGAAAAACAAAAAAAAAATTTGGGCATTTTCCCAATTTTTTGCAGAAAAAACGCAAAAAATGGTAAATTGAATTTTTTCATTTTTTTGGGGAAATACATGAAAATTTGCATTCTAGTTTGTGAAAAACGTAAAAGTTGGTATTTTATTGGGGAAAAACTTAAAAAAAACAAAAAAAAAATTTTGGGCATTTTTCCAATTTTTTGGAGAAAAAACGCCAAAAAATGGTATATTGAATTTTTTCATTTTTTTGGTTAAGAAACATGAAAATTCGCATTTTGGTTTGTGAAAAACGTAAAAATTTGTATTTTTGGGGGGAAAAACTTAAAAAAAAGCAAAAAAATTATTTTGGGCATTTTTCCAATTTTATGGAGAAAAAACGCAAAAAATGGAATATTGAATTTTTTCATTTTTTTTGTTAAAAACATGAAAATTCGCATTTTGGTTTGTGAAAAACGTAAAAATTTGTATTTTTGGGGGGAAAAACTAAAAAAAAACAAAAAAAAATTTTGGGCATTTTCCCAATTTTTTGCAGAAAAAACGCAAAAAAATGGTAAATTGAATTTTTTCATTTTTTTGGGGAAATACATGAAAATTAGCATTCTAGTTTGTGAAAAACGTAAAAGTTTGTATTTTATTGGGGAAAAACTTAAAAAAAAACAAAAAAAAAATTTTGGGCATTTTTCCAATTTTTTGGAGAAAAAACGCAAAAAATTGGTATATTGAATTTTTTCATTTTTTTGGGGAAATACATGAAAATTTGCATTCTAGTTTGTGAAAAACGTAAAAGTTTGTATTTTATTGGGGAAAAACTTAAAAAAAACAAGAAAAAAATTTTGGGCATTTTTCCAATTTTTTGGAGAAAAAACGCAAAAAAATGGTAAATTGAATTTTTTCATTTTTTTGGGGAAATACATGAAAATTTGCATTCTAGTTTGTGAAAAACGTAAAAGTTGGTATTTCATTGGGGAAATACTTAAAAAAAAACAAGAAAAAAATGTTGGGCATTTTTCCAATTTTTTGGAGAAAAAACGCCAAAAAATGGTATATTGAATTTTTTCATTTTTTTGGTTAAGAACATGAAAATTCACATTTTGGTTTGTGAAAAACGTAAAAATTTGTATTTTTGGGGGGAAAAACTTAAAAAAAAGCAAAAAAATTATTTTGAGCATTTTTCCAATTTTATGGAGAAAAAACGGAAAAAATGGAATATTGATTTTTTCTTTTTTTTTTGTTAAAAACATGAAAATTCGCATTTTGGTTTGTGAATAAAGTAAAAATTTGTATTTTTGGGGGGAAAAACTTAAAGAAAAACAAAAAAAAAAATTTGGGCATTTTCCCAATTTTTTGCAGAAAAAACGCAAAAAAATGGTAAATTGAATTTTTTCATTTTTTTGGGGAAATACATGAAAATTTGCATTCTAGTTTGTGAAAAACGTAAAAGTTGGTATTTTATTGGGGAAAAACTTAAAAAAAAAACAAAAAAAAATTTTGGGCATTTTTCCAATTTTTTGGAGAAAAAACGCAAAAAATGGTATATTGAATTTTTTCATTTTTTTGGTTAAAAACATGAAAATTTGCATTTTGGTTTGTGAAAAACGTAAAAATTGTTTTTTTTTTTGGGAAAAAACGTAAAACAAAAGAAAAGAAAATTTTGGGCATTTTTCCAATTTTTTGGAGAAAACACGCAAAAAATGGTATATTGAATTTTTTCATTTTTTTGGTCAAAATCATGAAAATTCGCATTTTGGTTTGTGAAAAACGTAAAAATTTGTATTTTTGGGGGGAAAAACTTAAAAAAAAACAAAAAAAAAATTTGGGCATTTTTCCAATTTTTTGGAGAAAAAACGCAAAAAAATGGTAAATTGAATTTTTTCACTTTTTTGGTTAAAAACATGAAAATTCACATTTTGGTTAGTAAAAAACGTAAAAATTTGTATATTATTAAGGAAAAACGTAAAACAAAAAAACAAGCAATTTTTGGGCATTTTTCCAATTTTTTTGAAAAAAATAACGAAAAATATGGGATATTGAATTTTTTTCATTTTTATGGGGAAATACATGAAAATTTGCATTCTAGTTTGTGAAAAACGTAAAAGTTGGTATTTTATTGGGGGAAAAACTTAAAAAAAAACAAGAAAAAAATGTTGGGCATTTTTCCAATTTTTTGGAGAAAAAACGCAAAAAAATGGTATATTGAATTTTTTCATTTTTTTGGTTAAGAACATGAAAATTCACATTTTGGTTTGTGAAAAACGTAAAAATTTGTATTTTTGGGGGGAAAAACTTAAAAAAAAGCAAAAAAATTATTTTGAGCATTTTTCCAATTTTATGGAGAAAAAACGCAAAAAATGGAATATTGAATTTTTTCATTTTTTTGGTTAAAAACATGAAAATTCGCATTTTGGTTTGTGAAAAAAGTAAAAATTTGTATTTTTGGGGGAAAAACTTAAAGAAAAACAAAAAAAAAATGTTGGGCATTTTTCCAATTTTTTGCAGAAAAAACGCAAAAAAATGGTAAATTGAATTTTTTCATTTTTTTGGTTAAAAACATGAAAATTCCCATTTTGGTTTGTGAAAAACGTAAAATATTTGTATTTTTGGGGGGAAAACTAAAAAAAAAAACAAAAAAAAATTTTGGGCATTTTTCCAATTTTTTGGAGAAAAAACGCAAAAAAATGCTAAATTGAATTTTTTCACTTTTTTGGTTAAAAACATGAAAATTCACATTTTGGTTAGTAAAAAACGTAAAAATTTGTATATTATTAAGGAAAAACGTAAAACAAAAAAAACAAGCAATTTTTGGGCATTTTTCCAATTTTTTTGAAAAAAAAATAACGAAAAATATGGGATATTGAATTTTTTCATTTTTATGGGGAAATACATGAAAATTTGCATTCTAGTTTGTGAAAAACGTAAAAGTTGGTATTTTATTGGGGAAAAACTTAAAGAAAAACAAAAAAAAATTTGGGCATTTTCCCAATTTTTTGCAGAAAAAACGCAAAAAAATGGTAAATTGAATTTTTTCATTTTTTTGGGGAAATACATGAAAATTTGCATTCTAGTTTGTGAAAAACGTAAAAGTTGGTATTTTATTGGGGAAAAACTTAATTTTTTTCCAAAAAAAAAATTTTGGGCATTTTTCCAATTTTTTGGAGAAAAATCGAAAATGAATTTTTTCATTTTTTTGGTCAAAAACATGAAAATTCGCATTTTGGTTTGTGAAAAACGTAAAAATATATATTTTTCGGGGGAAAAACTTAGAAAAAACAAAGAAAAAATGTTGGGCATTTTTCCAATTTTTTGGAGAAAAAACGCGAAAAAATGGTATATTGAATTTTTTCATTTTTTTGGTTAAAAACATGAAAATTCCCATTTTGGTTTGTGAAAAACGTAAAATATTTGTATTTTTGGGGGGAAAAACTAAAAAAAAAAACAAAAAAAAATTTTGGGCATTTTTCCAATTTTTTGGAGAAAAAACGCAAAATTTTTATTTTTATGGGGAAATACATGAAAATTTGCATTCTAGTTTGTGAAAAACGTAAAAATTTGTATTTTTGGGGGGAAAAACGTAAAAAAAAAACAAAAAAAATTATTTTGAGCATTTTTCCAATTTTTTGGAGAAAAAACGCAAAAAATGGTATATTGAATTTTTTCATTTTTTTGGTTAAAAACATGAAAATTTGCATTTTGGTTTGTGAAAATAGTAAAAATTTTTATTGTTTTTGGGAAAAAACTTAAAACAAAAGAAAACAAAATCTTGGGCATTTTTCCAATTTTTTGGAGAAAAAACGCAAAAAATGGTATATTGAATTTTTTCATTTTTTTGGTCAAAAACATGAAAATTCGCATTTTGGTTTGTGAAAAACGTAAAAATATATATATTTTTGGGGGGAAAAACTTAAAAAAAACAAAGAAAAAATGTTGGGCATTTTTCCAATTTTTTGGAGAAAAAACGCAAAAAAATGGTATATTGAATTTTTTCATTTTTTTGGTTAAAAACATGAAAATTCCCATTTTGGTTTGTGAAAAACGTAAAATATTTGTATTTTTGGGGGGAAAACTAAAAAAAAAACAAAAAAAAAATTTTGGGCATTTTTCCAATTTTTTGGAGAAAAAACGCGAAAAAATGGTATATTGAATTTTTTCATTTTTTTGGTTAAAAACATGAAAATTCACATTTTGGTTAGTAAAAAACGTAAAATATTTGTATTTTTGGGGGGAAAAACTAAAAAAAAAACAAAAAAAAATTTTGGGCATTTTTCCAATTTTTTGGAGAAAAAACGCAAAAAAATGCTAAATTTAATTTTTTCACTTTTTTTGGGGAAATACATGAAAATTTGCATTCTAGTTTGTGAAAAACGTAAAAGTTGGTATTTTATTGGGGAAAAACTTAATTTTAAACCAAAAAAAAATTTTTGGGCATTTTTCCAATTTTTTGGAGAAAAATCGAAAATGAATTTTTCACTTTTTTGGTTAAAAACATGAAAATTGACATTTTGGTTTGTGAAAATAGTAAAAATTTTTATTTTTTTTTTTGGGAAAAAACGTAAAACAAAAGAAAACAAAATCTTGGGCATTTTTCCAATTTTTTGGAGAAAAAACGCAAAAAAATGGTATATTGAATTTTTTCATTTTTTTGGTCAAAAACATGAAAATTCGCATTTTGGTTTGTGAAAAACGTAAAAATTTGTATTTTTGGGGGAAAAACTTAAAAAAAAACAAAAAAAAAATTTTGGGCATTTTTCCAATTTTTTGGAGAAAAAACGCAAAAAAATGGTATATTGAATTTTTTCATTTTTTTGGTTAAAAACATGAAAATTCGCATTTTGGTTAGTAAAAAACGTAAAAATTTGTATATTTTTAGGGAAAAACGTAAAACAAAAAAACAAGCAATTTTTGGGCATTTTTCCAATTTTTTTGAAAAAAATAACGAAAAATATGGTATATTGAATTTTTTCATTTTTTTGGGGAAATACATGAAAATTTGCATTCTAGTTTGTGAAAAACGTAAAAGTTGGTATTTTATTGGGGAAAAACTTAAAAAAAACAAGAAAAAATTTTGGGCATTTTTCCAATTTTTTGGAGAAAAAACGCAAAAAAATGGTAAATTGAATTTTTTCACTTTTTTGGTTAAAAACATGAAAATTCGCATTTTGGTTTGTGAAAAACGTAAAAATTTGTATTTTTGGGGGGAAAAACTTAAAAAAAAAACAAAAAAAAATTTGGGCATTTTTCCCAATTTTTTGGAGAAAAAACGCAAAAAAATGGTATATTGAATTTTTTCATTTTTTTGGGGAAATACATGAAAATTTGCATTCTAGTTTGTGAAAAACGTAAAAAAAATTCGCATTTTGGTTTGTGAAAAACGTAAAAATTTATATTTTTGGGGGGAAAAACTTAAAGAAAAACAAAAAAAAATTTGGGCATTTTTCCAATTTTTTGCAGAAAAAACGCAAAAAAATGGTATATTGAATTTTTTCATTTTTTTGGGGAAATACATGAAAATTTGCATTCTAGTTTGTGAAAAACGTAAAAGTTGGTATTTTATTGGGGAAAAACTAAAAAAAAAAACAAAAAAAAAATTTTGGGCATTTTTCCAATTTTTTGGAGAAAAAACGCAAAAAATGGTATATTGAATTTTTTCATTTTTTTGGTTAAAAACATGAAAATTCGCATTTTGGTTTGTGAAAAAAGTAAAAATTTTTATTTTTTGGGGAAAAACGTAAAACAAAAGAAAACAAAATCTTGGGCATTTTTCCAATTTTTTGGAGAAAAAACGCAAAAAAATGGTATATTGAATTTTTTCATTTTTTTTGGTCAAAAACATGAAAATTCGCATTTTGGTTTGTGAAAAACGTAAAAATTTGTATTTTTGGGGGGAAAAACTAAAAAAAAAACAAAAAAAAAATTTTGGGCATTTTTCCAATTTTTTGGAGAAAAAACGCAAAAAAATGGTAAATTGAATTTTTTCACTTTTTTGGTCAAAAACATGAAAATTCGCATTTTGGTTTGTGAAAAACGTAAAAATTTATATATTTTTGGGAGGAAAAACTTAAAAAAAAACAAAGAAAAAATGTTGGGCATTTTTCCAATTTTTTGGAGAAAAAACGCGAAAAAATGGTATATTGAATTTTTTCATTTTTTTGGTTAAAAACATGAAAATTCGCATTTTGGTTTGTGAAAAACGTAAAATATTTGTATTTTTGGGGGGAAAAACTAAAAAAAAAACAAAAAAAAAATTTTGGGCATTTTTCCAATTTTTTGGAGAAAAAACGCAAAAAAATGGTAAATTGAATTTTTTCACTTTTTTGGTTAAAAACATGAAAATTCACATTTTGGTTAGTAAAAAACGTAAAAATTTGTATATTATTAAGGAAAAACGTAAAACAAAAAAACAAGCAATTTTTGGGCATTTTTCCAATTTTTTTGAAAAAAATAACGAAAAATATGGGATATTGAATTTTTTCATTTTTATGGGGAAATACATGAAAATTTGCATTCTAGTTTGTGAAAAACGTAAAAGTTGGTATTTTATTGGGGAAAAACTTAAAAAAAACAAGAAAAAAATTTTGGGCATTTTTCCAATTTTTTGGAGAAAAAACGCCAAAAAATGGTATATTGAATTTTTTCATTTTTTTGGTTAAGAACATGAAAATTCTCATTTTGGTTTGTGAAAAACGTAAAAATTTGTATTTTTTGGGGGAAAAACTTAAAAAAAAGCAAAAAAATTATTTTGAGCATTTTTCCAATTTTATGGAGAAAAAACGCAAAAAATGGAATATTGAATTTTTTCATTTTTTTTGTTAAAAACATGAAAATTCGCATTTTGGTTTGTGAATAAAGTAAAAATTTGTATTTTTGGGGGGAAAAACTTAAAGAAAAACAAAAAAAAATTTGGGCATTTTCCCAATTTTTTGCAGAAAAAACGCAAAAAAATGGTAAATTGAATTTTTTCATTTTTTTGGGGAAATACATGAAAATTTGCATTCTAGTTTGTGAAAAACGTAAAAGTTGGTATTTTATTGGGGAAAAACTTAAAAAAAAACAAAAAAAAATTTTGGGCATTTTTCCAATTTTTTGGAGAAAAAACGCAAAAAATGGTATATTGAATTTTTTCATTTTTTTGGTTAAAAACATGAAAATTTGCATTTTGGTTTGTGAAAATAGTAAAAATTTTTATTTTTTTGGGGAAAAACGTAAAACAAAAAAAAACAAAATCTTGGGCATTTTTCCAATTTTTTGGAGAAAAAACGCGAAAAAATGGTATATTGAATTTTTTCATTTTTTTGGTCAAAAACATGAAAATTCGCATTTTGGTTTGTGAAAAACGTAAAAATTTGTATTTTTGGGGGGAAAAACTTAAAAAAAACAAAAAAAAAATGTTGGGCATTTTTCCAATTTTTTGGAGAAAAAACGCAAAAAAATGGTATATTGAATTTTTGCATTTTTTTGGTTAAAAACATGAAAATTCACATTTTGGTTTGTGAAAAACGTAAAAATTTGTATTTTATTAGGGAAAAACGTAAAACAAAAAACAAGCAATTTTTGGGCATTTTTCCAATTTTTTTGAAAAAAAAACGAAAAAAATGGGATATTGAATTTTTTCATTTTTTTGGGGAAATACATGAAAATTTGCATTCTAGTTTGTGAAAAACGTAAAAATTTATATTTTTGGGGGGAAAAACTTAAAAAAAAACAAAAAAAAAAATTTTGGGCATTTTTCCAATTTTTTGGAGAAAAAACGCAAAAAATGGTATATTGAATTTTTTCATTTTTTTGGGGAAATACATGAAAATTTGCATTCTAGTTTGTGAAAAACGTAAAAGTTGGTATTTTATTGGGGAAAAACTTAAAAAAAAACAAAAAAAAAATTTTGGGCATTTTTCCAATTTTTTGGAGAAAAAACGCAAAAAATGGTATATTGAATTTTTTCATTTTTTTGGTCAAAAACATGAAAATTCGCATTTTGGTTTGTGAAAAACGTAAAAATTTATATTTTTGGGGGGAAAAACATAAAAAAAACAAAGAAAAAATGTTGGGCATTTTTCCAATTTTTTGGAGAAAAAACGCGAAAAAATGGTATATTGAATTTTTTCATTTTTTTGGTTAAAAACATGAAAATTCGCATTTTGGTTTGTGAAAAACGTAAAATATTTGTATTTTTGGGGGGAAAAACTAAAAAAAAAACAAAAAAAAATTTTGGGCATTTTTCCAATTTTTTGGAGAAAAAACGCGAAAAAATGGTAAATTGAATTTTTTCACTTTTTTGGTTAAAAACATGAAAATTCACATTTTGGTTAGTGAAAAACGTAAAAATTTGTATATTATTAAGGAAAAACGTAAAACAAAAAAACAAGCAATTTTTGGGCATTTTTCCAATTTTTTTGAAAAAAATAACGCAAAAATATGGGATATTGAATTTTTTCATTTTTATGGGGAAATACATGAAAATTTGCATTCTAGTTTGTGAAAAACGTAAAAGTTGGTATTTTATTGGGGAAAAACTTAAAAAAAAACAACAAAAAAATTTTGGGCATTTTTCCAATTTTTTGGAGAAAAAACGCCAAAAAATGGTATATTGAATTTTTTCATTTTTTTGGTTAAAAACATGAAAATTCACATTTTGGTTTGTGAAAAACGTAAAAATTTGTATTTTTGGGGGGAAAAACTTAAAAAAAAACAAAAAAAAAATTTGGGCATTTTTCCAATTTTTTGCAGAAAAAACGCAAAAAAAATGGTAAATTGAATTTTTTCATTTTTTTGGGGAAATACATGAAAATTTGCATTCTAGTTTGTGAAAAACGTAAAAGTTGGTATTTTATTGGGGAAAAACTTAAAAAAAACAAAAAAAAAATTTTGGGCATTTTTCCAATTTTTTGGAGAAAAAACACAAAAAATGGTATATTGAATTTTTTCATTTTTTTTTTGGTTAAAAACATGAAAATTTGCATTTTGGTTTGTGAAAATAGTAAAAAATTTTATTTTTTTGGGAAAAAACGTAAAACAAAAGAAAACAAAATCTTGGGCATTTTTCCAATTTTTTTGGAGAAAAAACGCAAAAAAATGGTAAATTGAATTTTTTCATTTTTTGGTTAAAAACATGAAAATTCACATTTTGGTTTGTGAAAAACGTAAAAATTTGTATTTTTGGGGGGAAAAACTTAAAAAAAAACAAAAAAAAAATTTGGGCATTTTTCCAATTTTTTGGAGAAAAAACGCAAAAAAATGGTAAATTGAATTTTTTCATTTTTTTGGGGAAATACATGAAAATTTGCATTCTAGTTTGTGAAAAACGTAAAAGTTGGTATTTTATTGGGGAAAAACTTAAAAAAAAACAAAAAAAAAATTTTGGGCATTTTTCCAATTTTTTGGAGAAAAAACGCCAAAAAATGGTATATTGAATTTTTTCATTTTTTTGGTTAAGAACATGAAAATTCGCATTTTGGTTTGTGAAAAACGTAAAAATTTGTATTTTTGGGGGGAAAAACTTAAAAAAAAGCAAAAAAAATTATTTTGGGCATTTTTCCAATTTTATGGAGAAAAAACGCAAAAAATGGAATATTGAATTTTTTCATTTTTTTTTGTTAAAAACATGAAAATTCGCATTTTGGTTTGTGAAAAACGTAAAAATTTGTATTTTTGGGGGAAAAATTTAAAAAAAAACAAAAAAAAATTTGGGCATTTTTCCAATTTTTTGGAGAAAAAACGCAAAAAAATGGTATATTGAATTTTTTCATTTTTTTGGTTAAAAACATGAAAATTCGCATTTTGGTTTGTGAAAAACGTAAAATATTTGTATTTTTGGGGGAAAAACTTAAAAAAAAACAAAAAAAAATTTGGGCATTTTTCCAATTTTTTGGAGAAAAAACGCAAAAAAAATGGTAAATTGAATTTTTTCATTTTTTTGGGGAAATACATGAAAATTTGCATTCTAGTTTGTGAAAAACGTAAAAGTTGGTATTTTATTGGGGAAAAACTTAAAAAAAAAACAAAAAAAAATTTTGGGCATTTTTCCAATTTTTTGCAGAAAAAACGCAAAAAATGGTATATTGAATTTTTTCATTTTTTTGGTTAAAAACATGAAAATTCGCATTTTGGTTTGTGAAAAACGTAAAAATTTGTATTTTTGGGGGGAAAAACTTAAAAAAAAGCAAAAAAATTATTTTGGGCATTTTTCCAATTTTATGGAGAAAAAACGCAAAAAATGGAATATTGAATTTTTTCATTTTTTTTGTTAAAAACATGAAAATTCGCATTTTGGTTTGTGAAAAACGTAAAAATTTGTATTTTTGGGGGGAAAAACTTAAAGAAAAACAAAAAAAAATTTTGGCATTTTCCCAATTTTTTGCAGAAAAAACGCAAAAAAATGGTAAATTGAATTTTTTCATTTTTTTGGTTAAAAACATGAAAATTCCCATTTTGGTTTGTGAAAAACGTAAAATATTTGTATTTTTGGGGGGAAAACTAAAAAAAAAAACAAAAAAAAATGTTGGGCATTTTTCCAATTTTTTGGAGAAAAAACGCAAAAAAATGGTATATTGAATTTTTTCACTTTTTTGGTTAAAAACATGAAAATTCACATTTTGGTTAGTAAAAAACGTAAAAATTTGTATATTATTAAGGAAAAACGTAAAACAAAAAAACAAGCAATTTTTGGGCATTTTTCCAATTTTTTTGAAAAAAAAATAACGAAAAATATGGGATATTGAATTTTTTCATTTTTATGGGGAAATACATGAAAATTTGCATTCTAGTTTGTGAAAAACGTAAAAGTTGGTATTTTATTGGGGAAAAACTTAAAGAAAAACAAAAAAAAAATTTGGGCATTTTTCCAATTTTTTGGAGAAAAAACGCAAAAAAATGGTAAATTGAATTTTTTCATTTTTTTGGGGAAATACATGAAAATTTGCATTCTAGTTTGTGAAAAACGTAAAAGTTGGTATTTTATTGGGGAAAAACTTAATTTTTTTCCAAAAAAAAATTTTGGGCATTTTTCCAATTTTTTGGAGAAAAAACGCAAAAAATGTGAATTTTTTCATTTTTTTGGTCAAAAACATGAAAATTCGCATTTTGGTTTGTGAAAAACGTAAAAATTTATATTTTTCGGGGGAAAAACTTAAAAAAAAACAAAAAAAAATTTTGGGCATTTTTCCAATTTTTTGGAGAAAAAACGCAAAAAATGGTATATTGAATTTTTTCATTTTTTTGGTTAAAAACATGAAAATTCCCATTTTGGTTTGTGAAAAACGTAAAAATTTGTATTTTTGGGGGGAAAAACTTAAAAAAAAAGCAAAAAAATTATTTTGGGCATTTTTCCAATTTTTTGGAGAAAAAACGCAAAAAATGGTATATTGAATTTTTTCATTTTTTTGGTTAAAAACATGAAAATTCGCATTTTGGTTTGTGAAAAACGTAAAAATTTGTATTTTTGGGGGGAAAAACTTAAAAAAAAACAAAAAAAAATTTTGGCATTTTTCCAATTTTTTGGAGAAAAAACGCAAAAAAATGGTATATTGAATTTTTTCATTTTTTTGGTTAAAAACATGAAAATTCCCATTTTGGTTTGTGAAAAACGTAAAATATTTGTATTTTTGGGGGGAAAACTAAAAAAAAAAACAAAAAAAAATGTTGGGCATTTTTCCAATTTTTTGGAGAAAAAACGCAAAAAAATGGTATATTGAATTTTTTCATTTTTTTGGTTAAAAACATGAAAATTCACATTTTGGTTAGTAAAAAACGTAAAAATTTGTATATTTTTAAGGAAAAACGTAAAACAAAAAAACAAGCAATTTTTGGGCATTTTTCCAATTTTTTTGGAAAAAAAATAACGAAAAATATGGGATATTGAATTTTTTCATTTTTTTGGGGAAATACATGAAAATTTGCATTCTGGTTTGTGAAAAACGTAAAAGTTGGTATTTTATTGGGGAAAAACTTAAAGAAAAACAAAAACAAAATTTGGGCATTTTCCCAATTTTTTGCAGAAAAAACGCAAAAAAATGGTAAATTGAATTTTTTCATTTTTTTGGGGAAATACATGAAAATTTGCATTCTAGTTTGTGAAAAACGTAAAAGTTGGTATTTTATTGGGGAAAAACTTAAATAAAAACCAAAAAAAAAATTTTGGGCATTTTTCCAATTTTTTGGAGAAAAATCGCAAAAAAATGGTATATTGAATTTTTTCATTTTTTTGGTCAAAAACATGAAAATTCGCATTTTGGTTTGTGAAAAACGTAAATATTTATATTTTTCGGGGGAAAAACTTAAAAAAAACAAAAAAAAATTTTGGGCATTTTTCCAATTTTTTGGAGAAAAAACGCAAAAAAATGGTATATTGAATTTTTTCATTTTTTTGGTTAAAAACATGAAAATTCGCATTTTGGTTTGTGAAAAACGTAAAATATTTGTATTTTTGGGGGGAAAAACTAAAAAAAAAAACAAAAAAAAATGTTGGGCATTTTTCCAATTTTTTGGAGAAAAAACGCAAAAAAATGGTAAATTGAATTTTTTCATTTTTTTGGTTAAAAACATGAAAATTCACATTTTGGTTATGTGAAAAACGTAAAAATTTGTATTTTATTAAGGAAAAACGTAAAACAAAAAAACAAGCAATTTTTGGGCATTTTTCCAATTTTTTTGAAGAAAAAATAACGAAAAATATGGTATATTGAATTTTTTCATTTTTTTGGGGAAATACATGAAAATTTGCATTCTAGTTTGTGAAAACGTAAAAGTTGGTATTTTATTGGGGAAAAACTTAAAGAAAAACAAAAACAAAATTTGGGCATTTTTCCAATTTTTTGGAGAAAAAACGCAAAAAAATGGTAAATTGAATTTTTTCATTTTTTTGGGGAAATACATGAAAATTTGCATTCTAGTTTGTGAAAAACGTAAAAGTTGGTATTTTATTGGGGAAAAACTTAATTTTTTTCCAAAAAAAAAATTTTGGGCATTTTTCCAATTTTTTGGAGAAAAATCGAAAATTGTTGAATTTTTTCATTTTTTTGGTCAAAAACATGAAAATTCGCATTTTGGTTTGTGAAAAACGTAAAAATATATATTTTTCGGGGGAAAAACTTAGAAAAAACAAAGAAAAAATGTTGGGCATTTTTCCAATTTTTTGGAGAAAAAACGCGAAAAAATGGTATATTGAATTTTTTCATTTTTTTGGTTAAAAACATGAAAATTCCCATTTTGGTTTGTGAAAAACGTAAAATATTTGTATTTTTGGGGGGAAAAACTAAAAAAAAAAACAAAAAAAAAATTTTGGGCATTTTTCCAATTTTTTGGAGAAAAAACGCAAAATATTTTTATGGGGAAATACATGAAAATTTGCATTCTAGTTTGTGAAAAACGTAAAAATTTGTATTTTTGGGGGAAAAACTTAAAAAAAAGCAAAAAAATTATTTTGAGCATTTTTCCAATTTTTTGGAGAAAAAACGCAAAAAATGGTATATTGAATTTTTTCATATTTTTGGTCAAAAACATGAAAATTCGCATTTTGGTTTGTGAAAAACGTAAAAATATATATATTTTTGGGGGGAAAAACTTAAAAAAAACAAAGAAAAAATGTTTGGCATTTTTCCAATTTTTTGGAGAAAAAACGCAAAAAAATGGTATATTGAATTTTTTCATTTTTTTGGTTAAAAACATGAAAATTCCCATTTTGGTTTGTGAAAAACGTAAAATATTTGTATTTTTGGGGGGAAAAACTAAAAAAAAAACAAAAAAAAAATTTTGGGCATTTTTCCAATTTTTTGGAGAAAAAACGCGAAAAAATGGTATATTGAATTTTTTCATTTTTTTGGTTAAAAACATGAAAATTCACATTTTGGTTAGTAAAAAACGTAAAATATTTGTATTTTTGCGGGGAAAAACTAAAAAAAAAACAAAAAAAAATTTTGGGCATTTTTCCAATTTTTTGGAGAAAAAACGCAAAAAAATGCTAAATTGAATTTTTTCACTTTTTTGGTAAAAAACATGAAAATTGACATTTTGGTTTGTGAAAATAGTAAAAATTTTTATTTTTTTTTTTGGGAGAAAACGTAAAACAAAAGAAAACAAAATCTTGGGCATTTTTCCAATTTTTTGGAGAAAAAACGCAAAAAAATGGTATATTGAATTTTTTCATTTTTTTGGTCAAAAACATGAAAATTCGCATTTTGGTTTGTGAAAAACGTAAAAATATATATTTTTGGGGGAAAAACTTAAAAAAAAACAAAACAAAAATTTTGGGCATTTTTCCAATTTTTTGGAGAAAAAACGCAAAAAAATGGTATATTGAATTTTTTCATTTTTTTGGTTAAAAACATGAAAATTCACATTTTGGTTAGTAAAAAACGTAAAAATTTGTATATTATTAAGGAAAAACGTAAAACAAAAAAACAAGCAATTTTTGGGCATTTTTCCAATTTTTTTGAAAAAAATAACGAAAAATATGGGATATTGAATTTTTTCATTTTTATGGGGAAATACATGAAAATTTGCATTCTAGTTTGTGAAAAACGTAAAAGTTGGTATTTTATTGGGGAAAAACTTAAAAAAAACAAGAAAAAAATGTTGGGCATTTTTCCAATTTTTTGGAGAAAAAACGCAAAAAAATGGTAAATTGAATTTTTTCACTTTTTTGGTTAAAAACATGAAAATTCACATTTTGGTTTGTGAAAAACGTAAAAATTTGTATTTTTGGGGGGAAAAACTTAAAAAAAAAACAAAAAAAAATTTGGGCATTTTTCCAATTTTTTGGAGAAAAAACGCAAAAAAATGGTATATTGAATTTTTTCATTTTTTTGGGGAAATACATGAAAATTTGCATTCTAGTTTGTGAAAAACGTAAAAAAAATTCGCATTTTGGTTTGTGAAAAACGTAAAAATATACATTTTTGGGGGGAAAAACTTAAAGAAAAACAAAAAAAAATTTGGGCATTTTCCCAATTTTTTGCAGAAAAAACGCAAAAAAATGGTATATTGAATTTTTTCATTTTTTTGGGGAAATACATGAAAATTTGCATTCTAGTTTGTGAAAAACGTAAAAGTTGGTATTTTATTGGGGAAAAACTAAAAAAAAAAAACCAAAAAAAAATTTTGGGCATTTTTCCAATTTTTTGGAGAAAAAACGCAAAAAATGGTATATTGAATTTTTTTCATTTTTTTGGTTAAAAACATAAAAATTCGCATTTTGGTTTGTGAAAATAGTAAAAATTTTTATTTTTTTGGGAAAAAACGTAAAACAAAAGAAAACAAAATCTTGGGCATTTTTCCAATTTTTTGGAGAAAAAACGCAAAAAAATGGTATATTGAATTTTTTCATTTTTTTTGGTCAAAAACATGAAAATTCCCATTTTGGTTTGTGAAAAACGTAAAATATTTGTATTTTTGGGGGGAAAAACTAAAAAAAAAACAAAAAAAAAATTTTGGGCATTTTTCCAATTTTTTGGAGAAAAAACGCAAAAAAATGCTAAATTGAATTTTTTCACTTTTTTGGTCAAAAACATGAAAATTCGCATTTTGGTTTATGAAAAACGTAAAAATATATATTTTTGGGGGGAAAAACTTAAAAAAAAACAAAGAAAAAATGTTGGGCATTTTTCCAATTTTTTTGAGAAAAAACGCGAAAAAATGGTATATTGAATTTTTTCATTTTTTTGGTTAAAAACATGAAAATTCCCATTTTGGTTTGTGAAAAACGTAAAATATTTGTATTTTTGGGGGGAAAAACTAAAAAAAAAAACAAAAAAAAAATTTTGGGCATTTTTCCAATTTTTTGGAGAAAAAACGCAAAAAAATGCTAAATTGAATTTTTTCACTTTTTTGGTTAAAAACATGAAAATTCACATTTTGGTTAGTAAAAAACGTAAAAATTTGTATATTATTAAGGAAAAACGTAAAACAAAAAAACAAGCAATTTTTGGGCATTTTTTCAATTTTTTTGAAAAAAATAACGAAAAATATGGGATATTGAATTTTTTCATTTTTATGGGGAAATACATGAAAATTTGCATTCTAGTTTGTGAAAAACGTAAAATTTGGTATTTTATTGGGGAAAAACTTAAAAAAAAACAAGAAAAAAATTTTGGGCATTTTTCCAATTTTTTGGAGAAAAAACGCCAAAAAATGGTATATTGAATTTTTTCATTTTTTTGGTTAAGAACATGAAAATTCTCATTTTGGTTTGTGAAAAACGTAAAAATTCGTATTTTTGGGGGGAAAAACTTAAAAAAAAGCAAAAAAATTATTTTGAGCATTTTTCCAATTTTATGGAGAAAAAACGCAAAAAATGGAATATTGAATTTTTTCATTTTTTTTTGTTAAAAACATGAAAATTCGCATTTTGGTTTGTGAATAAAGTAAAAATTTGTATTTTTGGGGGGAAAAACTTAAAGAAAAACAAAAAAAAAATTTTGGCATTTTCCCAATTTTTTGCAGAAAAAACGCAAAAAAATGGTAAATTGAATTTTTTCATTTTTTTGGTTAAAAACATGAAAATTCCCATTTTGGTTTGTGAAAAACGTAAAATATTTGTATTTTTGGGGGGGAAAACTAAAAAAAAAAACAAAAAAAAATTTTGGGCATTTTTCCAATTTTTTGGAGAAAAAACGCAAAAAAATGCTAAATTGAATTTTTTCACTTTTTTGGTTAAAAACATGAAAATTCACATTTTGGTTACTAAAAAACGTAAAAATTTGTATATTATTAAGGAAAAACGTAAAACAAAAAAACAAGCAATTTTTAGGCATTTTTCCAATTTTTTTGAAAAAAAAAATAACGAAAAATATGGGATATTGAATTTTTTCATTTTTATGGGGAAATACATGAAAATTTGCATTCTAGTTTGTGAAAAACGTAAAAGTTGGTATTTTATTGGGGAAAAACTTAAAGAAAAACAAAAAAAAAATTTGGGCATTTTCCCAATTTTTTGCAGAAAAAATGCAAAAAAATGGTAAATTGAATTTTTTCATTTTTTTGGGGAAATACATGAAAATTTGCATTCTAGTTTGTGAAAAACGTAAAAGTTGGTATTTTATTGGGGAAAAACTTAATTTTTTTCCAAAAAAAAAATTTTGGGCATTTTTCCAATTTTTTGGAGAAAAATCGAAAATGAATTTTTTCATTTTTTTGGTCAAAAACATGAAAATTCGCATTTTGGTTTGTGAAAAACGTAAATATATATATTTTTCGGGGGAAAAACTTAGAAAAAACAAAGAAAAAATGTTGGGCATTTTTCCAATTTTTTGGAGAAAAAACGCGAAAAAATGGTATATTGAATTTTTTCATTTTTTTGGTTAAAAACATGAAAATTCCCATTTTGGTTTGTGAAAAACGTAAAATATATGTATTTTTGGGGGGAAAAACTAAAAAAAAAAAACAAAAAAAAAATTTTGGGCATTTTTCCAATTTTTTGGAGAAAAAACGCAAAATATTTTTATGGGGAAATACATGAAAATTTGCATTTTGGTTTGTGAAAAACGTAAAATATTTGTATTTTTGGGGGGAAAAACGTAAAAAAAAGCAAAAAAATTATTTTGAGCATTTTTCCAATTTTATGGAGAAAAAACGCAAAAAATGGTATATTGAATTTTTTCATTATTTTGGTTAAAAACATGAAAATTTGCATTTTGGTTTGTGAAAATAGTAAAAATTTTTATTGTTTTTGGGAAAAAACGTAAAACAAAAGAAAACAAAATCTTGGGCATTTTTCCAATTTTTTGGAGAAAAAACGCAAAAAAATGGTATATTGAATTTTTTCATTTTTTTGGTCAAAAACATGAAAATTCGCATTTTGGTTTGTGAAAAACGTAAAAATATATATATTTTTGGGGGGAAAAACTTAAAAAAAACAAAGAAAAAATGTTTGGCATTTTTCCAATTTTTTGGAGAAAAAACGCAAAAAAATGGTATATTGAATTTTTTAATTTTTTTGGTTAAAAACATGAAAATTCCCATTTTGGTTTGTGAAAAACGTAAAATATTTGTATTTTTGGGGGGAAAACTAAAAAAAAAACAAAAAAAAAATTTTGGTCATTTTTCCAATTTTTTGGAGAAAAACGCGAAAAAATGGTATATTGAATTTTTTCATTTTTTTGGTTAAAAACATGGAAATTCACATTTTGGTTAGTAAAAAACGTAAAATATTTGTATTTTTGGGGGGAAAAACTAAAAAAAAAACAAAAAAAAATTTTGGGCATTTTTCCAATTTTTTGGAGAAAAAACGCAAAAAAATGCTAAATTGAATTTTTTCACTTTTTTGGTAAAAAACATGAAAATTCACATTTTGGTTAGTAAAAAACGTAAAAATTTGTATATTATTAAGGAAAAACGTAAAACAAAAAAACAAGCAATTTTTGGGCATTTTTCCAATTTTTTTGAAAAAAATAACGAAAAATATGGGATATTGAATTTTTTCATTTTTATGGGGAAATACATGAAAATCTGCATTCTAGTTTGTGAAAAACGTAAAAGTTGGTATTTTATTGGGGAAAAACTTAAAAAAAACAAGAAAAAAATGTTGGGCATTTTTCCAATTTTTTGGAGAAAAAACGCAAAAAAATGCTAAATTGAATTTTTTCACTTTTTTGGTTAAAAACATGAAAATTCACATTTTGGCTTGTGAATAAAGTAAAAATTTGTATTTTTGGGGGGAAAAACTTAAAAAAAAACACAAAAAAATTTGGGCATTTTCCCAATTTTTTGCAGAAAAAACGCAAAAAAATGGTATATTGAATTTTTTCATTTTTTTGGGGAAATACATGAAAATTTGCATTCTAGTTTGTGAAAAACGTAAAAAAAATTCGCATTTTGGTTTGTGAAAAACGTAAAAATATACATTTTTGGGGGGAAAAACTTAAAGAAAAACAAAAAAAAATTTGGGCATTTTCCCAATTTTTTGCAGAAAAAACGCAAAAAAATGGTATATTGAATTTTTTCATTTTTTTGGGGAAATACATGAAAATTTGCATTCTAGTTTGTGAAAAACGTAAAAGTTGGTATTTTATTGAGGAAAAACTAAAAAAAAAAAACCAAAAAAAAATTTTGGGCATTTTTCCAATTTTTTTGGAGAAAAAACGCAAAAAATGGTATATTGAATTTTTTCATTTTATTGGTTAAAAACATGAAAATTAGCATTTTGGTTTGTGAAAATAGTAAAAATTTTTATTTTTTTGGGAAAAAACGTAAAACAAAAGAAAACAAAATCTTGGGCATTTTTCCAATTTTTTGGAGAAAAAACGCAAAAAAATGGTATATTGAATTTTTTCATTTTTTTTGGTCAAAAACATGAAAATTCCCATTTTGGTTTGTGAAAAACGTAAAATATTTGTATTTTTGGGGGGAAAAACTAAAAAAAAAAAAAAAAAAAATTTTGGGCATTTTTCCAATTTTTTGGAGAAAAAACGCAAAAAAATGCTAAATTGAATTTTTTCACTTTTTTGGTCAAAAACATGAAAATTCGCATTTTGGTTTATGAAAAACGTAAAAATATATATTTTTGGGGGGAAAAACTTAAAAAAAAACAAAGGAAAAATGTTGGGCATTTTTCCAATTTTTTTGAGAAAAAACGCGAAAAAATGGTATATTGAATTTTTTCATTTTTTTGGTTAAAAACATGAAAATTCCCATTTTGGTTTGTGAAAAACGTAAAATCTTTGTATTTTTGGGGGGAAAAACTAAAAAAAAAACAAAAAAAAAATTTTGGGCATTTTTCCAATTTTTTGGAGAAAAAACGCAAAAAAATGCTAAATTTAATTTTTTCACTTTTTTGGTTAAAAACATGAAAATTTGCATCTTGGTTTGTGAAAATAGTAAAAATTTTTATTGTTTTTGGGAAAAAACGTAAAACAAAAGAAAACAAAATCTTGGGCATTTTTCCAATTTTTTGGAGAAAAAACGCAAAAAAATGGTATATTGAATTTTTTCATTTTTTTGGTCAAAAACATGAAAATTCGCATTTTGGTTTGTGAAAAACGTAAAAATATATATTTTTGGGGGAAAAACTTAAAAAAAAACAAAACAAAAATTTTGGGCATTTTTCCAATTTTTTGGAGAAAAAACGCAAAAAAATGGTATATTGAATTTTTTCATTTTTTTGGTTAAAAACATGAAAATTCACATTTTGGTTAGTAAAAAACGTAAAAATTTGTATATTATTAAGGAAAAACGTAAAACAAAAAAACAAGCAATTTTTGGGCATTTTTCCAATTTTTTTGAAAAAAATAACGAAAAATATGGGATATTGAATTTTTTCATTTTTATGGGGAAATACATGAAAATCTGCATTCTAGTTTGTGAAAAACGTAAAAGTTGGTATTTTATTGGGGAAAAACTTAAAAAAAAACAAGAAAAAAATGTTGGGCATTTTTCCAATTTTTTGGAGAAAAAACGCAAAAAAATGCTAAATTGAATTTTTTCACTTTTTTGGTTAAAAACATGAAAATTCACATTTTGGCTTGTGAATAAAGTAAAAATTTGTATTTTTGGGGGGAAAAACTTAAAAAAAAACAAAAAAAAATTTGGGCATTTTCCCAATTTTTTGCAGAAAAAACGCAAAAAAATGGTATATTGAATTTTTTCATTTTTTTGGGGAAATACATGAAAATTTGCATTCTAGTTTGTGAAAAACGTAAAAAAAATTCGCATTTTGGTTTGTGAAAAACGTAAAAATATACATTTTTGGGGGGAAAAACTTAAAGAAAAACAAAAAAAAAATTTGGGCATTTTCCCAATTTTTTGCAGAAAAAACGCAAAAAAATGGTATATTGAATTTTTTCATTTTTTTGGGGAAATACATGAAAATTTGCATTCTAGTTTGTGAAAAACGTAAAAGTTGGTATTTTATTGGGGAAAAACTAAAAAAAAAAACCAAAAAAAAATTTTGGGCATTTTTCCAATTTTTTGGAGAAAAAACGCAAAAAATGGTATATTGAATTTTTTCATTTTTTTGGTTAAAAACATGAAAATTAGCATTTTGGTTTGTGAAAATAGTAAAAATTTTTATTTTTTTGGGAAAAAACGTAAAACAAAAGAAAACAAAATCTTGGGCATTTTTCCAATTTTTTAGAGAAAAAACGCAAAAAAATGGTATATTGAATTTTTTCTTTTTTTTTGGTCAAAAACATGAAAATTCCCATTTTGGTTTGTGAAAAACGTATAATATTTGTATTTTTGGGGGGAAAAACTAAAAAAAAATCAAAAAAAAAATTTTGGTCATTTTTCCAATTTTTTGGAGAAAAAACGCAAAAAAATGCTAAATTGAATTTTTTCACTTTTTTGGTCAAAAACATGAAAATTCGCATTTTGGTTTATGAAAAACGTAAAAATATATATTTTTGGGGGGAAAAACTTAAAAAAAAAACAAAGAAAAAATGTTGGGCATTTTTCCAATTTTTTTGAGAAAAAACGCGAAAAAATGGTATATTGAATTTTTTCATTTTTTTGGTTAAAAACATGAAAATTCCCATTTTGGTTTGTGAAAAACGTAAAATCTTTGTATTTTTGGGGGGAAAAACTAAAAAAAAAACAAAAAAAAAATTTTGGGCATTTTTCCAATTTTTTGGAGAAAAAACGCAAAAAAATGGTAAATTGAATTTTTTCACTTTTTTGGTTAAAAACATGAAAATTCACATTTTGGTTAGTAAAAAACGTAAAAATTTGTATATTATTAAGGAAAAACGTAAAACAAAAAAACAAGCAATTTTTGGGCATTTTTCCAATTTTTTTGAAAAAAATAACGAAAAATATGGGATATTGAATTTTTTCATTTTTATGGGGAAATACATGAAAATTTGCATTCTAGTTTGTGAAAAACGTAAAAGTTGGTATTTTATTGGGGAAAAACTTAAAGAAAAACAAAAAAAAAATTTGGGCATTTTCCCAATTTTTTGCAGAAAAAACGCAAAAAAATGGTAAATTGAATTTTTTCATTTTTTTGGGGAAATACATGAAAATTTGCATTCTAGTTTGTGAAAAACGTAAAAGTTGGTATTTTATTGGGGAAAAACTTAATTTTTTTCCAAAAAAAAAAATTTTGGGCAAGTTTTCCAATTTTTTGGAGAAAAATCGAAAATTAATTTTTTCATTTTTTTGGTTAAAAACATGAAAATTCCCATTTTGGTTTGTGAAAAACGTAAAATATATGTATTTTTGGGGGGAAAAACTAAAAAAAAAAACAACAAAAAAATTTTTGGGCATTTTTCCAATTTTTTGGAGAAAAAACGCAAAATATTTTTATGGGGAAATACATGAAAATTTGCATTCTAGTTTGTGAAAAACGTAAAAATTTGTATTTTTGGGGGGAAAAACGTAAAAAAAAACAAAAAAATTATTTTGAGCATTTTTCCAATTTTATGGAGAAAAAACGCAAAAAATGGTATATTGAATTTTTTCATTATTTTGGTTAAAAACATGAAAATTTGCATCTTGGTTTGTGAAAATAGTAAAAATTTTTATTGTTTTTGGGAAAAAACGTAAAACAAAAGAAAACAAAATCTTGGGCATTTTTCCAATTTTTTGGAGAAAAAACGCAAAAAAATGGTATATTGAATTTTTTCATTTTTTTGGTCAAAAACATGAAAATTCGCATTTTGGTTTGTGAAAAACGTAAAAATATATATATTTTTGGGGGGAAAAACTTAAAAAAAACAAAGAAAAAATGTTTGGCATTTTTCCAATTTTTTGGAGAAAAAACGCAAAAAAATGGTATATTGAATTTTTTAATTTTTTTGGTTAAAAACATGAAAATTCCCATTTTGGTTTGTGAAAAACGTAAAATATTTGTATTTTTGGGGAGAAAACTAAAAAAAAAACAAGAAAAAAATTTTGGTCATTTTTCCAATTTTTTGGAGAAAAACGCGAAAAAATGGTATATTGAATTTTTTCATTTTTTTGGTTAAAAACAAGGAAATTCACATTTTGGTTAGTAAAAAACGTAAAAATTTGTATATTATTAAGGAAAAACGTAAAACAAAAAAACAAGCAATTTTTGGGCATTTTTCCAATTTTTTTGAAAAAAATAACGAAAAATATGGGATATTGAATTTTTTCATTTTTATGGGGAAATACATGAAAATTTGCATTCTAGTTTGTGAAAAACGTAAAAGTTGGTATTTTATTGGGGAAAAACTTAAAAAAAACAAGAAAAAAATGTTGGGCATTTTTCCAATTTTTTGGAGAAAAAACGCAAAAAAATGGTAAATTGAATTTTTTCACTTTTTTGGTTAAAAACATGAAAATTCACATTTTGGCTTGTGAATAAAGTAAAAATTTGTATTTTTGGGGGGAAAAACTTAAAAAAAAAACAAAAAAAAATTTGGTCATTTTCCCAATTTTTTGCAGAAAAAACGCAAAAAAATGGTATATTGAATTTTTTCATTTTTTTGGGGAAATACATGAAAATTTGCATTCTAGTTTGTGAAAAACGTAAAAAAAATTCGCATTTTGGTTTGTGAAAAACGTAAAAATATACATTTTTGGGGGGAAAAACTTAAAGAAAAACAAAAAAAAAATTTGGGCATTTTCCCAATTTTTTGCAGAAAAAACGCAAAAAAATGGTATATTGAATTTTTTCATTTTTTTGGGGAAATACATGAAAATTTGCATTCTAGTTTGTGAAAAACGTAAAAGTTGGTATTTTATTGGGGAAAAACTAAAAAAAAAAAACCAAAAAAAAATTTTGGGCATTTTTCCAATTTTTTGGAGAAAAAACGCAAAAAATGGTATATTGAATTTTTTCATTTTTTTGGTTAAAAACATGAAAATTAGCATTTTGGTTTGTGAAAATAGTAAAAATTTTTATTTTTTTGGGAAAAAACGTAAAACAAAAGAAAACAAAATCTTGGGCATTTTTCCAATTTTTTAGAGAAAAAACGCAAAAAAATGGTATATTGAATTTTTTCTTTTTTTTGGTCAAAAACATGAAAATTCCCATTTTGGTTTGTGAAAAACGTATAATATTTGTATTTTTGGGGGGAAAAACTAAAAAAAAATCAAAAAAAAAATTTTGGTCATTTTTCCAATTTTTTGGAGAAAAAACGCAAAAAAATGCTAAATTGAATTTTTTCACTTTTTTGGTCAAAAACATGAAAATTCGCATTTTGGTTTATGAAAAACGTAAAAATATATATTTTTGGGGGGAAAAACTTAAAAAAAAACAAAGAAAAAATGTTGGGCATTTTTCCAATTTTTTTGAGAAAAAACTCGAAAAAATGGTATATTGAATTTTTTCATTTTTTTGGTTAAAAACATGAAAATTCCCATTTTGGTTTGTGAAAAACGTAAAATATTTGTATTTTTGGGGGGAAAAACTAAAAAAAAAACAAAAAAAAAATTTTGGGCATTTTTCCAATTTTTTGGAGAAAAAACGCAAAAAAATGCTAAATTTAATTTTTTCACTTTTTTGGTTAAAAACATGAAAATTCACATTTTGGTTAGTAAAAAACGTAAAAATTTGTATATTATTAAGGAAAAACGTAAAAAAAAAACAAGCAATTTTTGGGCCTTTTTTCAATTTTTTTGAAAAAAATAACGAAAAATATGGGATATTGAATTTTTTCATTTTTATGGGGAAATACATGAAAATTTGCATTCTAGTTTGTGAAAAACGTAAAAGTTGGTATTTTATTGGGGAAAAACTTAAAAAAAACAAGAAAAAAATTTTGGGCATTTTTCCAATTTTTTGGAGAAAAAACGCCAAAAAATGGTATATTGAATTTTTTCATTTTTTTGGTTAAGAACATGAAAATTCTCATTTTGGTTTGTGAAAAACGTAAAAATTCGTATTTTTGGGGGGAAAAACTTAAAAAAAAGCAAAAAAATTATTTTGAGCATTTTTCCAATTTTATGGAGAAAAAACGCAAAAAATGGAATATTGAATTTTTTTCATTTTTTTTGTTAAAAACATGAAAATTCGCATTTTGGTTTGTGAATAAAGTAAAAATTTGTATTTTTGGGGGGAAAAACTTAAAGAAAAACAAAAAAAAAAATTTGGGCATTTTCCCAATTTTTTGCAGAAAAAACGCAAAAAAATGGTAAATTGAATTTTTTCATTTTTTTGGGGAAATACATGAAAATTTGCATTCTAGTTTGTGAAAAACGTAAAAGTTGGTATTTTATTGGGGAAAAACTTAAAAAAAAACAAAAAAAAAATTTTGGGCATTTTTCCAATTTTTTTGAGAAAAAATGCACAAAATGGTATATTGAATTTTTTCATTTTTTTGGTTAAAAACATGAAAATTTGAATTTTGGTTTGTGAAAATAGTAAAAATTATTATTTTTTTGGGAAAAAACGTAAAACAAAATAAAACAAAATCTTGGGCATTTTTCCAATTTTTTGGAGAAAAAACGCGAAAAAATGGTATATTGAATTTTTCATTTTTTTGGTCAAAAACATGAAAATTCGCATTTTGGTTTGTGAAAAACGTAAAAATATATATTTTTGGGGGGATAAACTTAAAAAAAAACAAAGAAAAAATGTTGGGCATTTTTCCAATTTTTTGGAGAAAAAACGCGAAAAAATGGTATATTGAATTTTTGAATTTTTTTGGTTAAAAACATGAAAATTCCCATTTTGGTTTGTGAATAAAGTAAAAATTTGTATATTATTAAGGAAAAACGTGAAACAAAAAACAAGCAATTTTTGGGCATTTTTCCAATTTTTTTGAAAAAAATAACGAAAAATATGGGATATTGAATTTTTTCATTTTTAAGGGGAAATACATGAAAATTTGCATTCTAGTTTGTGAAAAACGTAAAAATTCGTATTTTTGGGGGGAAAAACTTAAAAAAAAGCAAAAAAATTATTTTGAGCATTTTTCCAATTTTATGGAGAAAAAACGCAAAAAAATGGTAAATTGAATTTTTTCATTTTTTTGGAGAAATACATGAAAATTTGCATTCTAGTTTGTAAAAACGTAAAAGTTGGTATTTTATTGGGGAAAAACTTAAAAAAAAAACAAAAAAAAATTTTGGGCATTTTTCCAATTTTTTTGAGAAAAAACGCAAAAAAATGGTAAATTGAATTTTTTCATTTTTTTGGTGAAAAACATGAAAATTCGCATTTTGGTTTGTGAAAAACGTAAAAATTTTTATTTTTTTGGGAAAAAACGTAAAACAAAAGAAAACAAAATCTTGGGCATTTTTCCAATTTTTTGGAGAAAAAACGCGAAAAAATGGTATATTGAATTTTTTCATTTTTTTGGTGAAAAACATGAAAATTCGCATTTTGGTTTGTGAAAAACGTAAAAATATATATTTTTGGGGGGAAAAACTTAAAAAAAACAAAGAAAAAATGTTGGGCATTTTTCCAATTTTTTAGAGAAAAAACGCGAAAAAATGGTATATTGAATTTTTTCATTTTTTTGGTTAAAAACATGAAAATTCCCATTTTGGTTTGTGAAAAACGTAAAATATTTGTATTTTTGGGGGGAAAAACTAAAAAAAAAACAAAAAAAAAATTTTGGGCATTTTTCCAATTTTTTGGAGAAAAAACGCAAAAAATGGTACATTGTATTTTTTAATTTTTTTGGTCAAAAACATGAAAATTCGCATTTTGGTTTGTGAAAAACGTAAAAATATATATTTTTGGGGGGAAAAACTTAAAAAAAACAAAGAAAAAATGTTGGGCATTTTTCCAATTTTTTGGAGAAAAAACGAAAAAAATGGTATATTGAATTTTTTCATTTTTTTGGTTAAAAACATGAAAATTCCCATTTTGGTTTGTGAAAAACGTAAAATATTTGTATTTTTGGGGGGAAAAACTAAAAAAAAAACAAAAAAAAATGTTGGGCATTTTTCCAATTTTTTGGAGAAAAAACGCAAAAAATGGTACATTGAATTTTTTCATTTTTTTGGTCAAAAACATGAAAATTCGCATTTTGGTTTGTGAAAAACGTAAAAATATATATTTTTGGGGGGAAAAACTTAAAAAAAAACAAAGAAAAAATGTTGGGCATTTTTCCAATTTTTTGGAGAAAAAACGAAAAAAATGGTATATTGAATTTTTTCATTTTTTTGGTCAAAAACATGAAAATTCGCATTTTGGTTTGTGAAAATAGTAAAATTTTTTATTTTTTTGGGAAAAAACGTAAAACAAAAGAAAACAAAATCTTGGGCATTTTTCCAATTTTTTGGAGAAAAAACGCGATAAAATGGTATATTGAATTTTTTCATTTTTTTGGTTAAAAACATGAAAATTCCCATTCTGGTTTGTGAAAAACGTAAAATATTTGTATTTTTGGGGGGAAAAACTAAAAAAAAAACAAAAAAAAAATTTTGGGCATTTTTCCAATTTTTTTGGAGAAAAAACGCAAAAAAATGCTAAATTGAATTTATTCACTTTTTTGGTTAAAAACATGAAAATTCACATTTTGGTTAGTAAAAAACGTAAAAATTTGTATATTATTAAGGAAAAATGTAAAACAAAAAAACAAGCAATTTTTGGGCATTTTTCCAATTTTTTTGAAAAAAATAACGAAAAATATGGGATATTGAATTTTTTCATTTTTATGGGGAAATACATGAAAATTTGCATTCTAGTTTGTGAAAAACGTAAAAGTTGGTATTTTATTGGGAAAAAACTTAAAAAAAAGCAAAAAAATTATTTTGAGCATTTTTCCAATTTTATGAAGAAAAAACGCAAAAAAATGGTAAATTGGATTTTTTTTCATTTTTTTGGAGAAATACATGAAAATTTGCATTCTAGTTTGTAAAAACGTAAAAGTTGGTATTTTATTGGGGAAAAACTTAAAAAAAAACAAAAAAAAAATTTTGGGCATTTTTCCAATTTTTTTGAGAAAAAACGCAAAAAATGGTATATTGAATTTTTTCATTTTTTTGGTTAAAAACATGAAAATTTGCATTTTGGTTTGTGAAAATAGTAAAAATTTTTATTTTTTTGGGACAAAACGTAAAACAAATGAAAACAAAATCTTGGGCATTTTTCCAATTTTTTGGAGAAAAAACGCGAAAAAATGGTATATTGAATTTTTTCTTTTTTTTGATCAAAAACATGAAAATTCGCATTTTGGTTTGTGAAAAACGTAAAAATATATATTTTTGGGGGGAAAAACTTAAAAAAAACAAAGAAAAAATGTTGGGCATTTTTCCAATTTTTTAGAGAAAAAACGCGAAAAAATGGTATATTGAATTTTTTCATTTTTTTGGTTAAAAACATGAAAATTACCATTTTGGTTTGTGAAAAACGTAAAATATTTGTATTTTTGGGGGGAAAAACTAAAAAAAAAACAAAAAAAAATTTTGGGCATTTTTCCAATTTTTTGGAGAAAAAACGCAAAAAATGGTACATTGAATTATTTCATTTTTTTGGTCAAAAACATGAAAATTCGCATTTTGGTTTGTGAAAAACGTAAAAATATATATTTTTGGGGGGAAAAACTTAAAAAAAAACAAAGAAAAAATGTTGGGCATTTTTCCAATTTTTTGGAGAAAAAACGAAAAAAATGGTATATTGAATTTTTTCATTTTTTTGGTCAAAAACATGAAAATTCGCATTTTGGTTTGTGAAAATAGTAAAAATTTTTATTTTTTGGGAAAAAACGTAAAACAAAAGAAAACAAAATCTTGGGCATTTTTCCAATTTTTTGGAGAAAAAACGCGATAAAATGGAATATTGAATTTTTTCATTTTTTTGGTTAAAAACATGAAAATTCCCATTCTGGTTTGTGAAAAACGTAAAATATTTGTATTTTTGGGGGGAAAAACATAAAAAATAAACAAAAAAAAAATTTTGGGCATTTTTCCAATTTTTTTGGAGAAAAAACGCAAAAAAATGCTAAATTGAATTTTTTCATTTTTTTGGTAAAAAACATGAAAATTCACATTTTGGTTAGTAAAAAACGTAAAAATTTGTATATTATTAAGGAAAAACGTAAAACAAAACAACAAGCAATTTTTGGGCATTTTTCCAATTTTTTTGAAAAAAATAACGAAAAATATGGGATATTGAATTTTTTCACTTTTATGGGGAAATACATGACAATTTGCATTCTAGTTTGTGAAAAACGTAAAAGTTTGTATTTTATTGGGGAAAAACTTAAAAAAAACAAGAAAAAAATTTTGGGCATTTTTCCAATTTTTTGGAGAAAAAACGCGAAAAAATGGTATATTGAATTTTTTCATTTTTTTGGGGTAATACATGAAAATTTGCATTCTAGTTTGTGAAAAACCTAAAAGTTGGTATTTTATTGGGGAAAACTTAAAAAAAAAAACAAGAAAAAAATTTTGGGCATTTTTCCAATTTTTTGGAGAAAAAACGCCAAAAAATGGTATATTGAATTTTTTCATTTTTTTGGTTAAGAACATGAAAATTTGCATTTTGGTTTGTGAAAAACGTAAAAATTTTTATTTTTGGGGAGAAAAACTTAAAAAAAAGCAAAAAAATTATATTGAGCATTTTTCCAATTTTATGGAGAAAAAACGCAAAAAATGGAATATTGAATTTTTTCATTTTTTTTGTTAAAAACATGAAAATTCGCATTTTGGTTTGTGAAAAACGTAAAATATTTGTATTTTTGGGGGGAAAAACTAAAAAAAAACAAAAAAAAAATGTTGGGCATTTTTCCAATTTTTTGGAGAAAAAACGCGAAAAAATGGTATATTGAATTTTTTCATTTTTTTGGTTAAAAACATGAAAATTCGCATTTTGGTTTGTGAAAAACGTAAAATATTTGTATTTTTGGGGGAAAAAACTAAAAAAAAACAAAATAAAAATTTTGGCATTTTCCCAATTTTTTGCAGAAAAAACGCAAAAAAATGGTAAATTGAATTTTTTCATTTTTTTGGGGAAATACATGAGGAAAAAACGTAAAACAAAAGAAAACAAAATCTTGGGCATTTTTCCAATTTTTTGGAGAAAAAACGCAAAAAAATGGTATATTGAATTTTTTCATTTTTTTGGTCAAAAACATGAAAATTCGCATTTTGGTTTGTGAAAAACGTAAAAATATATATTTTTGGGGGGAAAAACTAAAAAAAAACAAAAAAAAAATGTTGGGCATTTTTCCAATTTTTTTGAGAAAAAACGCAAAAAAATGGTATATTGAATTTTTTCATTTTTTTGGTTAAAAACATGAAAATTCGCATTTTGGCTTGTGAAAAACGTAAAATATTTGTATTTTTGGGGGAAAAAACTAAAAAAAAACAAAAAAAAAATGTTGGGCATTTTTCCAATTTTTTGGAGAAAAAACGCAAAAAATGGTATATTGAATTTTTTCATTTTTTTGGTTAAAAACATGAAAATTTTCATTTTGGTTTGTGAAAATAGTAAAAATTTTTATTTTTTTGGGAAAAAACGTAAAACAAAAGAAAACAAAATCTTGGGCATTTTTCCAATTTTTTGGAGAAAAAACGCAAAAAAATGGTATATTGAATTTTTTCATTTTTTTTGGTTAAAAACATGAAAATTCCCATTTTGGTTTGTGGAAAACGTAAAATATTTGTATTTTTGGGGGGAAAAACTAAAAAAAAAACAAAAAAAAAATTTTGGGCATTTTTCCAATTTTTTGGAGAAAAAACGCAAAAAAATGCTAAATTGAATTTTTTCACTTTTTTGGTTAAAAACATGAAAATTCACATTTTGGTTAATAAAAAACGTAAAAATTTGTATATTATTAAGGAAAAACGTAAAACACAAAAAAAGCAATTTTTGGGCATTTTTCCAATTTTTTTGAAAAAAATAACGAAAAATATGGGATATTGAATTTTTTCATTTTTATGGGGAAATACATGAAAATTTGCATTCTAGTTTGTGAAAAACGTAAAAGTTGGTATTTTATTGGGGAAAAACTTAAAAAAAAACAAGAAAAAAATTTTGGGCATTTTTCCAATTTTTTGGAGAAAAAACGCCAAAAATGGTATATTGAATTTTTTCCTTTTTTTGGTTAAGAACATGAAAATTCACATTTTGGTTTGTGATAAACGTAAAAATTTTTATTTTTGGGGGGAAAAACTTAAAAAAAAGCAAAAAAATTATTTTGAGCATTTTTCCAATTTTATGGAGAAAAAACGCAAAAAATGGAATATTGAATTTTTTCATTTTTTTTGTTAAAAACATGAAAATTCGCATTTTGGTTTGTGAATAAAGTAAAAATTTGTATTTTTGGGGGGAAAAACTTAAAGAAAAACAAAAAAAAAATTTGGGCATTTTCCCAATTTTTTGCAGAAAAAACGCAAAAAAATGGTAAATTGAATTTTTTCATTTTTTTGGGGAAATACATGAAAATTTGCATTCTAGTTTGTGAAAAACGTAAAAGTTGGTATTTTATTGGGGAAAAACTTAAAAAAAAACAAAAAAAAATTTTGGGCATTTTTCCAATTTTTTGGAGAAAAAACGCAAAAAATGGTATATTGAATTTTTTCATTTTTTTGGTTAAAAACATGAAAATTTGCATTTTGGTTTGTGAAAATAGTAAAAATTTTTATTTTTTTGGGAAAAAACGTAAAACAAAAGAAAACAAAATCTTGGGCATTTTTCCAATTTTTTTGAGAAAAAACGCGAAAAAATGGTATATTGAATTTTTTCATTTTTTTGGTTAAGAACATGAAAATTCACATTTTGGTTTGTGAAAAACGCAAAAATTTGTATTTTTGGGGGGAAAAACTTAAAAAAAAGCAAAAAAATTATTTTGAGCATTTTTCCAATTTTATGGAGAAAAAACGCAAAAAATGGAATATTGAATTTTTCATTTTTTTGTTAAAAACATGAAAAAACATGAACATGAAAATTTGCATTCTAGTTTGTGAAAAACGTAAAAGTTGGTATTTTATTGGGGAAAAACTTAAAAAAAAACTAAAAAAAAAATTTGGGCATTTTCCCAATTTTTTTGAGAAAAAACGCCAAAAAATGGTATATTGAATTTTTTCATTTTTTTGGTTAAAAACATGAAAATTTGCATTTTGGTTTGTGAAAATAGTAAAAATTTTTATTTTTTTGGGAAAAAACGTAAAACAAAAGAAAACAAAATCTTGGGCATTTTTCCAATTTTTTGGAGAAAAAACGCAAAAAAATGGTATATTGAATTTTTTCATTTTTTTGGGGAAATACATGAAAATTTGCATTCTAGTTTGTGAAAAACGTAAAAATTGGTATTTTATTGGGGAAAAACTTAAAAAAAACAAGAAAAAAATTTTGGGCATTTTTCCAATTTTTTGGAGTAAAAACGCGAAAAAATGGTATATTGAATTTTTTCATTTTTTTGGTCAAAAACATGAAAATTCGCATTTTGGTTTGTGAAAAACGTAAAAATATATATTTTTGGGGGGAAAAACATAAAAAAAACAAAGAAAAAATGTTGGGCATTTTTCCAATTTTATGGAGAAAAAACGCAAAAAATGCGTATATTGAATTTTTTCATTTTTTTGGTTAAAAACATGAAAATTCGCATTTTGGTTTGTGAAAAACGTAAAAATATATATTTTTGGGGGAAAAACTTAAAAAAAACAAAGAAAAAATGTTGGGCATTTTTCAAATTTTTTGGAGAAAAAACGCGAAAAAATGGTATATTGAATTTTTTCATTTTTTTGGTTAAGAACATGAAAATTCGCATTTTGGTTTGTGAAAAACGTAAAAATTTGTATATTATTAAGGAAAAACGTAAAACAAAAAAACAAACAATTTTTGGGCATTTTTCCAATTTTTTTGAAAAAAATAACGAAAAATATGGGATATTGAATTTTTTCATTTTTATGGGGAAATACATGAAAATTTGCATTCTAGTTTGTGAAAAACGTAAAAGTTGGTATTTTATTGGGGAAAAACTTAAAAAAAAACAAGAAAAAAGTTTTGGGCATTTTTCCAATTTTTTGGAGAAAAAACGCCAAAAATGGTATATTGAATTTTTTCCTTTTTTTGGTTAAGAACATGAAAATTCACATTTTGGTTTGTGAAAAACTTAAAAATTTGTATTTTTGGGGGGAAAAACTTAAAAAAAAGCAAAAAAATTATTTTGAGCATTTTTCCAATTTTATGGAGAAAAAACGCAAAAAATGGAATATTGAATTTTTTCATTTTTTTTGTTAAAAACATGAAAATTCGCATTTTGGTTTGTGAATAAAGTAAAAATTTGTATTTTTGGGGGGAAAAACTTAAAGAAAAACAAAAAAAAATTTTGGGCATTTTCCCAATTTTTTGCAGAAAAAACGCAAAAAAATGGTAAATTGAATTTTTTCATTTTTTTTGGGGAAATACATGAAAATTTGCATTCTAGTTTGTGAAAAACGTAAAAGTTGGTATTTTATTGGGGAAAAACTTAAAAAAAAACAAAAAAAAATTTTGGGCATTTTTCCAATTTTTTGGAGAAAAAACGCAAAAAATGGTATATTGAATTTTTTCATTTTTTTGGTTAAAAACATGAAAATTTGCATTTTGGTTTGTGAAAATAGTAAAAATTTTTATTTTTTTGGGAAAAAACGTAAAACAAAAGAAAACAAAATCTTGGGCATTTTTCCAATTTTTTGGAGAAAAAACGCGAAAAAATGGTATATTGAATTTTTTCATTTTTTTGGTTAAGAACATGAAAATTCACATTTTGGTTTGTGAAAAACGTAAAAATTTGTATTTTTGGGGGGAAAAACTTAAAAAAAGGAAAAAAATTATTGTGAGCATTTTTCCAATTTTATGGAGAAAAAACGCAAAAAATGGAATATTGAATTTTTTCATTTTTTTGTTAAAAACATGAAAATTCACATTTTGGTTTGTGAAAAAACGCAAAAATTTGTATTTTTGGGGGAAAAACTTAAAAAAAAGCAAAAAAATTATTTTGAGCATTTTTCCAATTTTATGGAGAAAAAACGCAAAAAATGGAATATTGAATTTTTTCATTTTTTTGTTAAAAACATGAAAAAACATGAACATGAAAATTTGCATTCTAGTTTGTGAAAAACGTAAAAGTTGGTATTTTATTGGGGAAAAACTTAAAAAAAAAACAAAAAAAAATTTGGGCATTTTTCCAATTTTTTTGAGAAAAAACGCCAAAAAATGGTATATTGAATTTTTTCATTTTTTTGGTTAAAAACATGAAAATTTGCATTTTGGTTTGTGAAAATAGTAAAAATTTTTATTTTTTTAGGAAAAAACGTAAAACAAAAGAAAACAAAATCTTGGGCATTTTTCCAATTTTTTGGAGAAAAAACGCAAAAAAATGGTATATTGAATTTTTTCATTTTTTTGGGGAAATACATGAAAATTTGCATTCTAGTTTGTGAAAAACGTAAAAATTGGTATTTTATTGGGGAAAAACTTAAAAAAAAACAAGAAAAAAAATTTTGGGCATTTTTCCAATTTTTTGGAGAAAAAACGCCAAAAAATGGTATATTGAATTTTTTCATTTTTTTGGTTAAAAACATGAAAATTTGCATTTTGGTTTGTGAAAAACGTAAAAATTTATATTTTTGGGGGAAAAAACTTAAAAAAAACAAAGAAAAAATGTTGGGCATTTTTCCAATTTTTTAGAGAAAAAACGCAAAAAAATGGTATATTGAATTTTTTCATTTTTTTGGTTAAAAACATGAAAATTCGCATTTTGGTTTGTGAAAAACGTAAAATATTTGTATTTTTGGGGGGAAAAACTTAAAAAAAAACAAAAAAAAAATGTTGGGCATTTTTCCAATTTTTTGGAGAAAAAACGCAAAAAATGGTACATTGAATTTTTTCATTTTTTTGGTCAAAAACATGAAAATTCGCATTTTGGTTTGTGAAAAACGTAAAAATATATATTTTTGGGGGGAAAAACATAAAAAAAAACAAAGAAAAAATGTTGGGCATTTTTCCAATTTTTTGGAGAAAAAACGAAAAAAATGGTATATTGAATTTTTTCATTTTTTTGGTCAAAAACATGAAAATTCGCATTTTGGTTTGTGAAAATAGTAAAAATTTTTATTTTTTTGGGAAAAAACGTAAAACAAAAGAAAACAAAATCTTGGGCATTTTTCCAATTTTTTGGAGAAAAAACGCAAAAAAATGGTATATTGAATTTTTTCATTTTTTTGGGGAAATACATGAAAATTTGCATTCTAGTTTGTGAAAAACGTAAAAATTGGTATTTTATTGGGGAAAAACTTAAAAAAAAAAAAAAAAAAATTTTGGGCATTTTTCCAATTTTTTGGAGAAAAAACGCGAAAAAATGGTATATTGAATTTTTTCATTTTTTTGGTCAAAAACATGAAAATTCGCATTTTGGTTTGTGAAAAACGTAAAAATATATATTTTTGGGGGGAAAAACATAAAAAAAAACAAGAAAAAAATTTTGGGCATTTTTCCAATTTTTTGGAGAAAAAACGCGAAAAAATGGTATATTGAATTTTTTCATTTTTTTGGTCAAAAACATGAAAATTCGCATTTTGGTTTGTGAAAAACGTAAAAATATATATTTTTGGGGGGAAAAACATAAAAAAAAACAAAGAAAAAATGTTGGGCATTTTTCCAATTTTATGGAGAAAAAACGCAAAAAATGCATTATTGAATTTTTTCATTTTTTTGTTAAAAACATGAAAATTCGCATTTTGGTTTGTGAAAAACGTAAAAATATATATTTTTGGGGGAAAAACTTAAAAAAAACAAAGAAAAAATGTTGGGCATTTTTCCAATTTTTTGGAGAAAAAACGCAAAAAAATGGTATATTGAATTTTTTCATTTTTTTGGTTAAAAACATGAAAATTCACATTTTGGTTTGTGAAAAACGTAAAAATTTGTATATTATTAAGGAAAAACGTAAAACAAAAAAACAAACAATTTTTGGGCATTTTTCCAATTTTTTTGAAAAAAATAACGAAAAATATGGGATATTGAATTTTTTCATTTTTATGGGGAAATACATGAAAATTTGCATTCTAGTTTGTGAAAAACGTAAAAGTTGGTATTTTATTGGGGAAAAACTTAAAAAAAACAAGAAAAAATTTTGGGCATTTTTCCAATTTTTTGGAGAAAAAACGCCAAAAATGGTATATTGAATTTTTTCCTTTTTTTGGTTAAGAACATGAAAATTCACATTTTGGTTTGTGAAAAACTTAAAAATTTGTATTTTTGGGGGGAAAAACTTAAAAAAAAGCAAAAAAATTATTTTGAGCATTTTTCCAATTTTATGGAGAAAAAACGCAAAAAATGGAATATTGAATTTTTTCATTTTTTTTGTTAAAAACATGAAAATTCGCATTTTGGTTTGTGAATAAAGTAAAAATTTGTATTTTTGGGGGGAAAAACTTAAAGAAAAACAAAAAAAAAATTTGGGCATTTTCCCAATTTTTTGCAGAAAAAACGCAAAAAAATGGTAAATTGAATTTTTTCATTTTTTTTGGGGAAATACATGAAAATTTGCATTCTAGTTTGTGAAAAACGTAAAAGTTGGTATTTTATTGGGGAAAAACTTAAAAAAAAACAAGAAAAAAATTTTGGGCATTTTTCCAATTTTTTGGAGAAAAAACGCAAAAAATGGTATATTGAATTTTTTCATTTTTTTTGGTTAAAAACATGAAAATTTGCATTTTGGTTTGTGAAAATAGTAAAAATTTTTATTTTTTTGGGAAAAAACGTAAAACAAAAGAAAACAAAATCTTGGGCATTTTTCCAATTTTTTGGAGAAAAAACGCGAAAAAATGGTATATTGAATTTTTTCATTTTTTTGGTTAAGAACATGAAAATTCACATTTTGGTTTGTGAAAAACGCAAAAATTTGTATTTTTGGGGGGAAAAACTTAAAAAAAGGAAAAAAATTATTGTGAGCATTTTTCCAATTTTATGGAGAAAAAACGCAAAAAATGGAATATTGAATTTTTTCATTTTTTTGTTAAAAACATGAAAATTCGCATTTTGGTTTGTGAAAAACGTAAAAATTTTTATTTTTGGGGGAAAAACTTAAAAAAAAGCAAAAAAATTATTTTGAGCATTTTTCCAATTTTTTGGAGAAAAAACGCAAAAAATGGAATATTGAATTTTTTCATTTTTTTGTTAAAAACATGAAAAAACATGAACATGAAAATTTGCATTCTAGTTTGTGAAAAACGTAAAAGTTGGTATTTTATTGGGGAAAAACTTAAAAAAAAAACAAAAAAAAATTTGGGCATTTTTCCAATTTTTTGGAGAAAAAACGCCAAAAAATGGTATATTGAATTTTTTCATTTTTTTGGTTAAAAACATGAAAATTTGCATTTTGGTTTGTGAAAATAGTAAAAATTTTTATTTTTTTGGGAAAAAACGTAAAACAAAAGAAAACAAAATCTTGGGCATTTTTCCAATTTTTTGGAGAAAAAACGCAAAAAAATGGTATATTGAATTTTTTCATTTTTTTGGGGAAATACATGAAAATTTGCATTCTAGTTTGTGAAAAACGTAAAAATTGGTATTTTATTGGGGAAAAACTTAAAAAAAAACAAGAAAAAAATTTTGGGCATTTTTCCAATTTTTTGGAGAAAAAACGCCAAAAAATGGTATATTGAATTTTTTCATTTTTTTGGTTAAAAACATGAAAATTTGCATTTTGGTTTGTGAAAAACGTAAAAATATATATTTTTGGGGGGAAAAACTTAAAAAAAACAAAGAAAAATGTTGGGCATTTTTCCAATTTTTTAGAGAAAAAACGCGAAAAAATGGTATATTGAATTTTTTCATTTTTTTGGTTAAAAACATGAAAATTCCCATTTTGGTTTGTGAAAAACGTAAAATATTTGTATTTTTTGGGGGGAAAAACTAAAAAAAAACAAAAAAAAAATTTGGGCATTTTTCCAATTTTTTGGAGAAAAAACGCAAAAAATGGTACATTGAATTTTTTTCATTTTTTTGGTCAAAAACATGAAAATTCACATTTTGGTTTGTGAAAAACGTAAAAATTTGTATATTTGGGGGGAAAAACTTAAAAAAAACAAAGAAAAAATGTTGGGCATTTTTCCAATTTTTGGAGAAAAAACGAAAAAAATGGTATATTGAATTTTTTCATTTTTTTGGTCAAAAACATGAAAATTCGCATTTTGGTTTGTGAAAATAGTAAAAATTTTTATTTTTTTGGGAAAAAACGTAAAACAAAAGAAAACAAAATCTTGGGCATTTTTCCAATTTTTTGGAGAAAAAACGCAAAAAAATGGTATATTGAATTTTTTCATTTTTTTGGGGAAATACATGAAAATTTGCATTCTAGTTTGTGAAAAACGTAAAAATTGGTATTTTATTGGGGAAAAACTTAAAAAAAACAAGAAAAAAATTTTGGGCATTTTTCCAATTTTTTGGAGAAAAAACGCGAAAAAATGGTATATTGAATTTTTTCATTTTTTTGGTCAAAAACATGAAAATTCGCATTTTGGTTTGTGAAAAACGTAAAAATATATATTTTTGGGGGGAAAAACATAAAAAAAACAAAGAAAAAATGTTGGGCATTTTTCCAATTTTATGGAGAAAAAACGCAAAAAATGCATTATTGAATTTTTTCATTTTTTTGTTAAAAACATGAAAATTCGCATTTTGGTTTGTGAAAAACGTAAAAATATATATTTTTGGGGGAAAAACTTAAAAAAAACAAAGAAAAAATGTTGGGCATTTTTCCAATTTTTTGGAGAAAAAACGCGAAAAAATGGTATATTGAATTTTTTCATTTTTTTGGTTAAGAACATGAAAATTCACATTTTGGTTTGTGAAAAACGTAAAAATTTGTATATTATTAAGGAAAAACGTAAAACAAAAAAACAAACAATTTTTGGGCATTTTTCCAATTTTTTTGAAAAAAATAACGAAAAATATGGGATATTGAATTTTTTCATTTTTTTGGGAAATACATGAAAATTTGCATTTTAGTTTGTGAAAAACGTAAAAATTGGTATTTTTGGGGGAAAAACTTAAAAAAAAACAAAGAAAAAATTTTGGGCATTTTTCCAATTTTTTGGAGAAAAAACGCGAAAAAATGGTATATTGAATTTTTTCCTTTTTTTGGTTAAGAACATGAAAATTCACATTTTGGTTTGTGAAAAACTTAAAAATTTGTATTTTTGGGGGAAAAACTTAAAAAAAAGCAAAAAAATTATTTTGAGCATTTTTCCAATTTTATGGAGAAAAAACGCAAAAAATGGAATATTGAATTTTTTCATTTTTTTTGTTAAAAACATGAAAATTCGCATTTTGGTTTGTGAATAAAGTAAAAATTTGTATTTTTGGGGGAAAAACTTAAAGAAAAACAAAAAAAAATTTGGGCATTTTCCCAATTTTTTGCAGAAAAAACGCAAAAAAATGGTAAATTGAATTTTTTCATTTTTTTTGGGGAAATACATGAAAATTTGCATTCTAGTTTGTGAAAAACGTAAAAGTTGGTATTTTATTGGGGAAAAACTTAAAAAAAAACAAAAAAAAAATTTTGGGCATTTTTCAAATTTTTTGGAGAAAAAACGCAAAAAATGGTATATTGAATTTTTTCATTTTTTTTGGTTAAAAACATGAAAATTTGCATTTTGGTTTGTGAAAATAGTAAAAATTTTTATTTTTTTGGGAAAAAACGTAAAACAAAAGAAAACAAAATCTTGGGCATTTTTCCAATTTTTTGGAGAAAAAACGCGAAAAAATGGTATATTGAATTTTTTCATTTTTTTTGGTTAAGAACATGAAAATTCACATTTTGGTTTGTGAAAAACGCAAAAATTTGTATTTTTGGGGGGAAAAACTTAAAAAAAGGAAAAAAATTATTGTGAGCATTTTTCCAATTTTATGGAGAAAAAACGCAAAAAATGGAATATTGAATTTTTTCATTTTTTTGTTAAAAACATGAAAATTCACATTTTGGTTTGTGAAAAACGTAAAAATTTGTATTTTTGGGGGAAAAACTTAAAAAAAGCAAAAAAATTATTTTGAGCATTTTTCCAATTTTATGGAGAAAAAACGCAAAAAATGGAATATTGAATTTTTTCATTTTTTTGTTAAAAACATGAAAAAACATGAACATGAAAATTTGCATTCTAGTTTGTGAAAAACGTAAAAGTTGGTATTTTATTGGGGAAAAACTTAAAAAAAAAACAAAAAAAAAATTTGGGCATTTTTCCAATTTTTTGGAGAAAAAACGCAAAAAAATGGTATATTGAATTTTTTCATTTTTTTGGTTAAAAACATGAAAATTTGCATTTTGGTTTGTGAAAATAGTAAAAATTTTTATTTTTTTGGGAAAAAACGTAAAACAAAAGAAAACAAAATCTTGGGCATTTTTCCAATTTTTTGGAGAAAAAACGCAAAAAAATGGTATATTGAATTTTTTCATTTTTTTGGGGAAATACATGAAAATTTGCATTCTAGTTTGTGAAAAACGTAAAAATTGGTATTTTATTGGGGAAAAACTTAAAAAAAAACAAGAAAAAAATTTTGGGCATTTTTCCAATTTTTTGGAGAAAAAACGCCAAAAAATGGTATATTGAATTTTTTCATTTTTTTGGTTAAAAACATGAAAATTTGCATTTTGGTTTGTGAAAAACGTAAAAATTTATATTTTTGGGGGGAAAAACTTAAAAAAAAACAAAGAAAAAATGTTGGGCATTTTTCCAATTTTTTAGAGAAAAAACGCGAAAAAATGGTATATTGAATTTTTTCATTTTTTTGGTTAAAAACATGAAAATTCCCATTTTGGTTTGTGAAAAACGTAAAATATTTGTATTTTTGGGGGGAAAAACTAAAAAAAAACAAAAAAAAAATTTTGGGCATTTTTCCAATTTTTTGGAGAAAAAACGCAAAAAATGGTACATTGAATTTTTTCATTTTTTTGGTCAAAAACATGAAAATTCGCATTTTGGTTTGTGAAAAACGTAAAAATTTATATTTTTTGGGGGAAAAACTTAAAAAAAAAACAAAGAAAAAATGTTGGGCATTTTTCCAATTTTTTGGAGAAAAAACGAAAAAAATGGTATATTGAATTTTTTCATTTTTTTGGTCAAAAACATGAAAATTCGCATTTTGGTTTGTGAAAATAGTAAAAATTTTTATTATTTGGGGAAAAAACGTAAAACAAAAGAAAACAAAATCTTGGGCATTTTTCCAATTTTTTGGAGAAAAAACGCGAAAAAATGGTATATTGAATTTTTTCATTTTTTTGGTTAAAAACATGAAAATTCCCATTCTGATTTGTGAAAAACGTAAAATATTTGTATTTTTGGGGGGGAAAAACTAAAAAAAAAACAAAAAAAAATGTTGGGCATTTTTCCAATTTTTTAGAGAAAAAACGCGAAAAAATGGTATATTGATTTTTTTCATTTTTTTGGTTAAAAACATGAAAATTCCCATTTTGGTTTGTGAAAAACGTAAAATATTTGTATTTTTGGGGGGAAAACTAAAAAAAAAACAAAAAAAAAATTTTGGGCATTTTTCCAATTTTTTGGAGAAAAAACGCAAAAAATGGTACATTGAATTTTTTCATTTTTTTGGTCAAAAACATGAAAATTTGCATTCTAGTTTGTGAAAAACGTAAAAATATATATTTTTGGGGGGAAAAACTTAAAAAAAACAAAGAAAAAATGTTGGGCATTTTTCCAATTTTTTGGAAAAAAAACGAAAAAAATGGTATATTGAATTTTTTCATTTTTTTGGTCAAAAACATGAAAATTCGCATTTTGGTTTGTGAAAATAGTAAAAATTTTTATTTTTTTGGGAAAAAACGTAAAACAAAAGAAAACAAAATCTTGGGCATTTTTCCAATTTTTTGGAGAAAAAACGCGATAAAATGGTATATTGAATTTTTTCATTTTTTTGGTTAAAAACATGAAAATTCCCATTCTGGTTTGTGAAAAACGTAAAATATTTGTATTTTTGTATATTATTGAGGAAAAATGTAAAACAAAAAAACAAGCAATTTTTGGGCATTTTTCCAATTTTTTTGAAATAAATAACGAAAAATATGGGATATTGAATTTTTTCATTTTTATGGGGAAATACATGAAAATTTGCATTCTAGTTTGTGAAAAACGTAAAAGTTGGTATTTTATTGGGGAAAAACTTAAAAAAACAAGAAAAAAATGTTGGGCATTTTTCCAATTTTTTGGAGAAAAAACACCAAAAAATGGTATATTGAATTTTTTCATTTTTTTGGTTAAGAACATGAAAATTCACATTTTGGTTTGTGAAAAACGTAAAAATTTGTATTTTTGGGGGGAAAAACTTAAAAAAAAGCAAAAAAATTATTTTGAGCATTTTTCCAATTTTATGGAGAAAAAACGCAAAAAAATGGTAAATTGAATTTTTTCATTTTTTTGGAGAAATACATGAAAATTTGCATTCTAGTTTGTAAAAACGTAAAAGTTGGTATTTTATTGGGGAAAAACTTAAAAAAAAAACAAAAAAAAATTTTGGGCATTTTTCCAATTTTTTTGAGAAAAAACGCAAAAAATGGTATATTGAATTTTTTCATTTTTTTGGTTAAAAACATGAAAATTTGCATTTTGGTTTGTGAAAATAGTAAAAATTTTTATTTTTTTGGGAAAAAGGGTAAAACAAAAGAAAACAAAATCTTGGGCATTTTTCCAATTTTTTGGAGAAAAAACGCGAAAAAATGGTATATTGAATTTTTTCTTTTTTTTGGTCAAAAACATGAAAATTCGCATTTTGGTTTGTGAAAAACGTAAAAATATATATTTTTGGGGGGAAAAACTTAAAAAAAAACAAAGAAAAAATGTTGGGTATTTTTCCAATTTTTTAGAGAAAAAACGCGAAAAAATGGTATATTGAATTTTTTCATTTTTTTGGTTAAAAACATGAAAATTCGCATTTTGGTTTGTGAAAAACGTAAAATATTTGTATTTTTGGGGGGAAAAACTAAAAAAAAAACAAAAAAAAAATTTTGGGCATTTTTCCAATTTTTTGGAGAAAAAACGCAAAAAATGGTACATTAAATTTTTTCATTTTTTTGGTCAAAAACATGAAAATTCGCATTTTGGTTTGTGAAAAACGTAAAAATATATATTTTTGGGGGGAAAAACTTAAAAAAAACAAAGAAAAAATGTTGGGCATTTTTCCAATTTTTTGGAGAAAAAACGAAAAAAATGGTATATTGAATTTTTTCATTTTTTTGGTAAAAAACATGAAAATTCGCATTTTGGTTTGTGAAAATAGTAAAAATTTTTATTTTTTCGGGAAAAAACGTAAAACAAAAGAAAACAAAATCTTGGGCATTTTTTCAATTTTTTGGAGAAAAAACGCAACAAAATGGTATATTGAATTTTTTCATTTTTTTGGTCAAAAACATGAAAATTCACATTTTGGTTTGTGAAAAACGTAAAATATTTGTATTTTTGGGGGGAAAAACTAAAAAAAAAACAAAAAAAAAATTTTGGGCATTTTTCCAATTTTTTTGGAGAAAAAACGCAAAAAAATGCTAAATTGAATTTTTTCACTTTTTTGGTTAAAAACATGAAAATTCACATTTTGGTTAGTAAAAAACGTAAAAATTTGTATATTATTAAGGAAAAACGTAAAACAAAAAAAAAGCAATTTTTGGGCATTTTTCCAATTTTTTTGAAAAAAATAACGAAAAATATGGGATATTGAATTTTTTCATTTTTATGGGGAAATACATGAAAATTTGCATTCTAGTTTGTGAAAAACGTAAAAGTTGGTATTTTATTGGGGAAAAACTTAAAAAAAAACAAGAAAAAAATTTTGGGCATTTTTCCAATTTTTTGGAGAAAAAACGCCAAAAATGGTATATTGAATTTTTTCCTTTTTTTGGTTAAGAACATGAAAATTCACATTTTGGTTTGTGAAAAACGTAAAAATTTGTATTTTTGGGGGAAAAACTTAAAAAAAAGCAAAAAAATTATTTTGAGCATTTTTCCAATTTTATGGAGAAAAAACGCAAAAAATGGAATATTGAATTTTTTCATTTTTTTTGTTAAAAACATGAAAATTCGCATTTTGGTTTGTGAATAAAGTAAAAATTTGTATTTTTGGGGGGAAAAACTTAAAAAAAAAAAAAAAATTTGGGCATTTTCCCAATTTTTTGCAGAAAAAACGCAAAAAAATGGTAAATTGAATTTTTTCATTTTTTTGGGGAAATACATGAAAATTTGCATTCTAGTTTGTGAAAAACGTAAAAGTTGGTATTTTATTGGGGAAAAACTTAAAAAAAAACAAAAAAAAAATTTTGGGCATTTTTCAAATTTTTTGGAGAAAAAACGCAAAAAATGGTATATTGAATTTTTTCATTTTTTTGGTTAAAAACATGAAAATTTGCATTTTGGTTTGTGAAAATAGTAAAAATTTTTATTTTTTTGGGAAAAAACGTAAAACAAAAGAAAACAAAATCTTGGGCATTTTTCCAATTTTTTTGAGAAAAAACGCAAAAAAATGGTATATTGAATTTTTTCATTTTTTTGGTTAAAAACATGAAAATTCACATTTTGGTTTGTGAAAAACGTAAAAATTTGTATTTTTGGGGGGAAAAACTTAAAAAAAAAAACAAAAAAATTATTTTGAGCATTTTTCCAATTTTATGGAGAAAAAACGCAAAAAAATGGAATATTGAATTTTTTCATTTTTTTTGTTAAAAACATGAAAATTTGCATTTTGGTTTGTGAATAAAGTAAAAATTTGTATTTTTGGGGGGAAAAACTTAAAGAAAAACAAAAAAAAAATTTTGGCATTTTTCCAATTTTTTGGAGAAAAAACGCAAAAAATGGTATATTGAATTTTTTCATTTTTTTGGTTAAAAACATGAAAATTCGCATTTTGGTTTGTGAAAAACGTAAAAATATATATTTTTGGGGGGAAAAACTTAAAAAAAAACAAAGAAAAATGTTGGGCATTTTTCCAATTTTATGGAGAAAAAACGCAAAAAATGGATTATTGAATTTTTTCATTTTTTTGTTAAAAACATGAAAATTCGCATTTTGGTTTGTGAAAAACGTAAAAATATATATTTTTGGGGGAAAAACTTAAAAAAAACAAAGAAAAAATGTTGGGCATTTTTCCAATTTTTTGGAGAAAAAACGCGAAAAAATGGTATATTGAATTTTTTCATTTTTTTGGTTAAAAACATGAAAATTCACATTTTGGTTTGTGAAAAACGTAAAAATTTGTATATTATTAAGGAAAAACGTAAAACAAAAAAACAAACAATTTTTGGGCATTTTTCCAATTTTTTTGAAAAAAATAACGAAAAATATGGGATATTGAATTTTTTCATTTTTATGGGGAAATACATGAAAATTTGCATTCTAGTTTGTGAAAAACGTAAAAATTGGTATTTTATTGGGGAAAAACTTAAAAAAAACAAGAAAAAAATTTTGGGCATTTTTCCAATTTTTTGGAGAAAAAACGCCAAAAATGGTATATTGAATTTTTTCCTTTTTTTGGTTAAGAACATGAAAATTCACATTTTGGTTTGTGATAAACGTAAAAATTTGTATTTTTGGGGGGAAAAACTTAAAAAAAAGCAAAAAAATTATTTTGAGCATTTTTCCAATTTTATGGAGAAAAAACGCAAAAAATGGTAAATTGAATTTTTTCATTTTTTTGGGGAAATACATGAAAATTTGCATTCTAGTTTGTGAAAAACGTAAAAGTTGGTATTTTATTGGGGAAAAACTTAAAAAAAAACAAAAAAAAAATTTTGGGCATTTTTCCAATTTTTTGGAGAAAAAACGCAAAAAATGGTATATTGAATTTTTTTCATTTTTTTGGTTAAAAACATGGAAATTTGCATTTTGGTTTGTGAAAATAGTAAAAATTTTTATTTTTTTGGGAAAAAACGTAAAACAAAAGAAAACAAAATCTTGGGCATTTTTCCAATTTTTTGGAGAAAAAACGCGAAAAAATGGTATATTGAATTTTTTCATTTTTTTGGTTAAGAACATGAAAATTCACATTTTGGTTTGTGAAAAACGTAAAAATTTGTATTTTTGGGGGGAAAAACTTAAAAAAAAGCAAAAAAATTATTTTGAGCATTTTTCCAATTTTATGGAGAAAAAACGCAAAAAATGGAATATTGAATTTTTTCATTTTTTTGTTAAAAACATGAAAATTCACATTTTGGTTTGTGAAAAACGTAAAAATTCGTATTTTTGGGGGGAAAAACTTAAAAAAAAGCAAAAAAATTATTTTGAGCATTTTTCCAATTTTTTGGAGAAAAAACGCAAAAAAATGGTAAATTGAATTTTTTCATTTTTTTTGGAGAAATACATGAAAATTTGCATTCTAGTTTGTGAAAAACGTAAAAGTTGGTATTTTATTGGGGAAAAACTTAAAAAAAAACAAAAAAAAAATTTTGGGCATTTTTCCAATTTTTTTGAGAAAAAACGCAAAAAATGGTATATTGAATTTTTTCATTTTTTTGGTTAAAAACATGAAAATTTGCATTTTGGTTTGTGAAAATAGTAAAAATTTTTATTTTTTTGGGAAAAAACGTAAAACAAAAGAAAACAAAATCTTGGGCATTTTTCCAATTTTTTGGAGAAAAAACGCGAAAAAATGGTATATTGAATTTTTTCTTTTTTTTGGTCAAAAACATGAAAATTCGCATTTTGGTTTGTGAAAAACGTAAAAATATATATTTTTGGGGGGAAAAACTTAAAAAAAAACAAAGAAAAAATGTTGGGCATTTTTCCAATTTTTTAGAGAAAAAACGCGAAAAAATGGTATATTGAATTTTTTCATTTTTTTGGTTAAAAACATGAAAATTCCCATTTTGGTTTGTGAAAAACGTAAAATATTTGTATTTTTGGGGGAAAAACTAAAAAAAAAAACCAAAAAAAAATTTTGGGCATTTTTCCAATTTTTGGGCATTTTTCCAATTTTTTTGAAAAAAATAACGAAAAATATGGGATATTGAATTTTTTCATTTTTATGGGGAAATACATGAAAATTTGCATTCTAGTTTGTGAAAAACGTAAAAATTGGTATTTTATTGGGGAAAAACTTAAAAAAAACAAGAAAAAAATTTTGGGCATTTTTCCAATTTTTTGGAGAAAAAACGCAAAAAATGGTATATTGAATTTTTTCATTTTTTTGGTTAAAAACATGAAAATTCACATTTTGGTTTGTGAAAAACGTAAAAATTTGTATTTTTGGGGGGAAAAACTTAAAAAAAAGCAAAAAAATTATTTTGAGCATTTTTCCAATTTTATGGAGAAAAAACGCAAAAAATGGAATATTGAATTTTTTCATTTTTTTTGTTAAAAACATGAAAATTCGCATTTTGGTTTGTGAATAAAGTAAAAATTTGTATTTTTGGGGGGAAAAACTTAAAGAAAAACAAAAAAAAAATTTGGGCATTTTCCCAATTTTTTGCAGAAAAAACGCAAAAAAAATGGTAAATTGAATTTTTTCATTTTTTTGGGGAAATACATGAAAATTTGCATTCTAGTTTGTGAAAAACGTAAAAGTTGGTATTTTATTGGGGAAAAACTTAAAAAAAAACAAAAAAAAAATTTTGGGCATTTTTCCAATTTTTTGGAGAAAAAACGCAAAAAATGGTATATTGAATTTTTTCATTTTTTTGGTTAAAAACATGAAAATTTGCATTTTGGTTTGTGAAAATAGTAAAAATTTTTATTTTTTTGGGAAAAAACGTAAAACAAAAGAAAACAAAATCTTGGGCATTTTTCCAATTTTTTGGAGAAAAAACGCGAAAAAATGGTATATTGAATTTTTTCATTTTTTTGGTTAAAAACATGAAAATTCGCATTTTGGTTTGTGAAAAACGTAAAAATTTGTATTTTTGGGGGGAAAAACTTAAAAAAAAACAAAAAAATTATTTTGGGCATTTTTCCAATTTTTATGGAGAAAAAACGCAAAAAAATGGAATATTGAATTTTTTCATTTTTTTGGTTAAAAACATGAAAATTCACATTTTGGTTTGTGAAAAACGCAAAAATTTGTATTTTTGGGGGAAAAACTTAAAAAAAGCAAAAAAATTATTTTGAGCATTTTTCCAATTTTATGGAGAAAAAACGCAAAAAATGGAATATTGAATTTTTTCATTTTTTTGTTAAAAACATGAAAAAAATGAACATGAAAATTTGCATTTTAGTTTGTGAAAAACGTAAAAATTTGTATTTTATTGGGGAAAAACTTAAAAAAAAAAACAAAAAAAAATTTGGGCATTTTTCCAATTTTTTGGAGAAAAAACGCCAAAAAATGGTATATTGAATTTTTTCATTTTTTTGGTTAAAAACATGAAAATTTGCATTTTGGTTTGTGAAAAACGTAAAAATTTGTATTTTTGGGGGGAAAAACTTAAAAAAAAACAAAAAAATTATTTTGGGCATTTTTCCAATTTTTTGGAGAAAAAACGCAAAAAAATGGTAAATTGAATTTTTTCATTTTTTTGGAGAAATACATGAAAATTTGCATTCTAGTTTGTGAAAAACGTAAAAGTTGGTATTTTATTGGGGAAAAACTTAAAAAAAAACAAAAAAAAAATTTTGGGCATTTTTCCAATTTTTTTGGAGAAAAAACGCAAAAAATGGTATATTGAATTTTTTCATTTTTTTGGTTAAAAACATGAAAATTTGCATTTTGGTTTGTGAAAATAGTAAAAATTTTTATTTTTTTGGGAAAAACGTAAAACAAAAGAAAACAAAATCTTGGGCATTTTTCCAATTTTTTGGAGAAAAAACGCGAAAAAATGGTATATTGAATTTTTTCATTTTTTTGGTCAAAAACATGAAAATTCGCATTTTGGTTTGTGAAAAACGTAAAAATATATATTTTTGGGGGGAAAAACTTAAAAAAAACAAAGAAAAAATGTTGGGCATTTTTCCAATTTTTTAGAGAAAAAACGCGAAAAAATGGTATATTGAATTTTTTCATTTTTTTGGTTAAAAACATGAAAATTCCCATTTTGGTTTGTGAAAAACGTAAAATATTTGTATTTTTGGGGGGAAAACTAAAAAAAAAACAAAAAAAAAATTTTGGGCATTTTTCCAATTTTTTGGAGAAAAAACGCAAAAAATGGTACATTGAATTTTTTCATTTTTTTGGTCAAAAACATGAAAATTCGCATTTTGGTTTGTGAAAAACGTAAAAATATATATTTTTGGGGGGAAAAACTTAAAAAAAAACAAAAAAAAATGTTGGGCATTTTTCCAATTTTTTGGAGAAAAAACGAAAAAAATGGTATATTGAATTTTTTCATTTTTTTGGTCAAAAACATGAAAATTTGCATTTTGGTTTGTGAAAATAGTAAAAAATTTTATTTTTTTGGGAAAAAACGTAAAACAAAAGAAAACAAAATCTTGGGCATTTTTCCAATTTTTTGGAGAAAAACGCGAAAAAATGGTATATTGAATTTTTTCATTTTTTTGGTTAAAAACATGAAAATTCCCATTTTGGTTTGTGAAAAACGTAAAATATTTGTATTTTTGGGGGGAAAAACTAAAAAAAAAACAAAAAAAAAATTTTGGGCATTTTTCCAATTTTTTGGAGAAAAAACGCAAAATAATGCTAAATTGAATTTTTTCACTTTTTTGGTTAAAAACATGAAAATTCACATTTTGGTTAGTAAAAAACGTAAAAATTTGTATATTATTAAGGAAAAATGTAAAACAAAAAAACAAGCAATTTTTGGGCATTTTTCCAATTTTTTTTAAAAAAATAACGAAAAATATGGGATATTGAATTTTTTCATTTTTATGGGGAAATACATGAAAATTTGCATTCTAGTTTGTGAAAAACGTAAAAGTTGGTATTTTATTGGGGAAAAACTTAAAAAAAAACAAAAAAAAAATGTTGGGCATTTTTCCAATTTTTTGGAGAAAAAACGCAAAAAATGGTATATTGAATTTTTTCATTTTTTTGGTTAAGAACATGAAAATTCGCATTTTGGTTTGTGAAAAACGTAAAAATTTGTATTTTTGGGGGGAAAAACTTAAAAAAAAACAAAAAAAATTATATTGAGCATTTTTCCAATTTTATGGAGAAAAAACGCAAAAAATGGAATATTGAATTTTTTCATTTTTTTTGTTAAAAACATGAAAATTCGCATTTTGGTTTGTGAAAAACGTAAAATATTTGTATTTTTGGGGGGAAAAACTTAAAGAAAAACAAAATAAAAATTTTGGGCATTTTTCCAATTTTTTGCAGAAAAAACGCAAAAAAATGGTATATTGAATTTTTTCATTTTTTTGGTTAAAAACATGAAAATTCACATTTTGGTTTGTGAAAAACGTAAAAATTTGTATTTTTGGGGGGAAAAACTTAAAAAAAAGCAAAAAAATTATTTTGGGCATTTTTCCAATTTTTTGGAGAAAAAACGCAAAAAATGGAATATTGAATTTTTTCATTTTTTTGGTTAAAAACATGAAAATTCACATTTTGGTTTGTGAAAAACGTAAAAATTTGTATTTTTGGGGGAAAAACTTAAAAAAAGCAAAAAAATTATTTTGAGCATTTTTCCAATTTTATGGAGAAAAAACGCAAAAAATGGAATATTGAATTTTTTCATTTTTTTTGTTAAAAACATGAAAAAACATGAACATGAAAATTTGCATTTTAGTTTGTGAAAAACGTAAAAGTTTGTATTTTATTGGGGAAAAACTTAAAAAAAAAAACAAAAAAAATTTTGGGCATTTTTCCAATTTTTTGGAGAAAAAACGCAAAAAATGGTATATTGAATTTTTTCATTTTTTTGGTTAAAAACATGAAAATTTGCATTTTGGTTTGTGAAAATAGTAAAAAATTTTATTTTTTTGGGAAAAAACGTAAAACAAAAGAAAACAAAATCTTGGGCATTTTTCCAATTTTTTGGAGAAAAAACGCAAAAAAATGGTATATTGAATTTTTTCATTTTTTTGGTCAAAAACATGAAAATTCGCATTTTGGTTTGTGAAAAACGTAAAAATATATATTTTTTGGGGGAAAAACTTAAAAAAAACAAAGAAAAAATGTTGGGCATTTTTCCAATTTTTTGGAGAAAAAACGCAAAAAATGGAATATTGAATTTTTTCATTTTTTTGGTTAAAAACATGAAAATTCGCATTTTGGTTTGTGAAAAACGTAAAAATTATATATTTTTGGAGGAAAAACTTAAAAAAAACAAAGAAAAAATGTTGGGCATTTTTCCAATTTTTTGGAGAAAAAACGCGAAAAAATGGTATATTGAATTTTTTCACTTTTTTGGTTAAAAACATGAAAATTCACATTTTGGTTAGTAAAAAACGTAAAAATTTGTATATTATTGAGGAAAAACTGTAAAACAAAAACAACAAACAATTTTTGGGCATTTTTCCAATTTTTTTGAAAAAAATAACGAAAAATATGGGATACTGAATTTTTTCATTTTTATGGGGAAATACATGAAAATTTGCATTCTAGTTTGTGAAAAACGTAAAAGTTGGTATTTTATTGGGGAAAAACTTAAAAAAAAAACAAAAAAAAAATGTTGGGCATTTTTCCAATTTTTTGGAGAAAAAACGCAAAAAATGGTATATTGAATTTTTTCATTTTTTTGGTTAAAAACATGAAAATTTGCATTTTGGTTTGTGAAAATAGTAAAAATTTTTATTTTTTTGGGAAAAAACGTAAAACAAAAGAAAACAAAATCTTGGGCATTTTTCCAATTTTTTGGAGAAAAAACGCGAAAAAATGGTATATTGAATTTTTTCATTTTTTTGGTCAAAAACATGAAAATTCGCATTTTGGTTTGTGAAAAACGTAAAATATTTGTATTTTTGGGGGGAAAAACTTAAAAAAAAAACAAAGAAAAAATGTTGGGCATTTTTCCAATTTTTTGGAGAAAAAACGCGAAAAAATGGTATATTGAATTTTTTCATTTTTTTGGTTAAAAACATGAAAATTCACATTTTGGTTAGTAAAAAACGTAAAAATTTGTATATTATTAAGGAAAAACGTAAAACAAAACAACAAGCAATTTTTGGGCATTTTTCCAATTTTTTTGAAAAAAATAACGAAAAATATGGGATATTGAATTTTTTCATTTTTATGGGGAAATACATGAAAATTTGCATTCTAGTTTGTGAAAAACGTAAAAGTTGGTATTTTATTGGGGAAAAACTTAAAAAAAAACAAGAAAAAAATTTTGGGCATTTTTCCAATTTTTTGGAGAAAAAACGCCAAAAAATGGTATATTGAATTTTTTCATTTTTTTGGTTAAGAACATGAAAATTCACATTTTGGTTTGTGAAAAACGTAAAAATTTGTATTTTTGGGGGGAAAAACTTAAAAAAAAGCAAAAAAATTATATTGAGCATTTTTCCAATTTTATGGAGAAAAAACGCAAAAAAATGGTATATTGAATTTTTTCATTTTTTTGGTTAAGAACATGAAAATTCACATTTTGGTTTGTGAAAAACGTAAAAATTTGTATTTTTGGGGGGAAAAACTTAAAAAAAAGCAAAAAAATTATTTTGAGCATTTTTCCAATTTTATGGAGAAAAAACGCAAAAAATGGAATATTGAATTTTTTCATTTTTTTGTTAAAAACATGAAAATTCACATTTTGGTTTGTGAAAAACGCAAAAATTTGTATATTTTGGGGGAAAAACTTAAAAAAAACAAAAAAATTATTTTGAGCATTTTTCCAATTTTTTGGAGAAAAAACGCAAAAAATGGTAATATTGAATTTTTTCATTTTTTTGGTTAAAAACATGAACATGAAAATTTGCATTATAGTTTGTGAAAAACGTAAAAGTTGGTATTTTATTGGGGAAAAACTTAAAAAAAAAACAAAAAAAAAATTTGGGCATTTTTCCAATTTTTTGGAGAAAAAACGCAAAAAATGGTATATTGAATTTTTTCATTTTTTTGGTTAAAAACATGAAAATTTGCATTTTGGTTTGTGAAAATAGTAAAAATTTTTATTTTTTTGGGAAAAAACGTAAAACAAAAGAAAACAAAATCTTGGGCATTTTTCCAATTTTTTGGAGAAAAAACGCGAAAAAATGGTATATTGAATTTTTTCATTTTTTTGGTCAAAAACATGAAAATTCGCATTTTGGTTTGTGAATAAAGTAAAAATTTGTATTTTTGGGGGGAAAAACTTAAAGAAAAACAAAAAAAAATTTGGGCATTTTCCCAATTTTTTGCAGAAAAAAACGCAAAAAAATGGAATATTGAATTTTTTCATTTTTTGTTAAAAACATGAACATGAAAATTTGCATTATAGTTTGTGAAAAACGTAAAAGTTGGTATTTTATTGGGGAAAAACTTAAAAAAAAAAACAAAAAAAAATTTTGGGCATTTTTCCAATTTTTTGGAGAAAAAACGCAAAAAATGGTATATTGAATTTTTTCATTTTTTTGGTTAAAAACATGAAAATTTGCATTTTGGTTTGTGAAAAACGTAAAAATTTGTATTTTTAGGGGAAAAAACTTAAAAAAAACAAAAAAAAATTTTGGGCATTTTTCCAATTTTATGGAGAAAAAACGCAAAAAATGGAATATTGAATTTTTTCATTTTTTTTGTTAAAAACATGAAAATTTGCATTTTGGTTTGTGAATAAAGTAAAAATTTGTATTTTTAGGGGGAAAAACTTAAAAAAAAAACAAAAAAAAATTTTGGGCATTTTTCCAATTTTTTGGAGAAAAAACGCAAAAAATGGTATATTGAATTTTTTCATTTTTTTGGTTAAAAACATGAAAATTCGCATTTTGGTTTGTGAAAAACGTAAAAATTTGTATTTTTGGGGGAAAAACTTAAAAAAAACAAAAAAAATATTTTGGGCATTTTTCCAATTTTATGGAGAAAAAACGCAAAAAATGGTATATTGAATTTTTTCATTTTTTTTGTTAAAAAACATGAAAATTCGCATTTTGGTTTGTGAAAAACGTAAAAATTTGTATTTTTTTGGGGAAAAACTTAAAAAAAAACAAAAAAAAAATTTTGGGCATTTTTCCAATTTTTTGGAGAAAAAACGCGAAAAAATGGTATATTGAATTTTTTCATTTTTTTGGTTAAAAACATGAAAATTTGCATTTTGGTTTGTGAAAAACGTAAAAATTTGTATTTTATTGGGGAAAAAACGTAAAACAAAAAAAAAAAAATTTTGGGCATTTTTCCAATTTTTTGGAGAAAAAACGCAAAAAATGGTATATTGAATTTTTTCATTTTTTTGGTTAAAAACATGAAAATTCGCATTTTGGTTTATGAAAAACGTAAAAATTTGTATTTTTGGGGGGAAAAACTTAAAAAAAACAAAAAAAAAATTTGGGCATTTTTCCAATTTTTTGGAGAAAAAACGCAAAAAATGGTATATTGAATTTTTTCATTTTTTTGGTTAAAAACATGAAAATTCGCATTTTGGTTTGTGAAAAACGTAAAAATTTGTATTTTTTGGGGGAAAAAACTTAAAAAAACAAAAAAAAAAAAAATTTTTGGGCATTTTTCCAATTTTTTGAAGAAAATAACGCAAAAAATGGTATATTGAATTTTTTCATTTTTTTGGGGAAATACATGAAAATTTGCATTCTAGTTTGTGAAAAACGTAAAAATTGGTATTTTATTGGGGAAAAACTTAAAAAAAAACAAAAAAAAATTTTGGGCATTTTTCAAATTTTTTGGAGAAAAAACGCAAAAAAATGGTATATTGAATTTTTTCATTTTTTTGGTTAAAAACATGAAAATTCACATTTTGGTTTGTGAAAAACGTAAAAATTTGTATTTTTGGGGGGAAAAACTTAAAAAAAAGCAAAAAAAATATTTTGGGCATTTTTCCAATTTTTTGGAGAAAAAACGCAAAAAATGGTATATTGAATTTTTTCATTTTTTTTGTTAAAAACATGAAAATTCGCATTTTGGTTTGTGAATAAACGTAAAAATTTGTATTTTTGGGGGAAAAACTTAAAAAAAAACAAAAAAAAATTTTGGGCATTTTTCCAATTTTTTGGAGAAAAAACGCAAAAAAATGGTATATTGAATTTTTTCATTTTTTTGGTGGAAATACATGAAAATTTGCATTCTAGTTTGTGAAAAACGTAAAAATTTGTATTTTATTGGGGAAAAACTTAAAAAAAAACAAAAAAAAATTTTGGGCATTTTTCCAATTTTTTGGAGAAAAAACGCAAAAAATGGTATATTGAATTTTTTCATTTTTTTGGTTAAAAACATGAAAATTTGCATTTTGGTTTGTGAAAATACGTAAAAATTTTTATTTTTTGGGGAAAAAACTTAAAAAAAAAGCAAAACAAAATTTTGGGCATTTTTCCAATTTTTTGGAGAAAAAACGCGAAAAAATGGAATATTGAATTTTTTCATTTTTTTGGTTAAAAACATGAAAATTCACATTTTGGTTTGTGAAAAACGTAAAAATTTGTATTTTTGGGGGAAAAACTTAAAAAAAAAACAAAAAAAAATTTTGGGCATTTTTCCAATTTTTTGGAGAAAAAAACGCAAAAAATGGTATATTGAATTTTTTCATTTTTTTTGGTTAAATACATGAAAATTTGCATTTTAGTTTGTGAAAAACGTAAAAATTTGTATTTTTATTGGGGAAAAACTTAAAAAAAAACAAAAAAAAATTTTGGCATTTTTCCAATTTTTTGGAGAAAAAACGCAAAAAATGGTACATTGAATTTTTCCATTTTTTTGGTTAAAAACATGAAAATTTGCATTTTGGTTTGTGAAAATACGTAAAAATTTTTATTTTTTTGGGGAAAAACGTAAAACAAAAGAAAACAAAATCTTGGGCATTTTTCCAATTTTTTGGAGAAAAAACGCGAAAAAATGGTATATTGAATTTTTTCATTTTTTTGGTTAAAAACATGAAAATTCGCATTTTGGTTTGTGAAAAACGTAAAAATTTGTATTTTTGGGGGGAAAAACTTAAAAAAAAACAAAAAAATAATTTTGGGCATTTTTCCAATTTTTTGGAGAAAAAACGCAAAAAAATGGAATATTGAATTTTTTCATTTTTTGGTTAAAAACATGAACATGAAAATTTGCATTATAGTTTGTGAAAAACGTAAAAGTTGGTATTTTATTGGGGAAAAACTTAAAAAAAAAACAAAAAAAAATTTTGGGCATTTTTCCAATTTTTTGGAGAAAAAACGCAAAAAATGGTATATTGAATTTTTTCATTTTTTTGGTTAAAAACATGAAAATTTGCATTTTGGTTTGTGAAAAAAGTAAAAATTTTTATTTTTTTGGGGAAAAACGTAAAACAAAAGAAAACAAAATTTTGGGCATTTTTCCAATTTTTTGGAGAAAAAACGCAAAAAAATGGTATATTGAATTTTTTTAATTTTTTTGGTCAAAAACATGAAAATTCGCATTTTGGTTTGTGAATAAAGTAAAAATTTGTATTTTTGGGGGGAAAAACTTAAAAAAAAACAAAAAAAAATTTTGGGCATTTTCCCAATTTTTTGCAGAAAAAACGCAAAAAATGGTATATTGAATTTTTTCATTTTTTTGGTTAAAAACATGAAAATTTGCATTTTAGTTTGTGAAAAACGTAAAAGTTGGTATTTTATTGGGGGAAAAACTTAAAAAAAAACAAAAAAAAAATTTTGGGCATTTTTCCAATTTTTTGGAGAAAAAACGCAAAAAATGGTATATTGAATTTTTTCATTTTTTTGGTTAAAAACATGAAAATTTGCATTTTGGTTTGTGAAAAACGTAAAAATTTTTATTTTTTTGGGGAAAAACTTAAAAAAAAACAAAAAAAAAATCTTGGGCATTTTTCCAATTTTTTGGAGAAAAAACGCAAAAAAATGGTATATTGAATTTTTTCATTTTTTTGGTCAAAAACATGAAAATTCGCATTTTGGTTTGTGAAAAACGTAAAAATTTGTATTTTTGGGGGGAAAAACTTAAAAAAAAACAAAAAAAAATTTTGGGCATTTTTCCAATTTTTTGGAGAAAAAACGCAAAAAAATGGAATATTGAATTTTTTCATTTTTTGTTAAAAACATGAACATGAAAATTTGCATTATAGTTTGTGAAAAACGTAAAAGTTGGTATTTTATTGGGGAAAAACTTAAAAAAAAAAACAAAAAAAAAATTTGGCCATTTTTCCAATTTTTTGGAGAAAAAACGCAAAAAATGGTATATTGAATTTTTTCATTTTTTTGGTTAAAAACATGAAAATTTGCATTTTGGTTTGTGAAAATAGTAAAAATTTTTATTTTTTTGGGGAAAAAACGTAAAACAAAAGAAAACAAAATCTTGGGCATTTTTCCAATTTTTTGGAGAAAAAACGCGAAAAAATGGTATATTGAATTTTTTCATTTTTTTGGTCAAAAACATGAAAATTCGCATTTTGGTTTGTGAAAAACGTAAAAATATATATTTTTGGGGGGAAAAACTTAAAAAAAACAAAGAAAAAATGTTGGGCATTTTTCCAATTTTTTAGAGAAAAAACGCGAAAAAATGGTATATTGAATTTTTTAATTTTTTTGGTTAAAAACATGAAAATTCCCATTTTGGTTTGTGAAAAACGTAAAATATTTGTATTTTTGGGGGAAAAACTAAAAAAAAAACAAAAAAAAAATTTTGGGCATTTTTCCAATTTTTTGGAGAAAAAACGCAAAAAATGGTACATTGAATTTTTTCATTTTTTTGGTCAAAAACATGAAAATTTACATTTTGGTTTGTGAAAAACGTAAAAATATATATTTTTGGGGGGAAAAACTTAAAAAAAAACAAAAAAAAAATGTTGGGCATTTTTCCAATTTTTTGGAGAAAAAACGCAAAAAAATGGTATATTGAATTTTTTCATTTTTTTGGTCAAAAACATGAAAATTTGCATTTTGGTTTGTGAAAATAGTAAAAATTTTTATTTTTTTGGGAAAAAACGTAAAACAAAAGAAAACAAAATCTTGGGCATTTTTCCAATTTTTTGGAGAAAAAACGCGATAAAATGGTATATTGAATTTTTTCATTTTTTTGGTTAAAAACATGAAAATTCCCATTTTGGTTTGTGAAAAACGTAAAATATATGTATTTTTGGGGGAAAAAACTAAAAAAAAAACAAAAAAAAATTTTGGGCATTTTTCCAATTTTTTTGGAGAAAAAACGCAAAAAATGCTAAATTGAATTTTTTCACTTTTTTTGGTTAAAAACATGAAAATTCACATTTTGGTTAGTAAAAAACGTAAAAATTTGTATATTATTAAGGAAAAACGTAAAACAAAAAAACAAGCAATTTTTGGGCATTTTTCCAATTTTTTTTTAAAAAAATAACGAAAAATATGGGATACTGAATTTTTTCATTTTTATGGGGAAATACATGAAAATTTGCATTCTAGTTTGTGAAAAACGTAAAAGTTGGTATTTTATTGGGGAAAAACTTAAAAAAAAAACAAAAAAAAAATGTTGGGCATTTTTCCAATTTTTTGGAGAAAAAACGCAAAAAATGGTATATTGAATTTTTTCATTTTTTTGGTTAAGAACATGAAAATTCGCATTTTGGTTTGTGAAAAACGTAAAAATTTGTATTTTTTGGGGGAAAAACTTAATAAGAAGCAAAAAAATTATATTGAGCATTTTTCCAATTTTATGGAGAAAAAACGCAAAAAAATGGAATATTGAATTTTTTCATTTTTTTTGTTAAAAACATAAAAATTCGCATTTTGGTTTGTGAAAAACGTAAAATATTTGTATTTTTGGGGGGAAAAACTTAAAGAAAAACAAAATAAAAATTTTGGCATTTTTCCAATTTTTTGCAGAAAAAACGCAAAAAAATGGTATATTGAATTTTTTCATTTTTTTGGTTAAGAACATGAAAATTTACATTTTGGTTTGTGAAAAACGCAAAAATTTGTATTTTTGGGGGGAAAAACTTAAAAAAAAGCAAAAAAATTATTTTGAGCATTTTTCCAATTTTATGGAGAAAAAACGCAAAAAATGGAATATTGAATTTTTTCATTTTTTTGGTTAAAAACATGAAAATTCATATTTTGGTTTGTGAAAAACGCAAAAATTTGTATTTTTGGGGGAAAAACTTAAAAAAAAGCAAAAAAATTATTTTGAGCATTTATCCAATTTTATGGAGAAAAAACGCAAAAAAATGGAATATTGAATTTTTTCATTTTTTTGTTAAAAACGTGAAAAAACATGAACATGAAAATTTGCATTATAGTTTGTGAAAAACGTAAAAGTTGGTATTTTATTGGGGAAAAACTTAAAAAAAAAAACAAAAAAAAAATTTGGGCATTTTTCCAATTTTTTGGAGAAAAAACGCAAAAAATGGTATATTGAATTTTTTCATTTTTTTGGTTAAAAACATGAAAATTTGCATTTTGGTTTGTGAAAATAGTAAAAAATTTTATTTTTTTGGGAAAAAACGTAAAACAAAAGAAAACAAAATCTTGGGCATTTTTCCAATTTTTTGGAGAAAAAACGCGAAAAAATGGTATATTGAATTTTTTCATTTTTTTGGTCAAAAACATGAAAATTCGCATTTTGGTTTGTGAAAAACGTAAAAATATATATTTTTGGGGGGAAAAACTTAAAAAAAACAAAGAAAAAATGTTGGGCATTTTTCCAATTTTATGGAGAAAAAACGCAAAAAATGGAATATTGAATTTTTTCATTTTTTTGGTTAAAAACATGAAAATTCGCATTTTGGTTTGTGAAAAACGTAAAAATATATATTTTTTGGAGGAAAAACTTAAAAAAAACAAAGAAAAAATGTTGGGCATTTTTCCAATTTTTTGGAGAAAAAACGCGAAAAAATGGTATATTGAATTTTTTCACTTTTTTGGTTAAAAACATGAAAATTCACATTTTGGTTAGTAAAAAACGTAAAAATTTGTATATTATTAAGGAAAAATGTAAAACAAAAAAACAAGCAATTTTTGGGCATTTTTCCAATTTTTTTTGAAAAAAATAACGAAAAATATGGGATATTGAATTTTTTCATTTTTATGGGGAAATACATGAAAATTTGCATTCTAGTTTGTGAAAAACGTAAAAGTTGGTATTTTATTGGGGAAAAACTTAAAAAAAAACAAAAAAAAAATGTTGGGCATTTTTCCAATTTTTTGGAGAAAAAACGCAAAAAATGGTATATTGAATTTTTTCATTTTTTTGGTTAAAAACATGAAAATTTGCATTTTGGTTTGTGAAAATAGTAAAAATTTTTATTTTTTTGGGAAAAAACGTAAAACAAAAGAAAACAAAATCTTGGGCATTTTTCCAATTTTTTGGAGAAAAAACGCAAAAAATGGTATATTGAATTTTTTCATTTTTTTGGTCAAAAACATGAAAATTCGCATTTTGGTTTGTGAAAAACGTAAAAATATATATTTTTGGGGGGAAAAACTTAAAAAAAACAAAGAAAAAATGTTGGTCATTTTTCCAATTTTTTGGAGAAAAAACGCGAAAAAATGGTATATTGAATTTTTTCATTTTTTTGGTTAAAAACATGAAAATTCACATTTTGGTTAGTAAAAAACGTAAAAATTTGTATATTATTAAGGAAAAACGTAAAACAAAACAACAAGCAATTTTTGGGCATTTTTCTAATTTTTTTGAAAAAAATAACGAAAAATATGGGATATTGAATTTTTTCATTTTTATGGGGAAATACATGAAAATTTGCATTCTAGTTTGTGAAAAACGTAAAAGTTGGTATTTTATTGGGGAAAAACTTAAAAAAAAACAAGAAAAAATTTTGGGCATTTTTCCAATTTTTTGGAGAAAAAACGCAAAAAATGGTATATTGAATTTTTTCATTTTTTTTGTTAAAAACATGAAAATTCACATTTTGGTTTGTGAAAAACGTAAAAATTTGTATTTTTGGGGGAAAAACTTAAAAAAAAGCAAAAAATTATTTTGAGCATTTTTCCAATTTTATGGAGAAAAAACGCAAAAAATGGAATATTGAATTTTTTCATTTTTTTGTTAAAAACATGAACATGAAAATTTGCATTTTAGTTTGTGAAAAACGTAAAAGTTGGTATTTTATTGGGGAAAAACTTAAAAAAAAAACAAAAAAAAATTTGGCCATTTTTCCAATTTTTTTGGAGAAAAAACGCAAAAAATGGTATATTGAATTTTTTCATTTTTTTGGTTAAAAACATGAAAATTTGCATTTTGGTTTGTGAAAATAGTAAAAATTTTTATTTTTTTGGGAAAAAACGTAAAACAAAAGAAAACAAAATCTTGGGCATTTTTCCAATTTTTTGGAGAAAAAACGCGAAAAAATGGTATATTGAATTTTTTCATTTTTTTGGTCAAAAACATGAAAATTCGCATTTTGGTTTGTGAATAAAGTAAAAATTTGTATTTTTGATGGGAAAAAACTTAAAGAAAAAACAAAAAAAAAATTTTGGGCATTTTTCCAATTTTTTGGAGAAAAAAACGCAAAAAAATGGAATATTGAATTTTTTCATTTTTTTGGTTAAAAACATGAACATGAAAATTTGCATTTTAGTTTGTGAAAAACGTAAAAGTTGGTATTTTATTGGGGAAAAACTTAAAAAAAAAAACAAAAAAAAATTTGGGCATTTTTCCAATTTTTTGGAGAAAAAACGCAAAAAATGGTATATTGAATTTTTTCATTTTTTTGGTTAAAAACATGAAAATTTGCATTTTGGTTTGTGAAAATAGTAAAAATTTTTATTTTTTGGGGAAAAAACGTAAAACAAAAGAAAAACAAAATCTTGGGCATTTTTCCAATTTTTTGGAGAAAAAACGCGAAAAAATGGTATATTGAATTTTTTCATTTTTTTGGTCAAAAACATGAAAATTCGCATTTTGGTTTGTGAATAAAGTAAAAATTTGTATTTTTGGGGGGAAAAACTTAAAGAAAAAACAAAAAAAAAATTTGGGCATTTTCCCAATTTTTTGCAGAAAAAACGCAAAAAAATGGAATATTGAATTTTTTCATTTTTTTGGTTAAAAACATGAAAATTTGCATTTTGGTTTGTGAAAATAGTAAAAATTTTTATATTATTAAGGAAAAACGTAAAACAAAAAAACAAACAATTTTTGGGCATTTTTCCAATTTTTTTGAAAAAAATAACGAAAAATATGGGATATTGAATTTTTTCATTTTTATGGGGAAATACATGAAAATTTGCATTCTAGTTTGTGAAAAACGTAAAAGTTGGTATTTTATTGGGGAAAAACTTAAAAAAAACAAGAAAAAAAATTTTGGGCATTTTTCCAATTTTTTGGAGAAAAAACGCCAAAAAATGGTATATTGAATTTTTTCATTTTTTTTGGTTAAGAACATGAAAATTCACATTTTGGTTTGTGATAAACGTAAAAATTTGTATTTTTGGGGGGAAAAACTTAAAAAAAAAGCAAAAAAATTATTTTGAGCATTTTTCCAATTTTATGGAGAAAAAACGCAAAAAATGGAATATTGAATTTTTTCATTTTTTTTGTTAAAAACATGAAAATTCGCATTTTGGTTTGTGAATAAAGTAAAAATTTGTATTTTTGGGGGGAAAAACTTAAAGAAAAACAAAAAAAAATTTGGGCATTTTCCCAATTTTTTGCAGAAAAAACGCAAAAAAATGGAATATTGAATTTTTTCATTTTTTTTGTTAAAAACATGAAAATTTGCATTTTGGTTTGTGAAAATAGTAAAAATTTTTATTTTTTTGGGAAAAAACGTAAAACAAAAGAAAACAAAATCTTGGGCATTTTTCCAATTTTTTGGAGAAAAAACGCGAAAAAATGGTAAATTGAATTTTTTCATTTTTTTGGGGAAATACATGAAAATTTGCATTCTAGTTTGTGAAAAACGTAAAAGTTGGTATTTTATTGGGGAAAAACTTAAAAAAAAACAAAAAAAAATTTTGGGCATTTTTCCAATTTTTTGGAGAAAAAACGCAAAAAATGGTATATTGAATTTTTTCATTTTTTTGGTTAAAAACATGAAAATTTGCATTTTGGTTTGTGAAAATAGTAAAAATTTTTATTTTTTGGGGAAAAACGTAAAACAAAAGAAAACAAAATCTTGGGCATTTTTCCAATTTTTTGGAGAAAAAACGCGAAAAAATGGTATATTGAATTTTTTCATTTTTTTGGTTAAGAACATGAAAATTCACATTTTGGTTTGTGAAAAACGTAAAAATTTGTATTTTTGGGGGGAAAAACTTAAAAAAAAGCAAAAAAATTATTGTGAGCATTTTTCCAATTTTTATGGAGAAAAAACGCAAAAAATGGAATATTGAATTTTTTCATTTTTTTGGTTAAAAACATGAAAATTCACATTTTGGTTTGTGAAAAACGTAAAAATTTGTATTTTTTGGGGGAAAAACTTAAAAAAAACAAAAAAATTATTTTGAGCATTTTTCCAATTTTATGGAGAAAAAACGCAAAAAAATGGAATATTGAATTTTTTCATTTTTTTGTTAAAAACATGAAAAAACATGAACATGAAAATTTGCATTCTAGTTTGTAAAAAACGTAAAAGTTGGTATTTTATTGGGGAAAAACTTAAAAAAAAAACAAAAAAAAAATTTGGGCATTTTTCCAATTTTTTGGAGAAAAAACGCCAAAAAATGGTATATTGAATTTTTTCATTTTTTTGGTTAAAAACATGAAAATTTGCATTTTGGTTTGTGAAAATAGTAAAAATTTTTATTTTTTTGGGAAAAAACGTAAAACAAAAGAAAACAAAATCTTGGGCATTTTTCCAATTTTTTGGAGAAAAAACGCAAAAAAATGGTATATTGAATTTTTTCATTTTTTTGGGGAAATACATGAAAATTTGCATTCTAGTTTGTGAAAAACGTAAAAATTGGTATTTTATTGGGGAAAAACTTAAAAAAAAACAAAAAAAAATTTTGGGCATTTTTCCAATTTTTTGGAGAAAAAACCCGAAAAAATGGTATATTGAATTTTTTCATTTTTTTGGTTAAAAACATGAAAATTTGCATTTTGGTTTGTGAAAAACGTAAAAATTTATATTTTTTGGGGGGAAAAACTTAAAAAAAAAAAAAAAAAATGTTGGGCATTTTTCCAATTTTTTGGAGAAAAAACGCGAAAAAATGGTATATTGAATTTTTTCATTTTTTTGGTTAAAAACATGAAAATTCCCATTTTGGTTTGTGAAAAACGTAAAATATTTGTATTTTTGGGGGGAAAAACTTAAAAAAAAAACAAAAAAAAATTTTGGGCATTTTTCCAATTTTTTGGAGAAAAAACGCAAAAAATGGTACATTGAATTTTTTCATTTTTTTGGTCAAAAACATGAAAATTCGCATTTTGGTTTGTGAAAAACGTAAAAATTTATATTTTTGGGGGGAAAAACTTAAAAAAAACAAAGAAAAAATGTTGGGCATTTTTCCAATTTTTTGGAGAAAAAACGCAAAAAAATGGTATATTGAATTTTTTCATTTTTTTGGTTAAAAACATGAAAATTCACATTTTGGTTTGTGAAAAACGTTAAAATTTGTATATTATTAAGGAAAAACGTAAAACAAAAAAACAAGCAATTTTTGGGCATTTTTCCAATTTTTTTGAAAAAATAACGAAAAAATATGGGATATTGAATTTTTTCATTTTTATGGGGAAATACATGAAAATTTGCATTCTAGTTTGTGAAAAACGTAAAAGTTGGTATTTTATTGGGGAAAAACTTAAAAAAAACAAGAAAAAAATTTTGGGCATTTTTCCAATTTTTTGGAGAAAAAACGCCAAAAATGGTATATTGAATTTTTTCCTTTTTTTGGTTAAGAACATGAAAATTCACATTTTGGTTTGTGATAAACGTAAAAATTTGTATTTTTGGGGGGAAAAACTTAAAAAAAAGCAAAAAAAATTATTGTGAGCATTTTTCCAATTTTATGGAGAAAAAACGCAAAAAATGGAATATTGAATTTTTTCATTTTTTTGGTTAAAAACATGAAAATTCGCATTTTGGTTTGTGAAAAACGTAAAAATTTGTATTTTTGGGGGAAAAACTTAAAAAAAAGCAAAAAAATATTTTGGGCATTTTTCCAATTTTTTGGAGAAAAAACGCAAAAAATGGTATATTGAATTTTTTCATTTTTTTGGTAAAAAATGAAAAAAATAACATGAAAATTTGCATTCTAGTTTGTGAAAAACGTAAAAGTTGGTATTTTATTGGGGAAAAACTTAAAAAAAAAACAAAAAAAAATTTTGGGCATTTTTCCAATTTTTTGGAGAAAAAACGCAAAAAATGGTATATTGAATTTTTTCATTTTTTTGGTTAAAAACATGAAAATTTGCATTTTGGTTTGTGAAAAACGTAAAAATTTTTATTTTTTTGGGAAAAAACGTAAAACAAAAGAAAACAAAATCTTGGGCATTTTTCCAATTTTTTGGAGAAAAAACGCAAAAAAATGGTATATTGAATTTTTTCATTTTTTTGGGGAAATACATGAAAATTTGCATTCTAGTTTGTGAAAAACGTAAAAATTGGTATTTTATTGGGGAAAAACTTAAAAAAAAAACAAGAAAAAAATTTTGGGCATTTTTCCAATTTTTTGGAGAAAAAACGCCAAAAAATGGTATATTGAATTTTTTCATTTTTTTGGTTAAAAACATGAAAATTTGCATTTTGGTTTGTGAAAAACGTAAAAATTTATATTTTTGGGGGAAAAACTTAAAAAAAAACAAAGAAAAAATGTTGGGCATTTTTCCAATTTTTTGGAGAAAAAACGCGAAAAAATGGTATATTGAATTTTTTCATTTTTTTGGTTAAAAACATGAAAATTCCCATTTTGGTTTGTGAAAAACGTAAAATATTTGTATTTTTGGGGGGAAAAACTAAAAAAAAAACAAAAAAAAAATTTTGGGCATTTTTCCAATTTTTTGGAGAAAAAACGCAAAAAATGGTACATTGAATTTTTTCATTTTTTTGGTTAAAAACATGAAAATTCGCATTTTGGTTTGTGAAAAACGTAAAAATATATATTTTTGGGAAAAAACGTAAAACAAAAGAAAACAAAATCTTGGGCATTTTTCCAATTTTTTGGAGAAAAAACGCGAAAAAATGGTATATTGAATTTTTTCATTTTTTTGGTTAAAAACATGAAAATTCACATTTTGGTTTGTGAAAAACGTAAAATATTTGTATTTTTGGGGGGAAAAACTTAAAAAAAAAAAAAAAAAAATGTTGGGCATTTTTCCAATTTTTTGGAGAAAAAACGCGAAAAAATGGTATATTGAATTTTTTCATTTTTTTGGTTAAAAACATGAAAATTCGCATTTTGGTTTGTGAAAAACGTAAAATATTTGTATTTTTGGGGGGAAAAACTTAAAAAAAAACAAAAAAAAATTTTGGGCATTTTTCCAATTTTTTGGAGAAAAAACGCAAAAAATGGTACATTGAATTTTTTCATTTTTTTGGTCAAAAACATGAAAATTCGCATTTTGGTTTGTGAAAAACGTAAAAATATATATTTTTGGGGGGAAAAACTTAAAAAAAAACAAAGAAAAAATGTTGGGCATTTTTCCAATTTTTTAGAGAAAAAACGAAAAAAATGGTATATTGAATTTTTTCATTTTTTTGGAGAAAAAACGCGAAAAAATGGTATATTGAATTTTTTCATTTTTTTGGTTAAGAACATGAAAATTCACATTTTGGTTTGTGAAAAACGTAAAAATTTGTATATTATTAAGGAAAAACGTAAAACAAAAAAACAAACAATTTTTGGGCATTTTTCCAATTTTTTTGAAAAAAATAACGAAAAATATGGGATATTGAATTTTTTCATTTTTATGGGGAAATACATGAAAATTTGCATTCTAGTTTGTGAAAAACGTAAAAGTTGGTATTTTATTGGGGAAAAACTTAAAAAAAACAAGAAAAAAATTTTGGGCATTTTTCCAATTTTTTGGAGAAAAAACGCCAAAAATGGTATATTGAATTTTTTCCTTTTTTTGGTTAAGAACATGAAAATTCACATTTTGGTTTGTGATAAACGTAAAAATTTGTATTTTTGGGGGGAAAAACTTAAAAAAAGCAAAAAAATTATTGTGAGCATTTTTCCAATTTTATGGAGAAAAAACGCAAAAAATGGAATATTGAATTTTTTCATTTTTTTGTTAAAAACATGAAAATTCACATTTTGGTTTGTGAAAAACGCAAAAATTTGTATTTTTGGGGGAAAAACTTAAAAAAAGCAAAAAAATTATTTTGAGCATTTTTCCAATTTTATGGAGAAAAAACGCAAAAAATGGAATATTGAATTTTTTCATTTTTTTGTTAAAAACATGAAAAAACATGAACATGAAAATTTGCATTCTAGTTTGTGAAAAACGTAAAAGTTGGTATTTTATTGGGGAAAAACTTAAAAAAAAAACAAAAAAAAAATTTGGGCATTTTTCCAATTTTTTGGAGAAAAAACGCCAAAAAATGGTATATTGAATTTTTTCATTTTTTTGGTTAAAAACATGAAAATTTGCATTTTGGTTTGTGAAAATAGTAAAAATTTTTATTTTTTTGGGAAAAACGTAAAACAAAAGAAAACAAAATCTTGGGCATTTTTCCAATTTTTTGGAGAAAAAACGCAAAAAAATGGTATATTGATTTTTTCATTTTTTTGGGGAAATACATGAAAATTTGCATTCTAGTTTGTGAAAAACGTAAAAATTGGTATTTTATTGGGGAAAAACTTAAAAAAAAAAACAAGAAAAAAATTTTGGGCATTTTTCCAATTTTTTGGAGAAAAAACGCCAAAAAATGGTATATTGAATTTTTTCATTTTTTTGGTTAAAAACATGAAAATTTGCATTTTGGTTTGTGAAAAACGTAAAAATTTATATTTTTGGGGGAAAAACTTAAAAAAAAACAAAGAAAAATGTTGGGCATTTTTCCAATTTTTTAGAGAAAAAACGCGAAAAAATGGTATATTGAATTTTTTCATTTTTTTGGTTAAAAACATGAAAATTCCCATTTTGGTTTGTGAAAAACGTAAAATATTTGTATTTTTGGGGGAAAAACTAAAAAAAAAACAAAAAAAAATTTTGGGCATTTTTCCAATTTTTTGGAGAAAAAACGCAAAAAATGGTACATTGAATTTTTTCATTTTTTTGGTCAAAAACATGAAAATTCGCATTTTGGTTTGTGAAAAACGTAAAAATATATATTTTTGGGGGGAAAAACTTAAAAAAAAACAAAGAAAAAATGTTGGGCATTTTTCCAATTTTTTGGAGAAAAAACGCAAAAAAATGGTATATTGAATTTTTTCATTTTTTTGGTCAAAAACATGAAAATTCGCATTTTGGTTTGTGAAAATAGTAAAAATTTTTATTTTTTTGGGAAAAAACGTAAAACAAAAGAAAACAAAATCTTGGGCATTTTTCCAATTTTTTGGAGAAAAAACGCGATAAAATGGTATATTGAATTTTTTCATTTTTTTGGTTAAAAACATGAAAATTCCCATTCTGGTTTGTGAAAAACGTAAAATATTTGTATTTTTGGGGGGAAAAACTAAAAAAAAAACAAAAAAAAATGTTGGGCATTTTTCCAATTTTTTAGAGAAAAAACGCGAAAAAATGGTATATTGAATTTTTTCATTTTTTTGGTTAAAAACATGAAAATTCGCATTTTGGTTTGTGAAAAACGTAAAAATTTGTATTTTTGGGGGAAAAACTAAAAAAAAAAACAAAAAAAAAATTTTGGGCATTTTTCCAATTTTTTGGAGAAAAAACGCAAAAAAATGGTATATTGAATTTTTTCATTTTTTTGGTCAAAAACATGAAAATTCGCATTTTGGTTTGTGAAAAACGTAAAAATTTGTATTTTTGGGGGAAAAACTTAAAAAAAAACAAAGAAAAAATGTTGGGCATTTTTCCAATTTTTTGGAGAAAAAACGCAAAAAAATGGTATATTGAATTTTTTCATTTTTTTGGTCAAAAACATGAAAATTCGCATTTTGGTTTGTGAAAATAGTAAAAATTTTTATTTTTTTGGGAAAAAACGTAAAACAAAAAGAAAACAAAATCTTGGGCATTTTTCCAATTTTTTGGAGAAAAAACGCGAAAAAATGGTATATTGAATTTTTTCATTTTTTTGGTTAAAAACATGAAAATTCCCATTTTGGTTTGTGAAAAACGTAAAATATTTGTATTTTTGGGGGGAAAAACTAAAAAAAAACAAAAAAAAAATTTTGGGCATTTTTCCAATTTTTTGGAGAAAAAACGCAAAAAAATGGTAAATTGAATTTTTTCACTTTTTTGGTTAAAAACATGAAAATTCACATTTTGGTTAGTAAAAAACGTAAAAATTTGTATATTATTGGGGAAAAATGTAAAACAAAAAAACAAGCAATTTTTGGGCATTTTTCCAATTTTTTTGAAAAAAATAACGAAAAATATGGGATATTGAATTTTTTCATTTTTTTGGGGAAATACATGAAAATTTGCATTCTAGTTTGTGAAAAACGTAAAAGTTGGTATTTTATTGGGGAAAAACTTAAAAAAAAAACAAGAAAAAAATGTTGGGCATTTTTCCAATTTTTTGGAGAAAAAACGCAAAAAAATGGTATATTGAATTTTTTCATTTTTTTGGTTAAAAACATGAAAATTCGCATTTTGGTTTGTGAAAAACGTAAAAATTTGTATTTTTGGGGGGAAAAACTAAAAAAAAAAACAAAAAAAATATTTTGGGCATTTTTCCAATTTTTTGGAGAAAAAACGCAAAAAAATGGTATATTGAATTTTTTCATTTTTTTGGTTAAATACATGAAAATTTGCATTTTAGTTTGTGAAAAACGTAAAAGTTTGTATTTTATGGGGGAAAAACTTAAAAAAAAAAAAAAAAAAAATTTTGGGCATTTTTCCAATTTTTTGGAGAAAAAACGCAAAAAATGGTACATTGAATTTTTTCACTTTTTTTGGTTAAAAACATGAAAATTCACATTTTGGTTAGTAAAAAACGTAAAAATTTGTATATTATTAAGGAAAAACGTAAAACAAAAAAACAAGCAATTTTTGGGCATTTTTCCAATTTTTTGAAAAAAATAACGAAAAATATGGGATTTTGAATTTTTTCATTTTTATGGGGAAATACATGAAAATTTGCATTCTAGTTTGTGAAAAACGTAAAAGTTGGTATTTTATTCGGGAAAAACTTAAAAAAAAAACAAAAAAAAATTTTGGGCATTTTTCCAATTTTTTGGAGAAAAAACGCAAAAAATGGTATATTGAATTTTTTTCATTTTTTTGGTTAAAAACATGAAAATTTGCATTTTGGTTTGTGAAAATAGTAAAAATTTTTATTTTTTTGGGAAAAAACGTAAAACAAAAGAAAACAAAATCTTGGGCATTTTTCCAATTTTTTGGAGAAAAAACGCAAAAAAATGGAATATTGAATTTTTTCATTTTTTTGGTCAAAAACATGAAAATTCGCATTTTGGTTTGTGAAAAACGTAAAATATTTGTATTTTTGGGGGGAAAAACTTAAAAAAAACAAAGAAAAAAATGTTGGGCATTTTCCCAATTTTTTGCAGAAAAAAACGCAAAAAAATGGTAAATTGAATTTTTTCATTTTTTTGGGGAAATACATGAAAATTGATTTTGGTTGGAAAAAAAAATTTTGGAAAAAACGTAAAACAAAAGAAAACAAAAATCTTGGGCATTTTTCCAATTTTTTGGAGAAAAAACGCAAAAAAATGGTATATTGAATTTTTTCATTTTTTTGGTCAAAAACATGAAAATTCGCATTTTGGTTTGTGAAAAACGTAAAAATTTATATTTTTGGGGGGAAAAACTTAAAAAAAACAAAAAAAAAATGTTGGGCATTTTTCCAATTTTTTGGAGAAAAAACGCGAAAAAATGGTATATTGAATTTTTTCATTTTTTTGGTTAAAAACATGAAAATTCCCATTTTGGTTTGTGAAAAACGTAAAATATTTGTATTTTTGGGGGGAAAAACTAAAAAAAAAACAAAAAAAAAATTTGGGCATTTTCCCAATTTTTTGCAGAAAAAACGCAAAAAAATGGTAAATTGAATTTTTTCATTTTTCTTGGGGAAATACATGAAAATTTGCATTCTAGTTTGTGAAAAACGTAAAAATTTGTATATTATTAAGGAAAAACGTAAAACAAAAAAACAAACAATTTTTGGGCATTTTTCCAATTTTTTTGAAAAAAATAACGAAAAATATGGGATATTGAATTTTTTCATTTTTTTGGGGAAATACATGAAAATTTGCATTCTAGTTTGTGAAAAACGTAAAAGTTGGTATTTTATTGGGGAAAAACTTAAAAAAAAACAAAAAAAAAATTTTGGGCATTTTTCCAAATTTTTGGAGAAAAAACGCAAAAAATGGTATATTGAATTTTTTCATTTTTTTGGTTAAAAACATGAAAATTTGCATTTTGGTTTGTGAAAATAGTAAAAATTTTTATTTTTTTGGGAAAAAACGTAAAACAAAAGAAAACAAAATCTTGGGCATTTTTCCAATTTTTTGGAGAAAAAACGCGAAAAAATGGTATATTGAATTTTTTCATTTTTTTGGTTAAGAACATGAAAATTCGCATTTTGGTTTGTGAAAAACGCAAAAATTTGTATTTTTTGGGGGGAAAAACTTAAAAAAAGGAAAAAAATTATTGTGAGCATTTTTCCAATTTTATGGAGAAATAACGAAAAAAATGGAATATTGAATTTTTTCATTTTTTTGTTAAAAACATGAAAATTCACATTTTGGTTTGTGAAAAACGCAAAAATTTGTATTTTTGGGGGAAAAACTTAAAAAAAGCAAAAAAATTATTTTGAGCATTTTTCCAATTTTATGGAGAAAAAACGCAAAAAATGGAATTTGAATTTTTTCATTTTTTTGTTAAAAATATGAAAAAACATGAACATGAAAATTTGCATTCTAGTTTGTGAAAAACGTAAAAGTTGGTATTTTATTGGGGAAAAACTTAAAAAAAAAACAAAAAAAAAATTTGGGCATTTTTCCAATTTTTTGGAGAAAAAACGCCAAAAAATGGTATATTGAATTTTTTCATTTTTTTGGTTAAAAACATGAAAATTTGCATTTTGGTTTGTGAAAATAGTAAAAATTTTTATTTTTTTGGGAAAAAACGTAAAACAAAAGAAAACAAAATCTTGGGCATTTTTCCAATTTTTTGGAGAAAAAACGCAAAAAAATGGTATATTGAATTTTTTTCATTTTTTTGGTTAAAAACATGAAAATTTGCATTTTGGTTTGTGAAAAACGTAAAAATATATATTTTTGGGGGGAAAAACTTAAAAAAAACAAAGAAAAAATGTTGGGCATTTTTCCAATTTTTTAGAGAAAAAACGCGAAAAAATGGTATATTGAATTTTTTCATTTTTTTGGTTAAAAACATGAAAATTCCCATTTTGGTTTGTGAAAAACGTAAAATATTTGTATTTTTGGGGGGAAAAACTAAAAAAAAAACAAAAAAAAAATGTTGGGCATTTTTCCAATTTTTTAGAGAAAAAACGCGAAAAAATGGTATATTGAATTTTTTCATTTTTTTGGTTAAAAACATGAAAATTCCCATTTTGGTTTGTGAAAAACGTAAAATATTTGTATTTTTGGGGGGAAAAACTAAAAAAAAAACAAAAAAAAATTTTGGGCATTTTTCCAATTTTTTGGAGAAAAAACGCAAAAAATGGTACATTGAATTTTTTCATTTTTTTGGTCAAAAACATGAAAATTCGCATTTTGGTTTGTGAAAAACGTAAAAATATATATTTTTGGGGGGAAAAACTTAAAAAAAAACAAAGAAAAAATGTTGGGCATTTTTCCAATTTTTTGGAGAAAAAACGAAAAAAATGGTATATTGAATTTTTTCATTTTTTTGGTCAAAAACATGAAAATTCGCATTTTGGTTTGTGAAAATAGTAAAAATTTTTATTTTTTTGGGAAAAAACGTAAAACAAAAGAAAACAAAATCTTGGGCATTTTTCCAATTTTTTGGAGAAAAAACGCGATAAAATGGTATATTGAATTTTTTCATTTTTTTGGTTAAAAACATGAAAATTCCCATTCTGGTTTGTGAAAAACGTAAAATATTTGTATTTTTGGGGGGAAAAACTAAAAAAAAACAAAAAAAAAATTTTGGGCATTTTTCCAATTTTTTTGGAGAAAAAACGCAAAAAAATGCTAAATTGAATTTTTTCACTTTTTTGGTTAAAAACATGAAAATTCACATTTTGGTTAGTAAAAAACGTAAAAATTTGTATATTATTAAGGAAAAATGTAAAACAAAAAAAACAAGCAATTTTTGGGCATTTTTCCAATTTTTTTGAAATAAATAACGAAAAATATGGGATATTGAATTTTTTCATTTTTATGGGGAAATACATGAAAATTTGCATTCTAGTTTGTGAAAAACGTAAAAGTTGGTATTTTATTGGGGAAAAACTTAAAAAAAACAAGAAAAAAATGTTGGGCATTTTTCCAATTTTTTGGAGAAAAAACACCAAAATATGGTATATTGAATTTTTTCATTTTTTTGGTCAAAAACATGAAAATTCGCATTTTGGTTTGTGAAAAACGTAAAAATATATATTTTTGGGGGGAAAAACTTAAAAAAAACAAAGAAAAAATGTTGGGTATTTTTCCAATTTTTTAGAGAAAAAACGCGAAAAAATGGTATATTGAATTTTTTCATTTTTTTGGTTAAAAACATGAAAATTCCCATTTTGGTTTGTGAAAAACGTAAAATATTTGTATTTTTGGGGGGAAAAACTAAAAAAAAAACAAAAAAAAAAATTTTGGGCAGTTTTCCAATTTTTTGGAGAAAAAACGCAAAAAATGGTACATTGAATTTTTTCATTTTTTTTGGTCAAAAACATGAAAATTCGCATTTTGGTTTGTGAAAAACGTAAAAATTTGTATATTATTAAGGAAAAACGTAAAACACAAAAAAAGCAATTTTTGGGCATTTTTCCAATTTTTTTGAAAAAAATAACGAAAAATATGGGATATTGAATTTTTTCATTTTTATGGGGAAATACATGAAAATTTGCATTCTAGTTTGTGAAAAACGTAAAAGTTGGTATTTTATTGGGGAAAAACTTAAAAAAAACAAGAAAAAAATTTTGGGCATTTTTCCAATTTTTTGGAGAAAAAACGCCAAAAATGGTATATTGAATTTTTTCCTTTTTTTGGTTAAGAGCATGAAAATTCACATCTTGGTTTGTGATAAACGTAAAAATTTGTATTTTTGGGGGAAAAACTTAAAAAAAAGCAAAAAAATTATTTTGAGCATTTTTCCAATTTTATGGAGAAAAAACGCAAAAAATGGAATATTGAATTTTTTCATTTTTTTTGTAAAAAACATGAAAATTCGCATTTTGGTTTGTGAATAAAGTAAAAATTTGTATTTTTTGGGGGAAAAACTTAAAGAAAAACAAAAAAAAATTTGGGCATTTTCCCAATTTTTTGCAGAAAAAACGCAAAAAAATGGTAAATTGAATTTTTTCATTTTTTTGGGGAAATACATGAAAATTTGCATTCTAGTTTGTGAAAAACGTAAAAGTTGGTATTTTATTGGGGAAAAACTTAAAAAAAAAACAAAAAAAAATTTTGGGCATTTTTCAAATTTTTTGGAGAAAAAACGCAAAAAATGGTATATTGAATTTTTTCATTTTTTTGGTTAAAAACATGGAAATTTGCATTTTGGTTTGTGAAAATAGTAAAAATTTTTATTTTTTTGGGAAAAAACGTAAAACAAAAGAAAACAAAATCTTGGGCATTTTTCCAATTTTTTTGAGAAAAAACGCGAAAAAATGGTATATTGAATTTTTTCATTTTTTTGGTTAAGAACATGAAAATTAACATTTTGGTTTGTGAAAAACGCAAAAATTTGTATTTTTGGGGGGAAAAACTTAAAAAAAGCAAAAAAATTATTTTGAGCATTTTTCCAATTTTATGGAGAAAAAACGCAAAAAATGGAATATTGAATTTTTTCATTTTTTTGTTAAAAACATGAAAAAACATGAACATGAAAATTTGCATTCTAGTTTGTGAAAAACGTAAAAGTTGGTATTTTATTGGGGAAAAACTTAAAAAAAAAACAAAAAAAAAATTTGGGCATTTTTCCAATTTTTTGGAGAAAAAACGCCAAAAAATGGTATATTGAATTTTTTCATTTTTTTGGTTAAAAACATGAAAATTTGCATTTTGGTTTGTGAAAATAGTAAAAATTTTTATTTTTTTGGGAAAAAACGTAAAACAAAAGAAAACAAAATCTTGGGCATTTTTCCAATTTTTTGGAGAAAAAACGCAAAAAATTGGTATATTGAATTTTTTCATTTTTTTGGGGAAATACATGAAAATTTGCATTCTAGTTTGTGAAAAACGTAAAAATTGGTATTTTATTGGGGAAAAACTTAAAAAAAACAAGAAAAAAATTTTGGGCATTTTTCCAATTTTTTGGAGAAAAAACGCAAAAAATGGTATATTGAATTTTTTCATTTTTTTGGTCAAAAACATGAAAATTCGCATTTTGGTTTGTGAAAAACGTAAAAATATATATTTTTGGGGGGAAAAACTTAAAAAAAAACAAAGAAAAAATGTTGGGCATTTTTCCAATTTTATGGAGAAAAAACGCAAAAAATGCATTATTGAATTTTTTCATTTTTTTGTTAAAAACATGAAAATTCGCATTTTGGTTTGTGAAAAACGTAAAAATATATATTTTTGGGGGAAAAACTTAAAAAAAACAAAGAAAAAATGTTGGGCATTTTTCAAATTTTTTGGAGAAAAAACGCGAAAAAATGGTATATTGAATTTTTTCATTTTTTTGGTTAAGAACATGAAAATTCACATTTTGGTTTGTGAAAAACGTAAAAATTAGTATATTATTAAGGAAAAACGTAAAACAAAAAAACAAACAATTTTTGGGCATTTTTCCAATTTTTTTGAAAAAAATAACGAAAAATATGGGATATTGAATTTTTTCATTTTTATGGGGAAATACATGAAAATTTGCATTCTAGTTTGTGAAAAACGTAAAAGTTGGTATTTTATTGGGGAAAAACTTAAAAAAAACAAGAAAAAAATTTTGGGCATTTTTCCAATTTTTTGGAGAAAAAACGCCAAAAATGGTATATTGAATTTTTTCCTTTTTTTGGTTAAGAACATGAAAATTCACATTTTGGTATGTGATAAACGTAAAAATTTGTATTTTTGGGGGGAAAAACTTAAAAAAAAGCAAAAAAATTATTTTGAGCATTTTTCCAATTTTATGGAGAAAAAACGCAAAAAATGGAATATTGAATTTTTTCATTTTTTTTGTTAAAAACATGAAAATTCACATTTTGGTTTGTGATTAAAGTAAAAATTTGTATTTTTGGGGGGAAAAACTTAAAGAAAAACAAAAAAAAAATTTGGGCATTTTCCCAATTTTTTGCAGAAAAAACGCAAATAAATGGTAAATTGAATTTTTTCATTTTTCTTGGGGAAATACATGAAAATTTGCATTCTAGTTTGTGAAAAACGTAAAAGTTGGTATTTTATTGGGGAAAAACTTAAAAAAAAACAAAAAAAAATTTTGGGCATTTTTCAAATTTTTTGGAGAAAAAACGCAAAAAATGGTATATTGAATTTTTTCATTTTTTTGGTTAAAAACATGAAAATTTGCATTTTGGTTTGTGAAAATAGTAAAAATTTTTATTTTTTTGGGAAAAAACGTAAAACAAAAGAAAACAAAATCTTGGGCATTTTTCCAATTTTTTGGAGAAAAAACGCGAAAAAATGGTATATTGAATTTTTTCATTTTTTTGGTTAAGAACATGAAAATTCACATTTTGGTTTGTGAAAAACGCAAAAATTTGTATTTTTGGGGGGAAAAACTTAAAAAAAAGCAAAAAAATTATTGTGAGCATTTTTCCAATTTTATGGAGAAAAAACGCAAAAAATGGTATATTGAATTTTTTCATTTTTTTGGGGAAATACATGAAAATTTGCATTCTAGTTTGTGAAAAACGTAAAAATTGATATTTTATTGGGGAAAAACTTAAAAAAAAACAAGAAAAAATTTTGGGCATTTTTCCAATTTTTTGGAGAAAAAACGCCCAAAAATGGTATATTGAATTTTTTCATTTTTTTGGTTAAAAACATGAAAATTTGCATTTTGGTTTGTGAAAAACGTAAAAATATATATTTTTGGGGGGAAAAACTTAAAAAAAACAAAGAAAAAATGTTGGGCATTTTTCCAATTTTTTAGAGAAAAAACGCGAAAAATGGTATATTGAATTTTTTCATTTTTTTGGTTAAAAACATGAAAATTCCCATTTTGGTTTGTGAAAAACGTAAAATATTTGTATTTTTGGGGGGAAAAACTAAAAAAAAAACAAAAAAAAAATTTTGGGCATTTTTCCAATTTTTTGAAGAAAAAACGCAAAAAATGGTACATTGAATTTTTTCATTTTTTTGGTCAAAAACATGAAAATTCGCATTTTGGTTTGTGAAAAACGTAAAAATATATATTTTTGGGGGAAAAACTTAAAAAAAAACAAAGAAAAAATGTTGGGCATTTTTCCAATTTTTTGGAGAAAAAACGAAAAAAATGGTATATTGAATTTTTTCATTTTTTTGGTCAAAAACATGAAAATTCGCATTTTGGTTTGTGAAAATAGTAAAAATTTTTATTTTTTTGGGAAAAAACGTAAAACAAAAGAAAACAAAATCTTGGGCATTTTTCCAATTTTTTGGAGAAAAAACGCGATAAAATGGTATATTGAATTTTTTCATTTTTTTGGTTAAAAACATGAAAATTCCCATTCTGATTTTGGAAAAACGTAAAATATTTGTATTTTTGGGGGGAAAAACTAAAAAAAAAACAAAAAAAAAATGTTGGGCATTTTTCCAATTTTTTAGAGAAAAAACGCGAAAAAATGGTATATTGAATTTTTTCATTTTTTTTGTTAAAAACATGAAAATTCGCATTTTGGTTTGTGAAAAACGTAAAATATTTGTATTTTTGGGGGGAAAAACTAAAAAAAAAACAAAAAAAAATTTTGGGCATTTTTCCAATTTTTTGGAGAAAAAACGCAAAAAATGGTACATTGAATTTTTTCATTTTTTTGGTCAAAAACATGAAAATTCGCATTTTGGTTTGTGAAAAACGTAAAAATATATATTTTTGGGGGGAAAAACTTAAAAAAAACAAAAAAAAAATGTTGGGCATTTTTCCAATTTTTTGGAGAAAAAACGAAAAAAATGGTATATTGAATTTTTTCATTTTTTTGGTCAAAAACATGAAAATTCGCATTTTGGTTTGTGAAAATAGTAAAAATTTTTATTTTTTTGGGAAAAAACGTAAAACAAAAGAAAACAAAATCTTGGGCATTTTTCCAATTTTTTGGAGAAAAAACGCGATAAAATGGTATATTGAATTTTTTCATTTTTTTGGTTAAAAACATGAAAATTCCCATTCTGGTTTGTGAAAAACGTAAAATATTTGTATTTTTGGGGGGAAAAACTAAAAAAAAAACAAAAAAAAATTTTGGGCATTTTTCCAATTTTTTTGGAGAAAAAACGCAAAAAAATGCTAAATTGAATTTTTTCACTTTTTTGGTTAAAAACATGAAAATTCACATTTTGGTTAGTAAAAAACGAAAAAATTTGTATATTATTAAGGAAAAATGTAAAACAAAAAAACAAGCAATTTTTGGGCATTTTTCCAATTTTTTTGAAAAAAATAACGAAAAATATGGGATATTGAATTTTTTCATTTTTATGGGGAAATACATGAAAATTTGCATTCTAGTTTGTGAAAAACGTAAAAGTTGGTATTTTATTGGGGAAAAAGTTAAAAAAAAACAAGAAAAAAATGTTGGGCATTTTTCCAATTTTTTGGAGAAAAAACACCAAAAAATGGTATATTGAATTTTTTCATTTTTTTGGTTAAGAACATGAAAATTCACATTTTGGTTTGTGAAAAACGTAAAAATTCGTATTTTTGGGGGGAAAAACTTAAAAAAAAGCAAAAAAATTATTTTGAGCATTTTTCCAATTTTATGGAGAAAAAACGCAAAAAAATGGTAAATTGAATTTTTTCATTTTTTTGGAGAAATACATGAAAATTTGCATTCTAGTTTGTAAAAACGTAAAAGTTGGTATTTTATTGGGGAAAAACTTAAAAAAAAACAAAAAAAAAATTTTGGGCATTTTTCCAATTTTTTTGAGAAAAAACGCAAAAAATGGTATATTGAATTTTTTCATTTTTTTGGTTAAAAACATGAAAATTTGCATTTTGGTGTGTGAAAATAGTAAAAATTTTTATTTTTTTGGGAAAAAACGTAAAACAAAAGAAAACAAAATCTTGGGCATTTTTCCAATTTTTTGGAGAAAAAACGCGAAAAAATGGTATATTGAATTTTTTCTTTTTTTTGGTCAAAAACATGAAAATTCGCATTTTGGTTTGTGAAAAACGTAAAAATATATATTTTTGGGGGAAAAACTTAAAAAAAACAAAGAAAAAATGTTGGGCATTTTTCCAATTTTTTAGAGAAAAAACGCGAAAAAATGGTATATTGAATTTTTTCATTTTTTTGGTTAAAAACATGAAAATTCCCATTTTGGTTTGTGAAAAACGTAAAATATTTGTATTTTTGGGGGGAAAAACTAAAAAAAAAACAAACAAAAAATTTTGGGCATTTTTCCAATTTTTTGGAGAAAAAACGCAAAAAATGGTACATTGAATTTTTTCATTTTTTTGGTCAAAAACATGAAAATTCGCATTTTGGTTTGTGAAAAACGTAAAAATATATATTTTTGGGGGGAAAAACTTAAAAAAAAACAAAGAAAAAATGTTGGGCATTTTTCCAATTTTTTGGAGAAAAAACGAAAAAAATGGTATATTGAATTTTTTCATTTTTTTGGTCAAAAACATGAAAATTCGCATTTTGGTTTGTGAAAATAGTAAAAATTTTTATTTTTTTGGGAAAAAACGTAAAACAAAAGTAAACAAAATCTTGGGCATTTTTCCAATTTTTTGGAGAAACGCGATAAAATGGTATATTGAATTTTTTCATTTTTTTGGTTAAAAACATGAAAATTCCCATTTTGGTTTGTGAAAAACGTAAAATATTTGTATTTTTGGGGGGAAAAACTAAAAAAAAAACAAAAAAAAATTTTGGGCATTTTTCCAATTTTTTTGGAGAAAAAACGCAAAATAATGCTAAATTGAATTTTTTCACTTTTTTAGTTAAAAACATGAAAATTCACATTTTGGTTAGTAAAAAACGTAAAAATTTGTATATTATTAAGGAATAAAGCAAAACAAAAAAACAAGCAATTTTTGGGCATTTTTACAATTTTTTTAAAAAAAATAACGAAAAATATGGGATACTGAATTTTTTCATTTTTATGGGGAAATACATGAAAATTTGCATTCTAGTTTGTGAAAAACGTAAAAGTTGGTATTTTATTGGGGAAAAACTTAAAAAAAACACAAAAAAAAAATGTTGGGCATTTTTCCAATTTTTTGGAGAAAAATCGCAAAAAATGGTATATTGAATTTTTTCATTTTTTTGGTTAAGAACATGAAAACATTTTGGTTTGTGAAAAACGTAAAAATTTGTATTTTTGGGGGGAAAAACTTAATAAGAAGCAAAAAAATTATATTGAGCATTTTTCCAATTTTATGGAGAAAAAACGCAAAAAATGGAGTATTGAATTTTTTCATTTTTTTTGTTAAAAACATAAAAATTCGCATTTTGGTTTGTGAAAAACGTAAAATATTTGTATTTTTGAGGGGAAAAACTTAAAGAAAAACAAAATAAAAATTTTGGCATTTTCCCAATTTTTTGCAGAAAAAACGCAAAAAAATGGTATATTGAATTTTTTCATTTTTTTGGTTAAGAACATGAAAATTCACATTTTGGTTTGTGAAAAACGCAAAAATTTGTATTTTTGGGGGGAAAAACTTAAAAAAAAGCAAAAAAATTATTTTGAGCATTTTTCCAATTTTATGGAGAAAAAACGCAAAAAATGGAATATTGAATTTTTTCATTTTTTTGTTAAAAACATGAAAATTCACATTTTGGTTTGTGAAAAACGCAAAAATTTGTATTTTTGGGGGAAAAACTTAAAAAAAGCAAAAAAATTATTTTGAGCATTTTTCCAATTTTATGGAGAAAAAACGCAAAAAATGGAATATTGAATTTTTTCATTTTTTTGTTAAAAACATGAAAAAACATGAACATGAAAATTTGCATTCTAGTTTGTGAAAAACGTAAAAGTTGGTATTTTATTGGGGAAAAACTTAAAAAAAAAACAAAAAAAAATTTTGGGCATTTTTCCAATTTTTTGGAGAAAAAACGCAAAAAATGGTATATTGAATTTTTTCATTTTTTTGGTTAAAAACATGAAAATTTGCATTTTGGTTTGTGAAAATAGTAAAAAATTTTATTTTTTTGGGAAAAAACGTAAAACAAAAGAAAACAAAATCTTGGGCATTTTTCCAATTTTTTGGAGAAAAAACGCGAAAAAATGGTATATTGAATTTTTTCATTTTTTTGGTCAAAAACATGAAAATTCGCATTTTGGTTTGTGAAAAACGTAAAAATATATATTTTTGGGGGGAAAAACTTAAAAAAAACAAAGAAAAAATGTTGGGCATTTTTCCAATTTTATGGAGAAAAAACGCAAAAAATGCAATATTGAATTTTTTCATTTTTTTGTTAAAAACATGAAAATTCGCATTTTGGTTTGTGAAAAACGTAAAAATATATATTTTTGGGGGAAAAACTTAAAAAAAACAAAGAAAAAATGTTGGGCATTTTTCAAATTTTTTGGAGAAAAAACGCGAAAAAATGGTATATTGAATTTTTTCACTTTTTTGGTTAAAAACATGAAAATTCACATTTTGGTTAGTAAAAAACGTAAAAATTTGTATATTATTAAGGAAAAATGTAAAACAAAAAAACAAGCAATTTTTGGGCATTTTTCCAATTTTTTTGAAAAAAATAACGAAAAATATGGGATACTGAATTTTTTCATTTTTATGGGGAAATACATGAAAATTTGCATTCTAGTTTGTGAAAAACGTAAAAGTTGGTATTTTATTGGGGAAAAACTTAAAAAAAAACAAAAAAAAATGTTGGGCATTTTTCCAATTTTTTGGAGAAAAAACGCAAAAAATGGTATATTGAATTTTTTCATTTTTTTGGTTAAAAACATGAAAATTTGCATTTTGGTTTGTGAAAATAGTAAAAATTTTTATTTTTTTGGGAAAAAACGTAAAACTAAAGAAAACAAAATCTTGGGCATTTTTCCAATTTTTTGGAGAAAAAACGCGAAAAAATGGTATATTGAATTTTTTCATTTTTTTGGTCAAAAACATGAAAATTCGCATTTTGGTTTGTGAAAAACGTAAAATATTTGTATTTTTGGGGGGAAAAACTTAAAAAAAAACAAAGAAAAAATGTTGGTCATTTTTCCAATTTTTTTGGAGAAAAAACGCGAAAAAATGGTATATTGAATTTTTTCATTTTTTTGGTTAAAAACATGAAAATTCACATTTTGGTTAGTAAAAAACGTAAAAATTTGTATATTATTAAGGAAAAACGTAAAACAAAACAACAAGCAATTTTTGGGCATTTTTCTAATTTTTTTGAAAAAAATAACGAAAAATATGGGATATTGAATTTTTTCACTTTTATGGGGAAATACATGAAAATTTGCATTCTAGTTTGTGAAAAACGTAAAAGTTTGTATTTTATTGGGGAAAAACTTAAAAAAACAAGAAAAAAATTTTGGGCATTTTTCCAACTTTTTGGAGAAAAAACGCCAAAAAATGGTATATTGAATTTTTTCATTTTTTTGGTTAAGAACATGAAAACATTTTGGTTTGTGAAAAACGTAAAAATTTGTATTTTTGGGGGGAAAAACTTAAAAAAAAGCAAAAAAATTATTTTGAGCATTTTTCCAATTTTATGGAGAAAAAACGCAAAAAATGGAATATTGAATTTTTTCATTTTTTTTGTTAAAAACATAAAAATTCGCATTTTGGTTTGTGAAAAACGTAAAATATTTGTATTTTTGGGGGGAAAAACTTAAAGAAAAACAAAATAAAAATTTTGGCATTTTCCCAATTTTTTGCAGAAAAAACGCAAAAAAATGGTATATTGAATTTTTTCATTTTTTTGGTTAAAAACATGAAAATTCACATTTTGGTTTGTGAAAAACGCAAAAATTTGTATTTTTGGGGGAAAAACTTAAAAAAAGCAAAAAAATTATTTTGAGCATTTTTCCAATTTTATGGAGAAAAAACGCAAAAAATGGAATATTGAATTTTTTCATTTTTTTGTTAAAAACATGAAAATTCACATTTTGGTTTGTGAAAAACGCAAAAATTTGTATTTTTGGGGGAAAAACTTAAAAAAAAGCAAAAAAATTATTTTGAGCATTTTTCCAATTTTATGGAGAAAAAACGCAAAAAATGGAATATTGAATTTTTTCATTTTTTGTTAAAAACATGAACATGAAAATTTGCATTATAGTTTGTGAAAAACGTAAAAGTTGGTATTTTATTGGGGAAAAACTTAAAAAAAAAAACAAAAAAAAAATTTGGCCATTTTTCCAATTTTTTGGAGAAAAAACGCAAAAAATGGTATATTGAATTTTTTCATTTTTTTGGTTAAAAACATGAAAATTTGCATTTTGGTTTGTGAAAATAGTAAAAATTTTTATTTTTTTGGGAAAAAACGTAAAACAAAAGAAAACAAAATCTTGGGCATTTTTCCAATTTTTTGGAGAAAAAACGCGAAAAAATGGTATATTGAATTTTTTCATTTTTTTGGTCAAAAACATGAAAATTCGCATTTTGGTTTGTGAAAAACGTAAAAATTATATATTTTTGGGAGGAAAAACTTAAAAAAAAACAAAGAAAAAATGTTGGGCATTTTTCAAATTTTTTGGAGAAAAAACGCGAAAAAATGGTATATTGAATTTTTTCATTTTTTTGGTTAAGAACATGAAAATTCACATTTTGGTTTGTGAAAAACGTAAAAATTTGTATATTATTAAGGAAAAACGTAAAACAAAAAAACAAACAATTTTTGGGCATTTTTCCAATTTTTTTGAAAAAAATAACGAAAAATATGGGATATTGAATTTTTTCATTTTTATGGGGAAATACATGAAAATTTGCATTCTAGTTTGTGAAAAACGTAAAAGTTGGTATTTTATTGGGGAAAAACTTAAAAAAAAAACAAGAAAAAATTTTGGGCATTTTTCCAATTTTTTGGAGAAAAAACGCCAAAAATGGTATATTGAATTTTTTCCTTTTTTTGGTTAAGAACATGAAAATTCGCATTTTGGTTTGTGAAAAACGTAAAATATTTGTATTTTTGGGGGGAAAAACTTAAAAAAAAACAAAGAAAAAATGTTGGGCATTTTTCCAATTTTTTGGAGAAAAAACGCGAAAAAATGGTATATTGAATTTTTTCATTTTTTTGGTTAAAAACATGAAAATTCGCATTTTGGTTTGTAAAAAACGTAAAAATTTGTATATTATTAAGGAAAAACGTAAAACAAAACAACAAGCAATTTTTGGGCATTTTTCTAATTTTTTTGAAAAAAATAACGAAAAATATGGGATATTGAATTTTTTCATTTTTATGGGGAAATACATGAAAATTTGCATTCTAGTTTGTGAAAAACGTAAAAGTTTGTATTTTATTGGGGAAAAACTTAAAAAAACAAGAAAAAAATTTTGGGCATTTTTCCAATTTTTTGGAGAAAAAACGCCAAAAAATGGTATATTGAATTTTTTCATTTTTTTGGTTAAGAACATGAAAATTCACATTTTGGTTTGTGAAAAACGTAAAAATTTGTATTTTTGGGGGGAAAAACTTAAAAAAAAGCAAAAAAATTATATTGAGCATTTTTCCAATTTTATGGAGAAAAAACGCAAAAAATGGAATATTGAATTTTTTCATTTTTTTTGTTAAAAACATAAAAATTCGCATTTTGGTTTGTGAAAAACGTAAAATATTTGTATTTTTGGGGGGAAAAACTTAAAGAAAAACAAAATAAAAATTTTGGCATTTTCCCAATTTTTTGCAGAAAAAACGCAAAAAAATGGTATATTGAATTTTTTCATTTTTTTGGTTAAGAACATGAAAATTCACATTTTGGTTTGTGAAAAACGCAAAAATTTGTATTTTTGGGGGGAAAAACTTAAAAAAAGCAAAAAAATTATTTTGAGCATTTTTCCAATTTTATGGAGAAAAAACGCAAAAAATGGAATATTGAATTTTTTCATTTTTTTGTTAAAAACATGAAAATTCACATTTTGGTTTGTGAAAAACGCAAAAATTTGTATTTTTGGGGGAAAAACTTAAAAAAAGCAAAAAAATTATTTTGAGCATTTTTCCAATTTTATGGAGAAAAAACGCAAAAAATGGAATATTGAATTTTTTCATTTTTTGTTAAAAACATGAACATGAAAATTTGCATTATAGTTTGTGAAAAACGTAAAAGTTGGTATTTTATTGGGGAAAAACTTAAAAAAAAAAAACAAAAAAAAAATTTGGGCATTTTTCCAATTTTTTGGAGAAAAAACGCAAAAAATGGTATATTGAATTTTTTCATTTTTTTGGTTAAAAACATGAAAATTTGCATTTTGGTTTGTGAAAATAGTAAAAATTTTTATTTTTTTGGGAAAAAACGTAAAACAAAAGAAAACAAAATCTTGGGCATTTTTCCAATTTTTTGGAGAAAAAACGCGAAAAAATGGTATATTGAATTTTTTCATTTTTTTGGTCAAAAACATGAAAATTCGCATTTTGGTTTGTGAAAAACGTAAAAATATATATTTTTGGGGGAAAAACTTAAAAAAAACAAAGAAAAAATGTTGGGCATTTTTCAAATTTTTTGGAGAAAAAACGCGAAAAAATGGTATATTGAATTTTTTCATTTTTTTGGTTAAGAACATGAAAATTCACATTTTGGTTTGTGAAAAACGTAAAAATTTGTATATTATTAAGGAAAAACGTAAAACAAAAAAACAAACAATTTTTGGGCATTTTTCCAATTTTTTTGAAAAAAATAACGAAAAATATGGGATATTGAATTTTTTCATTTTTATGGGGAAATACATGAAAATTTGCATTCTAGTTTGTTAAAAACGTAAAAGTTGGTATTTTATTGGGGAAAAACTTAAAAAAAACAAGAAAAAAATTTTGGGCATTTTTCCAATTTTTTGGAGAAAAAACGCCAAAAATGGTATATTGAATTTTTTCCTTTTTTTGGTTAAGAACATGAAAATTCACATTTTGGTTTGTGATAAACGTAAAAATTTGTATTTTTGGGGGGAAAAACTTAAAAAAAAGCAAAAAAATTATTTTGAGCATTTTTCCAATTTTATGGAGAAAAAACGCAAAAAATGGAATATTGAATTTTTTCATTTTTTTTGTTAAAAACATGAAAATTCGCATTTTGGTTTGTGAATAAAGTAAAAATTTGTATTTTTGGGGGGAAAAACTTAAAGAAAAACAAAAAAAAAATTTGGGCATTTTCCCAATTTTTTGCAGACAAAACGAAAAAAAATGGAATATTGAATTTTTTCATTTTTTTTGTTAAAAACATGAAAATTTGCATTTTGGTTTGTGAAAATAGTAAAAATTTTTATTTTTTTGGGAAAAACCGTAAAACAAAAGAAAACAAAATCTTGGGCATTTTTCCAATTTTTTGGAGAAAAAACGCGAAAAAATGGTAAATTGAATTTTTTCATTTTTTTTGGGGAAATACATGAAAATTTGCATTCTAGTTTGTGAAAAACGTAAAAGTTGGTATTTTATTGGGGAAAAACTTAAAAAAAAACAAAAAAAAAATTTTGGGCATTTTTCAAATTTTTTGGAGAAAAAACGCAAAAAATGGTATATTGAATTTTTTCATTTTTTTGGTTAAAAACATGAAAATTTGCATTTTGGTTTGTGAAAATAGTAAAAATTTTTATTTTTTTGGGAAAAAACGTAAAACAAAAGAAAACAAAATCTTGGGCATTTTTCCAATTTTTTGGAGAAAAAACGCGAAAAAATGGTATATTGAATTTTTTCATTTTTTTGGTTAAGAACATGAAAATTCACATTTTGGTTTGTGAAAAACGCAAAAATTTGTATTTTTGGGGGGAAAAACTTAAAAAAAGCAAAAAAATTATTGTGAGCATTTTTCCAATTTTATGGAGAAAAAACGCAAAAAATGGAATATTGAATTTTTTCATTTTTTTGTTAAAAACATGAAAATTCACATTTTGGTTTGTGAAAAACGCAAAAATTTGTATTTTTGGGGGAAAAACTTAAAAAAAGCAAAAAAATTATTTTGAGCATTTTTCCAATTTTATGGAGAAAAAACGCAAAAAATGGAATATTGAATTTTTTCATTTTTTTGTTAAAAACATTAAAAAACATGAACATGAAAATTTGCATTCTAGTTTGTAAAAAACGTAAAAGTTGGTATTTTATTGGGGAAAAACTTAAAAAAAAAACAAAAAAAAAATTTGGGCATTTTTCCAATTTTTTGGAGAAAAAACGCCAAAAAATGGTATATTGAATTTTTTCATTTTTTTGGTTAAAAACATGAAAATTTGCATTTTGGTTTGTGAAAATAGTAAAAATTTTTATTTTTTTGGGAAAAAACGTAAAACAAAAGAAAACAAAATCTTGGGCATTTTTCCAATTTTTTGGAGAAAAAACGCAAAAAAATGGTATATTGAATTTTTTCATTTTTTTGGGGAAATACATGAAAATTTGCATTCTAGTTTGTGAAAAACGTAAAAATTGGTATTTTATTGGGGAAAAACTTAAAAAAAAAAACAAGAAAAAAATTTTGGGCATTTTTCCAATTTTTTTGAGAAAAAACGCCAAAAAATGGTATATTGAATTTTTTCATTTTTTTGGTTAAAAACATGAAAATTCGCATTTTGGTTTGTGAAAAACGTAAAAATATATATTTTTGGGGGGAAAAACTTAAAAAAAAACAAAGAAAAAATGTTGGGCATTTTTCCAATTTTTTAGAGAAAAAACGCGAAAAAATGGTATATTGAATTTTTTCATTTTTTTGGTTAAAAACATGAAAATTCCCATTTTGGTTTGTGAAAAACGTAAAATATTTGTATTTTTGGGGGGAAAAACTAAAAAAAAAACAAAAAAAAAATTTTGGGCATTTTTCCAATTTTTTGGAGAAAAAACGCAAAAAAATGGTATATTGAATTTTTTCATTTTTTTGGTTAAAAACATGAAAATTCGCATTTTGGTTTGTGAAAAACGTAAAAATTTGTATTTTTGGGGGGAAAAACTTAAAAAAAAACAAAAAAATTATTTTGGGCATTTTTCCAATTTTTTGGAGAAAAAACGCAAAAAATGGTATATTGAATTTTTTCATTTTTTTGGTTAAAAACATGAAAATTCACATTTTGGTTTGTGAAAAACGTAAAAATTTGTATTTTTGGGGGAAAAACTTAAAAAAAACAAAAAAATTATTTTGAGCATTTTTCCAATTTTATGGAGAAAAAACGCAAAAAATGGAATATTGAATTTTTTCATTTTTTGTTGAAAACATGAACATGAAAATTTGCATTCTAGTTTGTGAAAAACGTAAAAGTTGGTATTTTATTGGGGAAAAACTTAAAAAAAAAAACAAAAAAAAATTTTGGGCATTTTTCCAATTTTTTGGAGAAAAAACGCAAAAAATGGTATATTGAATTTTTTCATTTTTTTGGTTAAAAACATGAAAATTTGCATTTTGGTTTGTGAAAATACGTAAAAATTTTTATTTTTTTGGGGAAAAACGTAAAACAAAAGAAAACAAAATCTTGGGCATTTTTCCAATTTTTTGGAGAAAAAACGCGAAAAAATGGTATATTGAATTTTTTCATTTTTTTTGGGGAAATACATGAAAATTTGCATTCTAGTTTGTGAAAAACGTAAAAGTTGGTATTTTATTGGGGAAAAACTTAAAAAAAAACAAAAAAAAAATTTTGGGCATTTTTCCAATTTTTTGGAGAAAAAACGCAAAAAATGGTATATTGAATTTTTTCATTTTTTTGGTTAAAAACATGAAAATTTGCATTTTGGTTTGTGAAAATAGTAAAAATTTTTATTATTTTGGGAAAAAACGTAAAACAAAAGAAAACAAAATCTTGGGCATTTTTCCAATTTTTTGGAGAAAAAACGCGAAAAAATGGTATATTGAATTTTTTCATTTTTTTGGTTAAGAACATGAAAATTCACATTTTGGTTTGTGAAAAACGTAAAAATTTGTATTTTTGGGGGAAAAACTTAAAAAAAAACAAAAAAAAATTATTGTGAGCATTTTTCCAATTTTATGGAGAAAAAACGCAAAAAATGGAATATTGAATTTTTTCATTTTTTTGTTAAAAACATGAAAATTCACATTTTGGTTTGTGAAAAACGCAAAAATTTGTATTTTTGGGGGAAAAACTTAAAAAAAAGCAAAAAAATTATTTTGAGCATTTTTCCAATTTTATGGAGAAAAAACGCAAAAAATGGAATATTGAATTTTTTCATTTTTTTGTTAAAAACATTAAAAAACATGAACATGAAAATTTGCATTCTAGTTTGTAAAAAACGTAAAAGTTGGTATTTTATTGGGGAAAAACTTAAAAAAAAAAACAAAAAAAAAATTTGGGCATTTTTCCAATTTTTTGGAGAAAAAACGCCAAAAAATGGTATATTGAATTTTTTCATTTTTTTGGTTAAAAACATGAAAATTTGCATTTTGGTTTGTGAAAATAGTAAAAATTTTTATTTTTTTTGGGAAAAAACGTAAAACAAAAGAAAACAAAATCTTGGGCATTTTTCCAATTTTTTGGAGAAAAAAGAAAAAAAAAATGGTTTATTTTTTTTTTTTTTTTTTTGGGAAAAAAAAAAAATTCTAGTTTGTGAAAAACGTAAAAATTGGTATTTTATTGGGGAAAAACTTAAAAAAAAAACAAGAAAAAAATTTTGGGCATTTTTCCAATTTTTTTGAGAAAAAACGCCAAAAAATGGTATATTGAATTTTTTCATTTTTTTGGTTAAAAACATGAAAATTTGCATTTTGGTTTGTGAAAAACGTAAAAATATATATTTTTGGGGGGAAAAACTTAAAAAAAACAAAGAAAAAATGTTGGGCATTTTTCCAATTTTTTAGAGAAAAAACGCGAAAAAATGGTATATTGAATTTTTTCATTTTTTTGGTTAAAAACATGAAAATTCCCATTTTGGTTTGTGAAAAACGTAAAATATTTGTATTTTTGGGGGGAAAAACTAAAAAAAAAACAAAAAAAAAATTTTGGGCATTTTTCCAATTTTTTGGAGAAAAAACGCAAAAAAATGGTACATTGAATTTTTTCATTTTTTTGGTCAAAAACATGAAAATTCGCATTTTGGTTTGTGAAAAACGTAAAAATATATATTTTTGGGGGGAAAAACTTAAAAAAAAACAAAGAAAAAATGTTGGGCATTTTTCCAATTTTTTGGAGAAAAAACGAAAAAAATGGTATATTGAATTTTTTCATTTTTTTTGAGAAAAAACGCGAAAAAATGGTATATTGAATTTTTTCATTTTTTTGGTTAAGAACATGAAAATTCACATTTTGGTTTGTGAAAAACGTAAAAATTTGTATATTATTAAGGAAAAACGTAAAACAAAAAAACAAACAATTTTTGGGCATTTTTCCAATTTTTTTGAAAAAAATTACGAAAAATATGGGATATTGAATTTTTTCATTTTTATGGGGAAATACATGAAAATTTGCATTCTAGTTTGTGAAAAACGTAAAAGTTGGTATTTTATTGGGGAAAAACTTAAAAAAAACAAGAAAAAAATTTTGGGCATTTTTCCAATTTTTTGGAGAAAAAACGCCAAAAATGGTATATTGAATTTTTTCCTTTTTTTGGTTAAGAACATGAAAATTCACATTTTGGTTTGTGATAAACGTAAAAATTTGTATTTTTGGGGGGAAAAACTTAAAAAAAGCAAAAAAATTATTGTGAGCATTTTTCCAATTTTATGGAGAAAAAACGCAAAAAATGGAATATTGAATTTTTTCATTTTTTTGTTAAAAACATGAAAATTCACATTTTGGTTTGTGAAAAACGCAAAAATTTGTATTTTTGGGGGAAAAACTTAAAAAAAAGCAAAAAAAATTATTTTGAGCATTTTTCCAATTTTATGGAGAAAAAACGCAAAAAATGGAATATTGAATTTTTTCATTTTTTTGTTAAAAACATGAAAAAACATGAACATGAAAATTTGCATTCTAGTTTGTAAAAAACGTAAAAGTTGGTATTTTATTGGGGAAAAACTTAAAAAAAAAACAAAAAAAAAATTTGGGCATTTTTCCAATTTTTTGGAGAAAAAACGCCAAAAAATGGTATATTGAATTTTTCCATTTTTTTGGTTAAAAACATGAAAATTTGCATTTTGGTTTGTGAAAATAGTAAAAATTTTTATTTTTTTGGGAAAAAACGTAAAACAAAAGAAAACAAAATCTTGGGCATTTTTCCAATTTTTTGGAGAAAAAACGCAAAAAAATGGTAAATTGAATTTTTTCATTTTTTTGGGGAAATACATGAAAATTTGCATTCTAGTTTGTGAAAAACGTAAAAATTGGTATTTTATTGGGGAAAAACTTAAAAAAAAACAAGAAAAAAATTTTGGGCATTTTTCCAATTTTTTGGAGAAAAAACGCAAAAAAATGGTATATTGAATTTTTTCATTTTTTTGGTTAAAAACATGAAAATTCACATTTTGGTTTGTGAAAAACGTAAAAATTTGTATTTTTGGGGGGAAAAACTTAAAAAAAAGCAAAAAAATTATTTTGAGCATTTTTCCAATTTTATGGAGAAAAAACGCAAAAAAATGGTAAATTGAATTTTTTCATTTTTTTGGGAAATACATGAAAATTTGCATTCTAGTTTGTGAAAAACGTAAAAGTTGGTATTTTATTGGGGAAAAACTTAAAAAAAAAACAAAAAAAAAATTTTGGGCATTTTTCCAATTTTTTTGAGAAAAAACGCAAAAAATGGTATATTGAATTTTTTCATTTTTTTGGTTAAAAACATGAAAATTTGCATTTTGGTTTGTGAAAATAGTAAAAATTTTTATTTTTTTGGGAAAAAACGTAAAACAAAAGAAAACAAAATCTTGGGCATTTTTCCAATTTTTTGGAGAAAAAACGCGAAAAAATGGTATATTGAATTTTTTCATTTTTTTGGTCAAAAACATGAAAATTCGCATTTTGGTTTGTGAAAAACGTAAAAATATATATTTTTGGGGGGAAAAACTTAAAAAAAAACAAAACAAAAAATGTTGGGCATTTTTCCAATTTTTTAGAGAAAAAACGCGAAAAAATGGTATATTGAATTTTTTCATTTTTTTGGTTAAAAACATGAAAATTCCCATTTTGGTTTGTGAAAAACGTAAAATATTTGTATTTTTGGGGGGAAAAACTAAAAAAAAAACAAAAAAAAATTTTGGGCATTTTTCCAATTTTTTGGAGAAAAAACGCAAAAAATGGTACATTGAATTTTTTCATTTTTTTGGTCAAAAACATGAAAATTCGCATTTTGGTTTGTGAAAAACGTAAAAATTATATATTTTTGGGGGGAAAAACTTAAAAAAAACAAAGAAAAAATGTTGGGCATTTTTCCAATTTTTTGGAGAAAAAACGCAAAAAAATGGTATATTGAATTTTTTCATTTTTTTGGTCAAAAACATGAAAATTCGCATTTTGGTTTGTGAAAATAGTAAAAATTTTTATTTTTCTGGGAAAAAACGTAAAACAAAAGAAAACAAAATCTTGGGCATTTTTCCAATTTTTTGGAGAAAAAACGCGAAAAAATGGTATATTGAATTTTTTCATTTTTTTGGTTAAAAACATGAAAATTCCCATTTTGGTTTGTGAAAAACGTAAAATATTTGTATTTTTGGGGGGAAAAACTTAAAAAAAAACAAAGAAAAAATGTTGGGCATTTTTCCAATTTTTTGGAGAAAAAACGCAAAAAAATGGTAAATTGAATTTTTTCACTTTTTTGGTTAAAAACATGAAAATTCACATTTTGGTTAGTAAAAAACGTAAAAATTTGTATATTATTAAGGAAAAACGTAAAACAAAAAAACAAGCAATTTTTGGGCATTTTTCCAATTTTTTTGAAAAAAATAACGAAAAATATGGGATATTGAATTTTTTCATTTTTATGGGGAAATACATGAAAATTTGCATTCTAGTTTGTGAAAAACGTAAAAGTTGGTATTTTATTGGGGAAAAACTTAAAAAAAAAACAAGAAAAAAATGTTGGGCATTTTTCCAATTTTTTGGAGAAAAAACGCCAAAAAATGGTATATTGAATTTTTTCATTTTTTTTGGTTAAGAACATGAAAATTCACATTTTGGTTTGTGAAAAACGTAAAAATTTGTATTTTTGGGGGGAAAAACTTAAAAAAAAGCAAAAAAATTATTTTGAGCATTTTTCCAATTTTTTGGAGAAAAAACGCAAAAAAATGGTAAATTGAATTTTTTCATTTTTTTGGGGAAATACATGAAAATTTGCATTCTAGTTTGTGAAAAACGTAAAAGTTGGTATTTTATTGGGGAAAAACTTAAAAAAAAACAAAAAAAAATTTTGGGCATTTTTCCAATTTTTTTGAGAAAAAACGCAAAAAATGGTATATTGAATTTTTTCATTTTTTTGGTTAAAAACATGAAAATTTGCATTTTGGTTTGTGAAAATACGTAAAAATTTTTATTTTTTTGGGAAAAAACGTAAAACAAAAGAAAACAAAATCTTGGGCATTTTTCCAATTTTTTGGAGAAAAAACGCGAAAAAATGGTATATTGAATTTTTTCATTTTTTTGGTCAAAAACATGAAAATTCGCATTTTGGTTTGTGAAAAACGTAAAAATATATATTTTTGGGGGGAAAAACTTAAAAAAAACAAAGAAAAAAATGTTGGGCATTTTTCCAATTTTTTAGAGAAAAAACGCGAAAAAATGGTATATTGAATTTTTTCATTTTTTTGGTTAAAAACATGAAAATTCCCATTTTGGTTTGTGAAAAACGTAAAATATTTGTATTTTTGGGGGGAAAAACTAAAAAAAAAACAAAAAAAAATTTTGGGCATTTTTCCAATTTTTTGGAGAAAAAACGCAAAAAATGGTATATTGAATTTTTTTCATTTTTTTGGTCAAAAACATGAAAATTCGCATTTTGGTTTGTGAAAAACGTAAAAATTTATATTTTTGGGGGGAAAAACTTAAAAAAAAACAAAGAAAAAATGTTGGGCATTTTTCCAATTTTTTGGAGAAAAAACGCAAAAAAATGGTATATTGAATTTTTTCATTTTTTTGGTCAAAAACATGAAAATTCGCATTTTGGTTTGTGAAAATAGTAAAAATTTTTATTTTTTTGGGAAAAAACGTAAAACAAAAGAAAACAAAATTTTGGGCATTTTTCCAATTTTTTGGAGAAAAAACGCGAAAAAATGGTATATTGAATTTTTTCATTTTTTTGGTTAAAAACATGAAAATTCGCATTCTGGTTTGTGAAAAACGTAAAATATTTGTATTTTTGGGGGGAAAAAACTTAAAAAAAAAACAAAGAAAAAATGTTGGGCATTTTTCCAATTTTTTGGAGAAAAAACGCGAAAAAATGGTATATTGAATTTTTTCATTTTTTTGGTTAAAAACATGAAAATTCACATTTTGGTTTGTAAAAAACGTAAAAATTTGTATATTATTAGGGAAAAACGTAAAACAACAAAACAAGCAATTTTTGGGCATTTTTCCAATTTTTTGAAAAAAATAACGAAAAATATGGGATATTGAATTTTTTCACTTTTATGGGGAAATACATGAAAATTTGCATTCTAGTTTGTGAAAAACGTAAAAGTTTGTATTTTATTGGGGAAAAACTTAAAAAAAACAAGAAAAAAATTTTGGGCATTTTTCCAATTTTTTGGAGAAAAAACGCCAAAAAATGGTATATTGAATTTTTTCATTTTTTTGGTTAAGAACATGAAAACATTTTGGTTTGTGAAAAACGTAAAAATTTGTATTTTTGGGGGGAAAAACTTAAAAAAAAGCAAAAAAATTATATTGAGCATTTTTCCAATTTTATGGAGAAAAAACGCAAAAAATGGAATATTGAATTTTTTCATTTTTTTGTTAAAAACATAAAAATTCGCATTTTGGTTTGTGAAAAACGTAAAATATTTGTATTTTTGGGGGGAAAAACTTAAAGAAAAACAAAATAAAAATTTTGGCATTTTCCCAATTTTTTGCAGAAAAAACGCAAAAAAATGGTAAATTGAATTTTTTCATTTTTTTGGGGAAATACATGAAAATTTGCATTTTGGTTTGTGAAAAACGTAAAAATTTTTATTTTTGGGGGGAAAAACTTAAAAAAAAGCAAAAAAATTATATTGAGCATTTTTCCAATTTTATGGAGAAAAAACGCAAAAAATGGAATATTGAATTTTTTCATTTTTTTTGTTAAAAACATGAAAATTTGCATTTTGGTTTGTGAAAAACGTAAAATATTTGTATTTTTGGGGGGAAAAACTTAAAAAAAAAAAAAAAAAATTTGGGCATTTTCCCAATTTTTTGCAGAAAAAACGCAAAAAAATGGTAAATTGAATTTTTTCATTTTTTTGGGGAAATACATGAGGAAAAAACGTAAAACAAAAGAAAACAAAATCTTGGGCATTATTCCAATTTTTTGGAGAAAAAACGCAAAAAAATGATAAATTGAATTTTTTCACTTTTTTGGTTAAAAACATGAAAATTCACATTTTGGTTAGTAAAAAACGTAAAAATTTGTATATTATTAAGGAAAAACGTAAAACAAAAAAACAAGCAATTTTTGGGCATTTTTCCAATTTTTTTGAAAAAAATAACGAAAAATATGGGATATTGAATTTTTTCATTTTTATGGGGAAATACATGAAAATTTGCATTCTAGTTTGTGAAAAACGTAAAAGTTGGTTCGGGAAAAACTTAAAAAAAAAACAAAAAAAAAATTTTGGACATTTTTCCAATTTTTTGGAGAAAAAACGCAAAAAATGGTATATTGAATTTTTTCATTTTTTTGGTTAAAAACATGAAAATTTGCATTTTGGTTTGTGAAAATAGTAAAAATTTTTATTTTTTTGGGAAAAAACGTAAAACAAAAGAAAACAAAATCTTGGGCATTTTTCCAATTTTTTGGAGAAAAAACGCAAAAAAATGGTGTATTGAATTTTTTCATTTTTTTGGTCAAAAACATGAAAATTCGCATTTTGGTTTGTGGAAAACGTAAAATATTTGTATTTTTGGGGGGAAAAACTTAAAAAAAAACAAAGAAAAATTGTTGGTCATTTTTCCAATTTTTTGGAGAAAAAACGCGAAAAAATGGTATATTGAATTTTTTCATTTTTTTGGTTAAAAACATGAAAATTCCCATTTTGGTTTGTGGAAAACGTAAAATATTTGTATTTTTGGGGGGAAAAACTAAAAAAAAACAAAAAAAAAAATTTTGGGCATTTTTCCAATTTTTTGGAGAAAAAACGCAAAAAAATGCTAAATTGAGTTTTTTCACTTTTTTGGTTAAAAACATGAAAATTCACATTTTGGTTAATAAAAAACGTAAAAATTTGTATATTATTAAGGAAAAACGTAAAACACAAAAAAAGCAATTTTTGGGCATTTTTCCAATTTTTTTGAAAAAAATAACGAAAAATATGGGATATTGAATTTTTTCATTTTTATGGGGAAATACATGAAAATTTGCATTCTAGTTTGTGAAAAACGTAAAAGTTGGTATTTTATTGGGGAAAAACTTAAAAAAAAGCAAAAAAATTATTTTGGGCATTTTTCCAATTTTATGGAGAAAAAACGCAAAAAATGGAATATTGAATTTTTTCATTTTTTTTTGTTAAAAACATGAAAATTCGCATTTTGGTTTGTGAATAAAGTAAAAATTTGTATTTTTGGGGGGAAAAACTTAAAAAAAACAAAAAAATTATTTTGAGCATTTTTCCAATTTTTTGGAGAAAAAACGCAAAAAATGGTATATTGAATTTTTTAATTTTTTTGGTTAAAAACATGAAAATTTGCATTTTGGTTTGTGAAAATAGTAAAAATTTTTATTTTTTTGGGAAAAAACGTAAAACAAAAGAAAACAAAATCTTGGGCATTTTTCCAATTTTTTGGAGAAAAAACGCAAAAAAATGGTAAATTGAATTTTTTCATTTTTTTGGTCAAAAACATGAAAATTCGCATTTTGGTTTGTGAAAAACGTAAAAATTTTTATTTTTTTGGGAAAAAACGTAAAACAAAAGAAAACAAAATCTTGGGCATTTTTCCAATTTTTTGGAGAAAAAACGCAAAAAAATGGTAAATTGAATTTTTTCATTTTTTTGGTCAAAAACATGAAAATTTGCATTTTGGTTTGTGAAAAACGGAAAAATATATATTTTTGGGGGGAAAAACTTAAAAAAAACAAAGAAAAAATGTTGGGCATTTTTCCAATTTTTTTTGAGAAAAAACGCGAAAAAATGGTATATTGCATTTTTTCATTTTTTTGGTTAAAAACATGAAAATTCCCATTTTGGTTTGTGAAAAACGTAAAATATTTGTATTTTTGGGGGGAAAAACTAAAAAAAAAACAAAAAAAAAATTTTGGGCATTTTTCCAATTTTTTGGAGAAAAAACGCAAAAAAATGCTAAATTGAATTTTTTCACTTTTTTGGTTAAAAACATGAAATTTTGAATTTTGGTTTGTGAAAATAGTAAAAATTTTTATTTTTTTGGGAAAAAACGTAAAACAAAAGAAAACAAAATCTTGGGCATTTTTCCAATTTTTTGGAGAAAAAACGCAAAAAAATGGTATATTGAATTTTTTCATTTTTTTGGTCAAAAACATGAAAATTCGCATTTTGGTTTGTGAAAAACGTAAAAATATATATTTTTGGGGGGAAAAACTTAAAAAAAACAAAGAAAAAATGTTGGGCATTTTTCCAATTTTTTTGGAGAAAAACGCGAAAAAATGGTATATTGAATTTTTTCATTTTTTTGGTTAAGAACATGAAAATTCACATTTTGGTTAGTAAAAAACGTAAAAATTTGTATATTATTAAGGAAAAACGTAAAACATAAAAACAAGCAATTTTTGGGCATTTTTCCAATTTTTTTGAAAAAAATAACGAAAAATATGGGATATTGAATTTTTTCATTTTTATGGGGAAATACATGAAAATTTGCATTCTAGTTTGTGAAAAACGTAAAAGTCGGTATTTTATTGGGGAAAAACTTAAAAAAAAAAACAAGAAAAAAATGTTGGGGATTTTTCCAATTTTTTGGAGAAAAAACGCAAAAAAATGGTATATTGAATTTTTTCATTTTTTTGGTTAAGAACATGAAAATTCACATTTTGGTTTGTGAAAAACGTAAAAATTTGTATTTTTGGGGGGAAAAACTTAAAAAAAAACAAAAAAAAATTTTGGGCATTTTTCCAATTTTTTGGAGAAAAAACGCAAAAAAATGGTATATTGAATTTTTTCATTTTTTTTGGTGAAATACATGAAAATTCGCATTTTGGTTTGTGAAAAACGTAAAAATTTGTATTTTTTGGGGAAAAACTTAAAAAAAAAAAAAAAAAAAATTTTGGGCATTTTTCCAATTTTTTGGAGAAAAAACGCAAAAAATGGTATATTGAATTTTTTCATTTTTTTGGTTAAAAACATGAAAATTCGCATTTTGGTTTGTGAAAAACGTAAAAATTTGTATATTATTAAGGAAAAACGTAAAACAAAAAAAAAGCAATTTTTGGGCATTTTTCCAATTTTTTTGAAAAAAATAACGAAAAATATGGGATATTGAATTTTTTCATTTTTTTGGGGAAATACATGAAAATTTGCATTCTAGTTTGTGAAAAACGTAAAAGTTGGTATTTTATTGGGAAAAAACTTAAAAAAAAAACAAAAAAAAAATTTTGGGCATTTTTCCAATTTTTTGGAGAAAAAACGCAAAAAATGGTATATTGAATTTTTTCATTTTTTTGGTTAAAAACATGAAAATTTGCATTTTGGTTTGTGAAAAACGTAAAAATTTTTATTTTTTTGGGAAAAAACGTAAAACAAAAACAAAACAAAATTTTGGGCATTTTTCCAATTTTTTGGAGAAAAAACGCAAAAAATGGTATATTGAATTTTTTCATTTTTTTGGTTAAAAACATGAAAATTCGCATTTTGGTTTGTGAAAAACGTAAAAATTTGTATTTTTGGGGGGAAAAACTTAAAAAAAACAAAGAAAAAATTTTGGGCATTTTTCCAATTTTTTGGAGAAAAAACGCAAAAAAATGCGAATATTGAATTTTTTCATTTTTTTGGTTAAAAACATGAAAATTCACATTTTGGTTTGTGAAAAACGTAAAAATTTGTATATTATTAAGGAAAAACGTAAAACAAAAAAACAAGCAATTTTTGGGCATTTTTCCAATTTTTTTGAAAAAAATAACGAAAAATATGGGATATTGAATTTTTTCATTTTTATGGGGAAATACATGAAAATTTGCATTCTAGTTTGTGAAAAACGTAAAAGTTGGTATTTTATTGGGGAAAAACTTAAAAAAAAACAAGAAAAAAATTTTGGGCATTTTTCCAATTTTTTGGAGAAAAAACACCAAAAAATGGTATATTGAATTTTTTCATTTTTTTGGTTAAGAACATGAAAATTCACATTTTGGTTTGTGAAAAACGTAAAAATTTGTATTTTTGGGGGAAAAAACTTAAAAAAAAGCAAAAAAATTATTTTGAGCATTTTTCCAATTTTATGGAGAAAAAACGCAAAAAATGGAATATTGAATTTTTTCATTTTTTTTGTTAAAAACATGAAAATTCGCATTTTGGTTTGTGAATAAAGTAAAAATTTGTATTTTTGGGGGAAAAACTTAAAGAAAAACAAAAAAAAAATTTTGGGCATTTTCCCAATTTTTTGGAGAAAAAACGCAAAAAATGGTATATTGAATTTTTTCATTTTTTTTGTTAAAAACATGAAAATTTGCATTTTGGTTTGTGAAAATAGTAAAAATTTTTATTTTTTTGGGAAAAAACGTAAAACAAAAGAAAACAAAATCTTGGGCATTTTTCCAATTTTTTGGAGAAAAAACGCAAAAAAATGGTAAATTGAATTTTTTCATTTTTTTGGTCAAAAACATGAAAATTCGCATTTTGGTTTGTGAAAAACGTAAAAATTTTTATTTTTTTGGGGAAAAACGTAAAACAAAAGAAAACAAAATCTTGGGCATTTTTCCAATTTTTTGGAGAAAAAACGCAAAAAAATGGTATATTGAATTTTTTCATTTTTTTGGTCAAAAACATGAAAATTTGCATTTTGGTTTGTGAAAAACGTAAAAATTTGTATATTTTTGGGGGGAAAAACTTAAAAAAAAACAAAAAAAAAATGTTGGGCATTTTTCCAATTTTTTTGAGAAAAAACGCGAAAAAATGGTATATTGAATTTTTTCATTTTTTTGGTTAAAAACATGAAAATTCCCATTTTGGTTTGTGAAAAACGTAAAATATTTGTATTTTTGGGGGGAAAAACTAAAAAAAAAACAAAAAAAAAATTTTGGGCATTTTTCCAATTTTTTGGAGAAAAAACGCAAAAAAATGGTAAATTGAATTTTTTCACTTTTTTTGGTTAAAAACATGAAATTTTGAATTTTGGTTTGTGAAAATAGTAAAAATTTTTATTTTTTTGGGAAAAAACGTAAAACAAAAGAAAACAAAATCTTGGGCATTTTTCCAATTTTTTGGAGAAAAAACGCAAAAAAATGCTAAATTGAATTTTTTCACTTTTTTGGTTAAAAACATGAAAATTCACATTTTGGTTACTAAAAAACGTAAAAATTTTTATATTATTAAGGAAAAACGTAAAACAAAAAAAAAACAAGCAATTTTTGGGCATTTTTCCAATTTTTTTGAAAAAAATAAAGAAAAATATGGGATATTGAATTTTTTCATTTTTATGGGGAAATACATGAAAATTTGCATTCTAGTTTGTGAAAAACGTAAAAGTTGGTATTTTATTGGGGAAAACTAAAAAAAAAACAAGAAAAAAATTTTGGGCATTTTTCCAATTTTTTGGAGAAAAAACGCCAAAAAATGGTATATTGAATTTTTTCATTTTTTTGGTTAAGAACATGAAAATTCACATTTTGGTTTGTGAAAAACGAAAAAATTTGTATTTTTGGGGGGAAAAACTTAAAAAAAAGCAAAAAAATTATTTTGAGCATTTTTCCAATTTTATGGAGAAAAAACGCAAAAAATGGAATATTGAATTGTTTCATTTTTTTGTTAAAAACATGAAAATTCGCATTTTGGTTTGTGAATAAAGTAAAAATTTGTATTTTTGGGGGGATAAACTTAAAGAAAAACAAAAAAAAAATTTGGGCATTTTCCCAATTTTTTGCAGAAAAAACGCAAAAAAATGGTAAATTGAATTTTTTCATTTTTTTGGGGAAATACATGAAAATTTGCATTCTAGTTTGTAAAAAACGTAAAAGTTGGTATTTTATTGGGAAAAACTTAAAAAAAAACAAAAAAAAAATTTTGGGCATTTTTCCAATTTTTTGGAGAAAAAACGCAAAAAATGGTATATTGAATTTTTTCATTTTTTTGGTCAAAAACATGAAAATTCGCATTTTGGTTTGTGAAAAACGTAAAAATATATATTTTTGGGGGGAAAAACTTAAAAAAAAACAAAGAAAAAATGTTGGGCATTTTTCCAATTTTTTGGAGAAAAAACGCGAAAAAATGGTATATTGAATTTTTTCATTTTTTTGGTTAAAAACATGAAAATTCCCATTTTGGTTTGTGAAAAACGTAAAACATTTGTATTTTTGGGGGGAAAAACTAAAAAAAAAACAAAAAAAAAATTTTGGGCATTTTTCCAATTTTTTGGAGAAAAAACGCAAAAAAATGCTAAATTGAATTTTTTCACTTTTTTGGATAAAAACATGAAAATTCACATTTTGGTTTGTGAATAAAGTAAAAATTTGTATTTTTGGGGGAAAAACTTAAAGAAAAACAAAAAAAAAATTTTGGCATTTTCCCAATTTTTTGGAGAAAAAACGCAAAAAATGGTATATTGAATTTTTTCATTTTTTTTGTTAAAAACATGAAAATTTGCATTTTGATTTGTGAAAATAGTAAAAATTTTTATTTTTTTGGGAAAAAACGTAAAACAAAAGAAAACAAAATCTTGGGCATTTTTCCAATTTTTTGGAGAAAAAACGCAAAAAAATTGTAAATTGAATTTTTTCATTTTTTTGGTCAAAAACATGAAAATTCGCATTTTGGTTTGTGAAAAACGTAAAAATTTTTATTTTTTTTGGGAAAAAACGTAAAACAAAAGAAAACAAAATCTTGGGCATTTTTCCAATTTTTTGGAGAAAAAACGCAAAAAAATGGTAAATTGAATTTTTTCATTTTTTTGGTCAAAAACATGAAAATTTGCATTTTGGTTTGTGAAAAACGTAAAAATTTATATTTTTTGGGGGAAAAACTTAAAAAAAACAAAGAAAAAATGTTGGGCATTTTTCCAATTTTTTTGAGAAAAAACGCGAAAAAATGGTATATTGCATTTTTTCATTTTTTTGGTTAAAAACATGAAAATTCCCATTTTGGTTTGTGAAAAACGTAAAATATTTGTATTTTTTGGGGGAAAAACTAAAAAAAAAACAAAAAAAAAATTTTGGGCATTTTTCCAATTTTTTGGAGAAAAAACGCAAAAAAATGGTAAATTGAATTTTTTCACTTTTTTGGTTAAAAACATGAAAATTTGCATTTTGGTTTGTGAAAATACGTAAAAATTTTTATTTTTTTGGGAAAAAACGTAAAACAAAAGAAAACAAAATCTTGGGCATTTTTCCAATTTTTTGGAGAAAAAACGCAAAAAAATGCTAAATTGAATTTTTTCACTTTTTTGGTTAAAAACATGAAAATTCACATTTTGGTTACTAAAAAACGTAAAAATTTTTATATTATTAGGGAAAAACGTAAAACAAAAAAAAAACAAGCAATTTTTGGGCATTTTTCCAATTTATTTGAAAAAAATAAAGAAAAATATGGGATATTGAATTTTTTCATTTTTCCAATTTTATGGAGAAAAAACGCAAAAAATGGAATATTGAATTGTTTCATTTTTTTGTTAAAAACATGAAAATTCGCATTTTGGTTTGTGAATAAAGTAAAAATTTGTATTTTTGGGGGGATAAACTTAAAGAAAAACAAAAAAAAAATTTGGGCATTTTCCCAATTTTTTGCAGAAAAAACGCAAAAAAATGGTAAATTGAATTTTTTCATTTTTTTGGGGAAATACATGAAAATTTGCATTCTAGTTTGTAAAAAACGTAAAAGTTGGTATTTTATTGGGGAAAAACTTAAAAAAAAACAAAAAAAAATTTTGGGCATTTTTCCAATTTTTTGGAGAAAAAACGCAAAAAAATGGTATATTGAATTTTTTTCATTTTTTTGGTCAAAAACATGAAAATTCGCATTTTGGTTTGTGAAAAACGTAAAAATATATATTTTTGGGGGGAAAAACTTAAAAAAAAACAAAGAAAAAATGTTGGGCATTTTTCCAATTTTTTGGAGAAAAAACGCGAAAAAATGGTATATTGAATTTTTTCATTTTTTTGGTTAAAAACATGAAAATTCCCATTTTGGTTTGTGAAAAACGTAAAATATTTGTATTTTTGGGGGAAAAACTAAAAAAAAAACAAAAAAAAAATTTTGGGCATTTTTCCAATTTTTTGGAGAAAAAACGCAAAAAAATGGTAAATTGAATTTTTTCACTTTTTTGGATAAAAACATGAAAATTCACATTTTGGTTAGTAAAAAACGTAAAAATTTGTATATTATTAAGGAAAAACGTAAAACAAAAAAACAAGCAATTTTTGGGCATTTTTCCAATTTTTTGAAAAAAATAACGAAAAATATGGGATATTGAATTTTTTCATTTTTATGGGGAAATACATGAAAATTTGCATTCTAGTTTGTGAAAAACGTAAAAGTTGGTATTTTATTGGGGAAAAACAAGAAAAAAATTTTGGGCATTTTTCCAATTTTTTGGAGAAAAAACGCCAAAAAATGGTATATTGAATTTTTTCATTTTTTTGGTTAAAAACATGAAAATTTACATTTTGGTTTGTGAAAAACGAAAAAATTTGTATTTTTGGGGGGAAAAACTAAAAAAAAGCAAAAAAATTATTTTGAGCATTTTTCCAATTTTATGGAGAAAAAACGCAAAAAATGGAATATTAAATTTTTTCATTTTTTTGTTAAAAACATGAAAATTCGCATTTTGGTTTGTGAATAAAGTAAAAATTTGTATTTTTGGGGGGATAAACTTAAAGAAAAACAAAAAAAAAATTGGGCATTTTCCCAATTTTTTGCAGAAAAAACGCAAAAAAATGATAAATTGAATTTTTTCATTTTTTTGGGGAAATATATGAAAATTTGCATTCTAGTTTGTTAAAAACGTAAAAGTAGGTATTTTATTGGGTAAAAACTTAAAAAAAAAACAAAAAAAAAATTGTGGGCATTTTTCCAATTTTTTGGAGAAAAAACGCAAAAAATGGTATATTGAATTTTTTCATTTTTTTGGTCAAAAACATGAAAATTCGCATTTTGGTTTGTGAAAAACGTAAAAATATATATTTTTGGGGGGAAAAACTTAAAAAAAACAAAAAAAAAATGTTGGGCATTTTTCCAATTTTTTGGAGAAAAAACGCGAAAAAATGGAATATTGAATTTTTTCATTTTTTTGGTTAAAAACATGAAAATTCCCATTTTGGTTTGTGAAAAACGTAAAAATTTGTATATTATTAAGGAAAAACGTAAAACAAAAAAAACAAGCAATTTTTGGGCATTTTTCCAATTTTTTTGAAAAAAATAACGAAAAATATGGGATATTGAATTTTTTTCATTTTTATGGGGAAATACATGAAAATTTGCATTCTAGTTTGTGAAAAACGTTAAAGTTGGTATTTTATTGGGGAAAAACTTAAAAAAAACAAGAAAAAAATTTTGGGCATTTTTCCAATTTTTTGGAGAAAAAACACCAAAAAATGGTATATTGAATTTTTTCATTTTTTTGGTTAAGAACATGAAAATTCACATTTTGGTTTGTGAAAAACGTAAAAATTTGTATTTTTGGGGGAAAAAACTTAAAAAAAAGCAAAAAAATTATTTTGAGCATTTTTCCAATTTTATGGAGAAAAAACGCAAAAAATGGAATATTGAATTTTTTCATTTTTTTTGTTAAAAACATGAAAATTCGCATTTTGGTTTGTGAATAAAGTAAAAATTTGTATTTTTGGGGGAAAAACTTAAAGAAAAACAAAAAAAAAATTTTGGCATTTTCCCAATTTTTTGGAGAAAAAACGCAAAAAATGGTATATTGAATTTTTTCATTTTTTTGGTTAAAAACATGAAAATTTGCATTTTGGTTTGTGAAAATAGTAAAAATTTTTATTTTTTTGGGAAAAAACGTAAAACAAAAGAAAACAAAATCTTGGGCATTTTTCCAATTTTTTGGAGAAAAAACGCAAAAAAATGGTAAATTGAATTTTTTCATTTTTTTGGTCAAAAACATGAAAATTCGCATTTTGGTTTGTGAAAAACGTAAAAATTTTTATTTTTTTTGGGAAAAAACGTAAAACAAAAGAAAACAAAATCTTGGGCATTTTTCCAATTTTTTGGAGAAAAAACGCAAAAAAATGGTAAATTGAATTTTTTCATTTTTTTGGTCAAAAACATGAAAATTTGCATTTTGGTTTGTGAAAAACGTAAAAATATATATTTTTGGGGGGAAAAACTTAAAAAAAACAAAGAAAAAATGTTGGGCATTTTTCCAATTTTTTTGAGAAAAAACGCGAAAAAATGGTATATTGCATTTTTTCATTTTTTTGGTTAAAAACATGAAAATTCCCATTTTGGTTTGTGAAAAACGTAAAATATTTGTATTTTTGGGGGGAAAAACTAAAAAAAAAACAAAAAAAAAATTTTGGGCATTTTTCCAATTTTTTGGAGAAAAAACGCAAAAAAATGGTAAATTGAATTTTTTCACTTTTTTGGTTAAAAACATGAAATTTTGAATTTTGGTTTGTGAAAATAGTAAAAATTTTTATTTTTTTGGGAAAAAACGTAAAACAAAAGAAAACAAAATCTTGGGCATTTTTCCAATTTTTTGGAGAAAAAACGCAAAAAAATGCTAAATTGAATTTTTTCACTTTTTTGGTTAAAAACATGAAAATTCACATTTTGGTTACTAAAAAACGTAAAAATTTTTATATTATTAAGGAAAAACGTAAAACAAAAAAAACAAGCAATTTTTGGGCATTTTTCCAATTTTTTGAAAAAAATAAAGCAAAAATATGGGATATTGAATTTTTTCATTTTTTATGGGGAAATACATGAAAATTTGCATTCTAGTTTGTGAAAAACGTAAAAGTTGGTATTTTATTGGGGAAAAACTAAAAAAAAAAACAAGAAAAAAATTTTGGGCATTTTTCCAATTTTTTGGAGAAAAAACGCCAAAAAATGGTATATTGAATTTTTTCATTTTTTTGGTTAAAAACATGAAAATTCGCATTTTGGTTTGTGAAAAACGTAAAATATTTGTATTTTTGGGGGGAAAAACTAAAAAAAAAACAAAAAAAAATTTTGGGCATTTTTCCAATTTTTTGGAGAAAAAACGCAAAAAAATGCTAAATTGAATTTTTTCATTTTTTTGGGGCAATACATGAAAATTTGCATTCTAGTTTGTAAAAAACGTAAAAGTTGGTATTTTATTGGGAAAAACTTAAAAAAAAACAAAAAAAAAATTTTGGGCATTTTTCCAATTTTTTGGAGAAAAAACGCAAAAAATGGTATATTGAATTTTTTCATTTTTTTGGTCAAAAACATGAAAATTCGCATTTTGGTTTGTGAAAAACGTAAAAATATATATTTTTGGGGGGAAAAACTTAAAAAAAAACAAAGAAAAAATGTTGGGCATTTTTCCAATTTTTTGGAGAAAAAACGCGAAAAAATGGTATATTGAATTTTTTCATTTTTTTGGTTAAAAACATGAAAATTCCCATTTTGGTTTGTGAAAAACGTAAAATATTTGTATTTTTGGGGGGAAAAACTAAAAAAAAAAACAAAAAAAAAATTTTGGGCATTTTTCCAATTTTTTGGAGAAAAAACGCAAAAAATGCTAAATTGAATTTTTTCACTTTTTTGGATAAAAACATGAAAATTCACATTTTGGTTAGTAAAAAACGTAAAAATTTGTATATTATTAAGGAAAAACGTAAAACAAAAAAACAAGCAATTTTTGGGCATTTTTCCAATTTTTTTGAAAAAAATAACGAAAAATATGGGATATTGAATTTTTTCATTTTTATGGGGAAATACATGAAAATTTGCATTCTAGTTTGTGAAAAACGTAAAAGTTGGTATTTTATTGGGGAAAAACAAGAAAAAAATTTTGGGCATTTTTCCAATTTTTTGGAGAAAAAACGCCAAAAAATGGTATATTGAATTTTTTCATTTTTTTGGTTAAAAACATGAAAATTTACATTTTGGTTTGTGAAAAACGAAAAAATTTGTATTTTTGGGGGGAAAAACTTAAAAAAAAGCAAAAAAATTATTTTGAGCATTTTTCCAATTTTTTGGAGAAAAAACGCAAAAAAATGGAATATTGAATTTTTTCATTTTTTTGGTTAAAAACATGAAACTTCGCATTTTGGTTTGTGAATAAACGTAAAAATTTGTATTTTTGGGGGGATAAACTTAAAAAAAAACAAAAAAAAAATTTTGGGCATTTTTCCAATTTTTTGGAGAAAAAACGCAAAAAATGGTATATTGAATTTTTTCATTTTTTTTGTTAAAAACATGAAAATTTGCATTTTGGTTTGTGAAAATAGTAAAAATTTTTATTTTTTTGGGAAAAAACGTAAAACAAAAGAAAACAAAAATCTTGGGCATTTTTCCAATTTTTTGGAGAAAAAACGCAAAAAAATGGTAAATTGAATTTTTTCATTTTTTTGGTCAAAAACATGAAAATTCGCATTTTGGTTTGTGAAAAACGTAAAAATTTTTATTTTTTTTGGGAAAAAACGTAAAACAAAAGAAAACAAAATCTTGGGCATTTTTCCAATTTTTTGGAGAAAAAACGCAAAAAAATGGTAAATTGAATTTTTTCATTTTTTTGGTCAAAAACATGAAAATTTGCATTTTGGTTTGTGAAAAACGTAAAAATATATATTTTTGGGGGAAAAACTTAAAAAAAAACAAAGAAAAAATGTTGGGCATTTTTCCAATTTTTTTGAGAAAAAACGCGAAAAAATGGTATATTGAATTTTTTCATTTTTTTGGTTAAAAACATGAAAATTCCCATTTTGGTTTGTGAAAAACGTAAAATATTTGTATTTTTGGGGGGAAAAACTAAAAAAAAAACAAAAAAAAAATTTTGGGCATTTTTCCAATTTTTTGGAGAAAAAACGCAAAAAAATGCTAAATTGAATTTTTTCATTTTTTTGGTTAAAAACATGAAATTTTGAATTTTGGTTTGTGAAAATAGTAAAAATTTTTATTTTTTTGGGAAAAAACGTAAAACAAAAGAAAACAAAATCTTGGGCATTTTTCCAATTTTTTGGAGAAAAAACGCAAAAAAATGCTAAATTGAATTTTTTCACTTTTTTGGTTAAAAACATGAAAATTCACATTTTGGTTACTAAAAAACGTAAAAATTTTTATATTATTAAGGAAAAACGTAAAACAAAAAAAACAAGCAATTTTTGGGCATTTTTCCAATTTTTTTGAAAAAAATAAAGAAAAATATGGGATATTGAATTTTTTCATTTTTATGGGGAAATACATGAAAATTTGCATTCTAGTTTGTGAAAAACGTAAAAGTTGGTATTTTATTGGGGAAAACTAAAAAAAAAACAAGAAAAAAATTTTGGGCATTTTTCCAATTTTTTGGAGAAAAAACGCCAAAAAATGGTATATGGAATTTTTTTTATTTTTTTGGTTAAGAACATGAAAATTCACATTTTGGTTTGTGAAAAACGAAAAAATTTGTATTTTTGGGGGGGAAAAACTTAAAAAAAAGCAAAAAAATTATTTTGAGCATTTTTCCAATTTTATGGAGAAAAAACGCAAAAAATGGAATATTGAATTTTTTCATTTTTTTTTGTTAAAAACATGAAAATTCGCATTTTGGTTTGTGAATAAAGTAAAAATTTGTATTTTTGGGGGAAAAAACTTAAAGAAAAACAAAAAAAAAATTTGGGCATTTTTCCAATTTTTTGCAGAAAAAACGCAAAAAAATGGTAAATTGAATTTTTTCATTTTTTTGGGGAAATACATGAAAATTTGCATTCTAGTTTGTAAAAAACGTAAAAGTTGGTATTTTATTGGGAAAAACTTAAAAAAAAAACAAAAAAAAATTTTGGGCATTTTTCCAATTTTTTGGAGAAAAAACGCAAAAAATGGTATATTGAATTTTTTCATTTTTTTGGTCAAAAACATGAAAATTCGCATTTTGGTTTGTGAAAAACGTAAAAATATATATTTTTGGGGGGAAAAACTTAAAAAAAAACAAAAAAAAAATGTTGGGCATTTTTCCAATTTTTTGGAGAAAAAACGCGAAAAAATGGTATATTGAATTTTTTCATTTTTTTGGTTAAAAACATGAAAATTCCCATTTTGGTTTGTGAAAAACGTAAAATATTTGTATTTTTGGGGGGAAAAACTAAAAAAAAAACAAAAAAAAATTTTGGGCATTTTTCCAATTTTTTGGAGAAAAAACGCAAAAAAATGGTAATATTGAATTTTTTCATTTTTTTGGTTAAAAACATGAAAATTCGCATTTTGGTTTGTGAAAAAACGTAAAAATTTGTATTTTATTGGGGGAAAAACGTAAAACAAAAAAAAAAAATTTTTGGGCATTTTTCCAATTTTTTTGAAAAAAATAACGCAAAAATATGGGATATTGAATTTTTTCATTTTTATGGGGAAATACATGAAAATTTGCATTCTAGTTTGTGAAAAACGTAAAAGTTGGTATTTTATTGGGGAAAAACTTAAAAAAAACAAAAAAAAAATTTTGGGCATTTTTCCAATTTTTTGGAGAAAAAACGCCAAAAAATGGTATATTGAATTTTTTCATTTTTTTGGTTAAAAACATGAAAATTCACATTTTGGTTTGTGAAAAACGTAAAAAATTTGTATTTTTGGGGGGAAAAACTTAAAAAAAAACAAAAAAAATTATTTTGGGCATTTTTCCAATTTTATGGAGAAAAAACGCAAAAAAATGGAATATTGAATTTTTTCATTTTTTTGGTTAAAAACATGAAAATTCGCATTTTGGTTTGTGAAAAACGTAAAAATTTGTATATTTTTAGGGAAAAACGTAAAACAAAAAAACAAGCAATTTTTGGGCATTTTTCCAATTTTTTTGAAGAAAATAACGCAAAAATATGGTATATTGAATTTTTTCATTTTTTTGGTTAAAATACATGAAAATTTGCATTTTGGTTTGTGAAAAACGTAAAAATTTGTATTTTATTGGGGAAAAACTTAAAAGAAAACAAGAAAAAAATTTGGGGCATTTTTCCAATTTTTTGGAGAAAAAACGCAAAAAAATGGTAAATTGAATTTTTTCATTTTTTTGGTTAAAAACATGAAAATTCAACATTTTGGTTTGTGAAAAACGTAAAAATTTGTATTTTTAGGGGGAAAAACTTAAAAAAAAACAAACAAATAATTTTGAGCATTTTTCCAATTTTTTGGAGAAAAAACGCAAAAATATGGAATATTGAATTTTTTCATTTTTTTTGTTAAAAACATGAAAATTCGCATTTTGGTTTGTGAATAAAGTAAAAATTTGTATTTTTGGGGGAAAAACTTAAAGAAAAACAAAAAAAAAATTTTGGGCATTTTCCCAATTTTTTGGAGAAAAAACGCAAAAAAATGGTAAATTGAATTTTTTCATTTTTTTGGGGAAATACATGAAAATTTGCATTTTAGTTTGTGAAAATACGTAAAAGTTTGTATTTTATTGGGGAAAAACTTAAAAAAAAAGAAAACAAAATTTTGGGCATTTTTCCAATTTTTTGGAGAAAAAACGCAAAAAAATGGTAAATTGAATTTTTTCATTTTTTTGGTTAAAAACATGAAAATTTGCATTTTGGTTTGTGAAAAAAGTAAAAATTTTTATTTTTTTGGGAAAAAACGTAAAACAAAAGAAAACAAAATCTTGGGCATTTTTCCAATTTTTTGGAGAAAAAACGCAAAAAAATGGTATATTGAATTTTTTCATTTTTTTGGTCAAAAACATGAAAATTCGCATTTTGGTTTGTGAAAAACGTAAAAATATATATTTTTGGGGGGAAAAACTTAAAAAAAACAAAGAAAAAATGTTGGGCATTTTTCCAATTTTTTTGGAGAAAAAACGCGAAAAAATGGTATATTGAATTTTTTCATTTTTTTGGTTAAAAACATGAAAATTCCCATTTTGGTTTGTGAAAAACGTAAAATATTTGTATTTTTGGGGGGAAAAACTTAAAAAAAAACAAAAAAAATATTTTGGGCATTTTTCCAATTTTTTGGAGAAAAAACGCAAAAAAATGGTAAATTGAATTTTTTTCATTTTTTTTTGGTTAAAAACATGAAAATTCACATTTTGGTTTGTGAATAAAGTAAAAATTTGTATTTTTTGGGGGAAAAACTTAAAAAAAAACAAAAAAAAAATTTTGGGCATTTTTCCAATTTTTTTGCAGAAAAAACGCAAAAAAATGGTAAATTGAATTTTTTCATTTTTTTGGGGAAATACATGAAAATTTGCATTCTAGTTTGTAAAAAACGTAAAAGTTGGTATTTTATTGGGAAAAAACTTAAAAAAAAACAAAAAAAAAATTTTGGGCATTTTTCCAATTTTTTGGAGAAAAAACGCAAAAAATGGTATATTGAATTTTTTCATTTTTTTGGTTAAAAACATGAAAATTCGCATTTTGGTTTGTGAATAAACGTAAAAATTTGTATTTTTGGGGGGAAAAACTTAAAAAAAAACAAAAAAAAATTTTGGGCATTTTTCCAATTTTTTGGAGAAAAAACGCAAAAAAATGGTAAATTGAATTTTTTCATTTTTTTGGGGAAATACATGAAAATTCGCATTTTAGTTTGTGAAAAACGTAAAAATTTGTATTTTATTGGGGAAAAACTTAAAAAAAAAAAAAAAAAATTTTGGGCATTTTTCCAATTTTTTGGAGAAAAAACGCAAAAAAAATGGTAAATTGAATTTTTTCATTTTTTTGGTCAAAAACATGAAAATTTGCATTTTGGTTTGTGAAAAACGTAAAAATATATATTTTTGGGGGGAAAAACTTAAAAAAAACAAAGAAAAAATGTTGGGCATTTTTCCAATTTTTTGGAGAAAAAACGCAAAAAAATGGAATATTGAATTTTTTCATTTTTTTGGTTAAAAACATGAAAATTCCCATTTTGGTTTGTGAAAAACGTAAAAATTTGTATATTATTAAGGAAAAACGTAAAACAAAAAAACAAGCAATTTTTGGGCATTTTTCCAATTTTTTTGAAAAAAATAACGAAAAATATGGGATATTGAATTTTTTCATTTTTATGGGGAAATACATGAAAATTTGCATTCTAGTTTGTGAAAAACGTTAAAGTTGGTATTTTATTGGGGAAAAACTTAAAAAAAACAAGAAAAAAATTTTGGGCATTTTTCCAATTTTTTGGAGAAAAAACACCAAAAAATGGTATATTGAATTTTTTCATTTTTTTGGTTAAGAACATGAAAATTCATTCAACATTTTGGTTTGTGAAAAACGTAAAAAATTGTATTTTTAGGGGGAAAAACTTAAAAAAAAGCAAACAAATTATTTTGAGCATTTTTCCAATTTTATGGAGAAAAAACGCAAAAAATGGAATATTGAATTTTTTCATTTTTTTTGTTAAAAACATGAAAATTTGCATTTTGGTTTGTGAATAAAGTAAAAATTTGTATTTTTGGGGGGAAAAACTTAAAGAAAAACAAAAAAAAAATTTTGGGCATTTTCCCAATTTTTTGGAGAAAAAACGCAAAAAATGGTATATTGAATTTTTTCATTTTTTTTGGTTAAAAACATGAAAATTTGCATTTTGGTTTGTGAAAATAGTAAAAATTTTTATTTTTTTGGGAAAAAACGTAAAACAAAAGAAAACAAAATCTTGGGCATTTTTCCAATTTTTTGGAGAAAAAACGCAAAAAAATGGTAAATTGAATTTTTTCATTTTTTTGGTCAAAAACATGAAAATTCGCATTTTGGTTTGTGAAAAACGTAAAAATTTTTATTTTTTTTGGGAAAAAACGTAAAACAAAAAGAAAACAAAATCTTGGGCATTTTTCCAATTTTTTGGAGAAAAAACGCAAAAAAATGGTAAATTGAATTTTTTCATTTTTTTGGTCAAAAACATGAAAATTTGCATTTTGGTTTGTGAAAAACGTAAAAATATATATTTTTGGGGGGAAAAACTTAAAAAAAACAAAGAAAAAATGTTGGGCATTTTTCCAATTTTTTTGAGAAAAAACGCGAAAAAATGGTATATTGAATTTTTTCATTTTTTTGGTTAAGAACATGAAAATTCACATTTTGGTTTGTGAAAAACGAAAAAATTTGTATTTTTGGGGGAAAAACTTAAAAAAAAGCAAAAAAATTATTTTGAGCATTTTTCCAATTTTATGGAGAAAAAACGCAAAAAATGGAATATTGAATTTTTTCATTTTTTTGTTAAAAACATGAAAATTCGCATTTTGGTTTGTGAATAAAGTAAAAATTTGTATTTTTGGGGGGATAAACTTAAAGAAAAACAAAAAAAAAATTTGGGCATTTTCCCAATTTTTTGCAGAAAAAACGCAAAAAAATGGTAAATTGAATTTTTTCATTTTTTTGGGGAAATACATGAAAATTTGCATTCTAGTTTGTAAAAAACGTAAAAGTTGGTATTTTATTGGGAAAAAACTTAAAAAAAAACAAGAACAAAATGTTGGGCATTTTTCCAATTTTTTGGAGAAAAAACGCAAAAAATGGTATATTGAATTTTTTCATTTTTTTGGTCAAAAACATGAAAATTCGCATTTTGGTTTGTGAAAAACGTAAAAATTTATATATTTTTGGGGGGAAAAACTTAAAAAAAAACAAAAATAAAATTTTGGGCATTTTTCCAATTTTTTGGAGAAAAAACGCGAAAAAATGGTATATTGAATTTTTTCATTTTTTTGGTTAAAAACATGAAAATTCCCATTTTGGTTTGTGAAAAACGTACAATATTTTTATTTTTTTGGGAAAAAACGTAAAACAAAAGAAAACAAAATCTTGGGCATTTTTCCAATTTTTTGGAGAAAAAACGCAAAAAAAATTGTAAATTGAATTTTTTCATTTTTTTGGTCAAAAACATGAAAATTTGCATTTTGGTTTGTGAAAAACGTAAAAATATATATTTTTGGGGGGAAAAACTTAAAAAAAACAAAGAAAAAATGTTAGGCATTTTTCCAATTTTTTTGAGAAAAAACGCGAAAAAATGGTATATTGCATTTTTTCATTTTTTTGGTTAAAAACATGAAAATTCCCATTTTGGTTTGTGAAAAACGTAAAATATTTGTATTTTTGGGGGGAAAAACTAAAAAAAAAAACAAAAAAAAATTTTGGGCATTTTTCCAATTTTTTGGAGAAAAAACGCAAAAAAATGCTAAATTGAATTTTTTCACTTTTTTGGTTAGAAACATGAAATTTTGAATTTTGGTTTGTGAAAATAGTAAAAATTTTTATTTTTTTGGGAAAAAACGTAAAACAAAAGAAAACAAAATCTTGGGCATTTTTCCAATTTTTTGGAGAAAAAACGCAAAAAAATGGTAAATTGAATTTTTTCATTTTTTTGGTCAAAAACATGAAAATTCGCATTTTGGTTTGTGAAAAACGTAAAAATTTTTATTTTTTTTTGGGAAAAAACGTAAAACAAAAGAAAACAAAATCTTGGGCATTTTTCCAATTTTTTGGAGAAAAAACGCAAAAAAATGGTAAATTGAATTTTTTCATTTTTTTGGTCAAAAACATGAAAATTTGCATTTTGGTTTGTGAAAAACGTAAAAATATATATTTTTGGGGGGAAAAACTTAAAAAAAACAAAGAAAAAATGTTGGGCATTTTTCCAATTTTTTTGGAGAAAAAACGCGAAAAAATGGTATATTGAATTTTTTCATTTTTTTGGTTAAGAACATGAAAATTCACATTTTGGTTTGTGAAAAACGAAAAAATTTGTATTTTTGGGGGGAAAAACTTAAAAAAAAGCAAAAAAATTATTTTGAGCATTTTTCCAATTTTATGGAGAAAAAACGCAAAAAATGAAATATTGAATTTTTTCATTTTTTTGTTAAAAACATGAAAATTCGCATTTTGGTTTGTGAATAAAGTAAAAATTTGTATTTTTGGGGGGATAAACTTAAAGAAAAACAAAAAAAAAATTTGGGCATTTTCCCAATTTTTTGCAGAAAAAACGCAAAAAAATGGTAAATTGAATTTTTTCATTTTTTTGGGGAAATACATGAAAATTTGCATTCTAGTTTGTAAAAAACGTAAAAGTTGGTATTTTATTGGGAAAAAACTTAAAAAAAAACAAAAAAAAAATGTTGGGCATTTTTCCAATTTTTTGGAGAAAAAACGCAAAAAATGGTATATTGAATTTTTTCATTTTTTTGGTCAAAAACATGAAAATTCGCATTTTGGTTTGTGAAAAACGTAAAAATATATATTTTTGGGGGGAAAAACTTAAAAAAAACAAAGAAAAAATGTTGGGCATTTTTCCAATTTTTTGGAGAAAAAACGCGAAAAAATGGTATATTGAATTTTTTCATTTTTTTGGTTAAAAACATGAAAATTCCCATTTTGGTTTGTGAAAAACGTACAATATTTTTATTTTTTTGGGAAAAAACGTAAAACAAAAGAAAACAAAATCTTGGGCATTTTTCCAATTTTTTGGAGAAAAAACGCAAAAAAAATTGTAAATTGAATTTTTTCATTTTTTTGGTCAAAAACATGAAAATTTGCATTTTGGTTTGTGAAAAACGTAAAAATATATATTTTTGGGGGGAAAAACTTAAAAAAAACAAAGAAAAAATGTTAGGCATTTTTCCAATTTTTTGGAGAAAAAACGCAAAAAAATGGTATATTGCATTTTTTCATTTTTTTGGTTAAAAACATGAAAATTCCCATTTTGGTTTGTGAAAAACGTAAAAATTTGTATATTATTGAGGGAAAAACGTAAAACAAAAAACAAAAACAATTTTTGGGCATTTTTCCAATTTTTTTGAAAAAAATAACGCAAAAATATGGGATATTGAATTTTTTCATTTTTATGGGGAAATACATGAAAATTTGCATTCTAGTTTGTGAAAAACGTAAAAGTTGGTATTTTATTGGGGAAAAACTTAAAAAAAAACAAAAAAAAAATTTTGGGCATTTTTCCAATTTTTTGGAGAAAAAACGCCAAAAAATGGTATATTGAATTTTTTCATTTTTTTGGTTAAGAACATGAAAATTCGCATTTTGGTTTGTGAAAAACGTAAAAATTTGTATTTTTTGGGGGAAAAACTTAAAAAAAAGCAAAAAAATATTTTGGGCATTTTTCCAATTTTTTGGAGAAAAAACGCAAAAAATGGTATATTGAATTTTTTCATTTTTTTGGTTAAAAACATGAAAATTCGCATTTTGGTTTGTGAAAAAAGTAAAAATTTGTATTTTTGGGGGGAAAAACTTAAAAAAAAACAAAAAAAAATTTTGGGCATTTTTCCAATTTTTTGGAGAAAAAACGCAAAAAATGGTAAATTGAATTTTTTCATTTTTTTGGTCAAAAACATGAAAATTTGCATTTTGGTTTGTGAAAAACGTAAAAATATATATTTTTGGGGGGAAAAACTTAAAAAAAACAAAGAAAAAATGTTGGGCATTTTTTCAATTTTTTGGAGAAAAAACGCGAAAAAATGGTATATTGAATTTTTTCATTTTTTTGGTTAAAAACATGAAAATTCCCATTTTGGTTTGTGAAAAACGTAAAATATTTGTATTTTTGGGGGGAAAAACTAAAAAAAAAACAAAAAAAAAATTTTGGGCATTTTTCCAATTTTTTGGAGAAAAAACGCAAAAAAATGGTATATTGAATTTTTTCATTTTTTTGGATAAAAACATGAAAATTTACATTTTGGTTTGTAAAAAACGTAAAAATTTGTATTTTATTGGGGAAAAACTTAAAAAAAAAAAACAAACAATTTTTGGGCATTTTTCCAATTTTTTGAAAAAAATAACGAAAAATATGGGATATTGAATTTTTTCATTTTTTTGGGGAAATACATGAAAATTTGCATTTTAGTTTGTGAAAAACGTAAAAATTTGTATTTTATTGGGGAAAAACTTAAAAAAAACAAGAAAAAAATTTTGGGCATTTTTCCAATTTTTTGGAGAAAAAACGCCAAAAAATGGTATATTGAATTTTTTCATTTTTTTGGTTAAAAACATGAAAATTCGCATTTTGGTTTGTGAAAAAAGTAAAAATTTGTATTTTTGGGGGGAAAAACTTAAAGAAAAACAAAAAAAAATTTTGGGCATTTTCCCAATTTTTTGGAGAAAAAACGCAAAAAAATGGTATATTGAATTTTTTCATTTTTTTGGTTAAAAACATGAAAATTTGCATTTTGGTTTGTGAAAAACGTAAAAATTTTTATTTTTTGGGGGAAAAACTTAAAAAAAAAACAAAAAACAAAATCTTGGGCATTTTTCCAATTTTTTGGAGAAAAAACGCAAAAAAATGGTAAATTGAATTTTTTCATTTTTTTGGTTAAAAACATGAAAATTCGCATTTTGGTTTGTGAAAAACGTAAAAATTTTTATTTTATTGGGGAAAAACGTAAAACAAAAAAAAAATATTTTGGGCATTTTTCCAATTTTTTGGAGAAAAAACGCAAAAAAATGGTAAATTGAATTTTTTCACTTTTTTGGATAAAAACATGAAAATTCACATTTTGGTTAGTAAAAAACGTAAAAATTTGTATATTTTTAGGGAAAAACGTAAAACAAAAAAAACAAGCAATTTTTGGGCATTTTTCCAATTTTTTTGAAAAAATAACGAAAAATATGGGATATTGAATTTTTTCATTTTTATGGGGAAATACATGAAAATTTGCATTCTAGTTTGTGAAAAACGTAAAAGTTGGTATTTTATTGGGGAAAAACTTAAAAAAAAACAAGAAAAAAATTTTGGGCATTTTTCCAATTTTTTGGAGAAAAAACGCCAAAAAATGGTATATTGAATTTTTTCATTTTTTTGGTTAAAAACATGAAAATTCCCATTTTGGTTTGTGAAAAACGTAAAAATTTGTATTTTTGGGGGGAAAAACTAAAAAAAAAACAAAAAAAAATTTTGGGCATTTTTCCAATTTTTTGGAGAAAAAACGCAAAAAATGGTAAATTGAATTTTTTCATTTTTTTGGTTAAAAACATGAAAATTTGCATTTTGGTTTGTGAAAATAGTAAAAATTTTTATTTTTTTGGGAAAAAACGTAAAACAAAAGAAAACAAAATCTTGGGCATTTTTCCAATTTTTTGGAGAAAAAACGCAAAAAAATGGTAAATTGAATTTTTTCATTTTTTTGGTTAAAAACATGAAAATTCCCATTTTGGTTTGTGAAAAACGTAAAAATTTTTATTTTTTTGGGAAAAAACGTAAAAAAAAAGAAAAAAAAATCTTGGGCATTTTTCCAATTTTTTGGAGAAAAAACGCAAAAAAATGGTAAATTGAATTTTTTCATTTTTTTGGTCAAAAACATGAAAATTCCCATTTTGGTTTGTGAAAAACGTAAAAATTTGTATTTTTTTGGGGAAAAACTTAAAAAAAACAAAAAAAAAATTTTGGGCATTTTTCCAATTTTTTTGAGAAAAAACGCGAAAAAATGGTATATTGAATTTTTTCATTTTTTTGGTTAAAAACATGAAAATTCCCATTTTGGTTTGTGAAAAACGTAAAATATTTGTATTTTTGGGGGGAAAAACTTAAAAAAAAAACAAAAAAAAATGTTGGGCATTTTTCCAATTTTTTGGAGAAAAAACGCAAAAAAATGGTATATTGAATTTTTTCACTTTTTTGGTTAAAAACATGAAAATTTGCATTTTGGTTTGTGAAAATAGTAAAAATTTTTATTTTTTTGGGAAAAAACGTAAAACAAAAGAAAACAAAATCTTGGGCATTTTTCCAATTTTTTGGAGAAAAAACGCAAAAAAATGGTATATTGAATTTTTTCACTTTTTTGGTTAAAAACATGAAAATTTGCATTTTGGTTTGTGAAAATACGTAAAAATTTTTATTTTTTTGGGGAAAAACGTAAAACAAAAAAAAAAAAATTTTGGGCATTTTTCCAATTTTTTGGAGAAAAAACGCCAAAAAATGGTATATTGAATTTTTTCATTTTTTTGGTTAAAAACATGAAAATTTGCATTTTGGTTTGTGAAAAACGTAAAAATTTGTATTTTTGGGGGAAAAAACTTAAAAAAAGCAAAAAAAATTATTTTGAGCATTTTTTCCAATTTTATGGAGAAAAAACGCAAAAAATGGAATAAAAAATTTTGGGCATTTTTCCAATTTTTTGGAGAAAAAACGCAAAAAATGGTATATTGAATTTTTTCATTTTTTTGGTCAAAAACATGAAAATTCGCATTTTGGTTTGTGAAAAACGTAAAAATTTGTATTTTTGGGGGGAAAAACTTAAAAAAAACAAAAAAAAAATTTTGGGCATTTTTCCAATTTTTTGGAGAAAAAACGCAAAAAATGGTATATTGAATTTTTTCATTTTTTTGGTTAAAAACATGAAAATTCACATTTTGGTTTGTGAAAAACGTAAAAATTTGTATATTATTAAGGAAAAACGTAAAACAAAAAAACAAGCAATTTTTGGGCATTTTTCCAATTTTTTTTGAAAAAAATAACGAAAAATATGGGATATTGAATTTTTTCATTTTTATGGGGAAATACATGAAAATTTGCATTCTAGTTTGTGAAAAACGTAAAAGTTGGTATTTTATTGGGGAAAAACTTAAAAAAAACAAGAAAAAAATTTTGGGCATTTTTCCAATTTTTTGGAGAAAAAACGCAAAAAAATGGTATATTGAATTTTTTCATTTTTTTGGTTAAAAACATGAAAATTCGCATTTTGGTTTGTGAAAAACGTAAAAATTTGTATTTTTGGGGGGAAAAACTTAAAAAAAAACAAAAAAAAATTTTGGGCATTTTTCCAATTTTTTGGAGAAAAAACGCAAAAAATGGATATATTGAATTTTTTTCATTTTTTTGGTTAAAAACATGAAAATTCGCATTTTGGTTTGTGAAAAAAGTAAAAATTTGTATTTTTTGGGGGAAAAACTTAAAAAAAAACAAAAAAAAAATTTTGGGCATTTTTCCAATTTTTTGGAGAAAAAACGCAAAAAATGGTAAATTGAATTTTTTCATTTTTTTGGTCAAAAACATGAAAATTTGCATTTTGGTTTGTGAAAAACGTAAAAATATATATTTTTGGGAGGAAAAACTTAAAAAAACAAAGAAAAAATGTTGGGCATTTTTCCAATTTTTTGGAGAAAAAACGCGAAAAAATGGTATATTGAATTTTTTCATTTTTTTGGTTAAAAACATGAAAATTCCCATTTTGGTTTGTGAAAAACGTAAAATATTTGTATTTTTTGGGGGAAAAACTAAAAAAAAAACAAAAAAAAATTTTGGGCATTTTTCCAATTTTTTGGAGAAAAAACGCAAAAAAATGGTAAATTGAATTTTTTCACTTTTTTGGTTAAAAACATGAAAATTCACATTTTGGTTAGTGAAAAACGTAAAAATTTGTATATTATTAAGGAAAAACGTAAAACAAAAAAACAAGCAATTTTTGGGCATTTTTCCAATTTTTTTGAAAAAAATAACGAAAAATATGGGATATTGAATTTTTTCATTTTTATGGGGAAATACATGAAAATTTGCATTCTAGTTTGTGAAAAACGTAAAAGTTGGTATTTTATTGGGGAAAAACTTAAAAAAAACAAGAAAAAAATTTTGGGCATTTTTCCAATTTTTTGGAGAAAAAACGCAAAAAATGGTATATTGAATTTTTTTCATTTTTTTGGTTAAGAACATGAAAATTCACATTTTGGTTTGTGAATAAAGTAAAAATTTGTATTTTTGGGGGGAAAAACTTAAAGAAAAACAAAAAAAAATTTTGGCATTTTCCCAATTTTTTGGAGAAAAAACGCAAAAAATGGTATATTGAATTTTTTCATTTTTTTGGTTAAAAACATGAAAATTTGCATTTTGGTTTGTGAAAATAGTAAAAATTTTTATTTTTTTGGGAAAAAAGGTAAAACAAAGAAAACAAAATCTTGGGCATTTTTCCAATTTTTTGGAGAAAAAACGCAAAAAAATGGTAAATTGAATTTTTTCATTTTTTTGGTCAAAAACATGAAAATTCCCATTTTGGTTTGTGAAAAACGTAAAAATTTTTATTTTTTTGGGAAAAAACGTAAAACAAAAGAAAACAAAATCTTGGGCATTTTTCCAATTTTTTGGAGAAAAACCGCAAAAAAATGGTAAATTGAATTTTTTCATTTTTTTGGTCAAAAACATGAAAATTCCCATTTTGGTTTGTGAAAAACGTAAAAATATATATTTTTGCGGGGAAAAACTTAAAAAAAACAAAGAAAAAATGTTGGGCATTTTTCCAATTTTTTTGAGAAAAAACGCGAAAAAATGGTATATTGCATTTTTTCATTTTTTTGGTTAAAAACATAAAAATTTCCATTTTGGTTTGTGAAAAACGTAAAATATTTGTATTTTTGGGGGGAAAAACTAAAAAAAAAACAAAAAAAAAATTTTGGGCATTTTTCCAATTTTTTGGAGAAAAAACGCAAAAAAATGCTAAATTGAATTTTTTCACTTTTTTGGTTAAAAACATGAAATTTTGAATTTTGGTTTGTGAAAATAGTAAAAATTTTTATTTTTTTGGGAAAAAACGTAAAACAAAAGAAAACAAAATCTTGGGCATTTTTCCACTTTTTTGGAGAAAAAACGCAAAAAAATGCTAAATTGAATTTTTTCACTTTTTTGGTTAAAAACATGAAAATTCACATTTTGGTTACTAAAAAACGTAAAAATTTTTATATTATTAAGGAAAAACGTAAAACAAAAAAAACAAGCAATTTTTGGGCATTTTTCCAATTTTTTTGAAAAAAATAACGAAAAATATGGGATATTGAATTTTTTCATTTTTATGGGGAAATACATGAAAATTTGCATTCTAGTTTGTGAAAAACGTAAAAGTTGGTATTTTATTGGGGAAAAACTTAAAAAAAAAACAAGAAAAAAATTTTGGGCATTTTTCCAATTTTTTGGAGAAAAAACGCCAAAAAATGGTATATTGAATTTTTTCATTTTTTTGGTTAAGAACATGAAAATTCACATTTTGGTTTGTGAAAAACGAAAAAATTTGTATTTTTGGGGGGAAAAACTTAAAAAAAAGCAAAAAAATTATTTTGAGCATTTTTCCAATTTTATGGAGAAAAAACGCAAAAAATGGAATATTGAATTTTTTCATTTTTTTGGTTAAAAACATGAAAATTTGCATTTTGGTTTGTGAAAATAGTAAAAATTTTTATTTTTTTGGGAAAAAACGTAAAACAAAAGAAAACAAAATCTTGGGCATTTTTCCAATTTTTTGGAGAAAAAACGCGAAAAAATGGTATATTGAATTTTTTCATTTTTTTGGTTAAAAACTTGAAAATATGCATTTTGGTTTGTGAAAATAGTAAAAATTTTTATTTTTTGGGAAAAAACGTAAAACAAAAGAAAACAAAATCTTGGGCATTTTTCCAATTTTTTGGAGAAAAAACGCGAAAAAATGGTATATTGAATTTTTTCATTTTTTTGGTCAAAAACATGAAAATTCGCATTTTGGTTTGTGAAAAACGTAAAAATATATATTTTTGGGGGGAAAAACTTAAAAAAACAAAGAAAAAATGTTGGTCATTTTTCCAATTTTTTGGAGAAAAAACGCGAAAAAATGGTTTATTGAATTTTTTAATTTTTTTGGTTAAAAACATGAAAATTCCCATTTTGGTTTGTGAAAAACGTAAAATATTTGTATTTTTGGGGGGAAAAAAAAAAAAAAAATTTTGGGCATTTTTCCAATTTTTTGGAGAAAAAACGCAAAAAAATGCTAAATTGAATTTTTTCACTTTTTTGGTTAAAAACATGAAAATTCACATTTTGGTTAGTAAAAAACGTAAAAATTTGTATATTATTAAGGAAAAACGTAAAACAAAAAAACAAGCAATTTTTGGGCATTTTTCCAATTTTTTTGAATAAAATAACGAAAAATATGGGATATTGAATTTTTTCATTTTTAAGGGGAAATACATGAAAATTTGCATTCTAGTTTGTGAAAAACGTAAAAGTTGGTATTTTATTGGGGAAAAACTTAAAAAAAAACAAGAAAAAAATTTTGGGCATTTTTTCAATTTTTTGGAGAAAAAACGCGAAAAAATGGTATATTGAATTTTTTCATTTTTTTGGTTAACAACATGAAAATTCCCATTTTGGTTTGTGAAAAACGTAAAAATTTGTATTTTTGGGGGAAAAACTTAAATAAAAACAAAAAAAAAATTTGGGCATTTTCCCAATTTTTTGCAGAAAAAACGCAAAAAAATGGTAAATTGAATTTTTTCATTTTTTTGGGGAAATACATGAAAATTTGCATTCTAGTTTGTGAAAAACGTAATAGTTGGTATTTTATTGGGGAAAAACTTAAAAAAAAACAAAAAAAAAAATTTTGGGCATTTTTCCAATTTTTTGAGAAAAAACGTAAAAAAGTAATTGATATTTCATTTTTTTGGTTAAAAACATGAAAATTTGCATTTTGGTTTGTGAAAATACGTAAAAATTTTTATTTTTTTGGGAAAAAACGTAAAACAAAAGAAAACAAAATCTTGGGCATTTTTCCAATTTTTTGGAGAAAAAACGCGAAAAAATGGTATATTGAATTTTTTCATTTTTTTGGTCAAAAACATGAAAATTCGCATTTTGGTTTGTGAAAAACGTAAAAATATATATTTTTGGGGGGAAAAACTTAAAAAAAACAAAGAAAAAATGTTGGGCATCTTTCCAATTTTTTGGAGAAAAAACGCAAAAAAATGGTATATTGAATTTTTTCATTTTTTGGTTAAAAACATGAAAATTCCCATTTTGGTTTTTGAAAAACGTAAAATATTTGTATTTTTGGGGGGAAAAACTAAAAAAAAAACAAAAAAAAAATTTTGGGCATTTTTCCAATTTTTTGGAGAAAAAACGCAAAAAAATGCTAAATTGAATTTTTTCACTTTTTTGGTTAAAAACATGAAAATTCACATTTTGGTTAGTTAAAAACGTAAAAATTTGTATATTATTAAGGAAAAACGTAAAACAAAAAAAACAAGCAATTTTTGGGCATTTTTCCAATTTTTTTGAAAAAAATAACGAAAAATATGGGATATTGAATTTTTTCATTTTTAGGGGGAAATACATGAAAATTTGCATTCTAGTTTGTGAAAAACGTAAAAGTTGGTATTTTATTGGGGAAAAACTTAAAAAAAAAACAAAAATAAAATTTTGGGCATTTTTCCAATTTTTTGGAGAAAAAACGCAAAAAATGGTATATTGAATTTTTTCATTTTTTTGGTTAAAAACATGAAAATTTGCATTTTGGTTTGTGAAAATAGTAAAAATTTTTATTTTTTTGGGAAAAAACGTAAAACAATCGAAAACAAAATCTTGGGCATTTTTCCAATTTTTTGGAGAAAAAACGCAAAAAAATGGTATATTGAATTTTTTCATTTTTTTGGTTAAAAACATGAAAATTTGCATTTTGGTTTGTGAAAATAGTAAAAATTTTTATTTTTTGGGAAAAAACGTAAAACAAAAAGAAAACAAAATCTTGGGCATTTTTCCAATTTTTTGGAGAAAAAACGCGAAAAAATGGTATATTGAATTTTTTTCATTTTTTTGGTCAAAAACATGAAAATTCGCATTTTGGTTTGTGAAAAACGTAAAAATTTGTATTTTTGGGGGGAAAAACTTAAAGGAAACCAAAAAAAAATGTTGGTCATTTTTCCAATTTTTTGGAGAAAAAACGCCAAAAAATGGTATATTGAATTTTTTCATTTTTTTTGGTTAAAAACATGAAAATTCCCATTTTGGTTTGTGAAAAACGTAAAATATTTGTATTTTTTGGGGAAAAAACAAAAAAAAAAAAAAAAAATTTTGGGCATTTTTCCAATTTTTTGGAGAAAAAACGCAAAAAAAAATGCTAATTGAATTTTTTCACTTTTTTGGTTAAAAACATGAAAATTCACATTTTGGTTAGTAAAAAACGTAAAAATTTGTATATTATTAAGGAAAAACGTAAAACAAAAAAACAAGCAATTTTTGGGCATTTTTCCAATTTTTTTGAATAAAATAACGAAAAATATGGCATATTGAATTTTTTCATTTTTAAGGGGAAATACATGAAAATTTGCATTCTAGTTTGTGAAAAACGTAAAAGTTGGTATTTTATTGGGGAAAAACTTAAAAAAAAACAAGAAAAAAATTTTGGGCATTTTTCCAATTTTTTGGAGAAAAAACGCGAAAAAATGGTATATTGAATTTTTTCATTTTTTTGGTTAACAACATGAAAATTCGCATTTTGGTTTGTGAAAAACGTAAAAATTTGTATTTTTGGGGGGAAAAACTTAAAAAAAAACAAAAAAAAAATTTTGGGCATTTTCCCAATTTTTTGCAGAAAAAACGCAAAAAAATGGTAAATTGAATTTTTTCATTTTTTTGGGGAAATACATGAAAATTTGCATTCTAGTTTGTGAAAAACGTAAAAGTTGGTATTTTATTGGGGAAAAACTTAAAAAAAAAACAAAAAAAAAATTTTGGGCATTTTTCCAATTTTTTTGAGAAAAAACGCAAAAAATGGTATATTGAATTTTTTCATTTTTTTGGTTAAAAACATGAAAATTTGCATTTTGGTTTGTGAAAATAGTAAAAATTTTTATTTTTTTGGGAAAAAACGTAAAACAAAAGAAAACAAAATCTTGGGCATTTTTCCAATTTTTTGGAGAAAAAACGCAAAAAAATGGTATATTGAATTTTTTCATTTTTTTGGTCAAAAACATGAAAATTCGCATTTTGGTTTGTGAAAAACGTAAAATTATATATTTTTGGGGGGAAAAACTTAAAAAAAACAAAGAAAAAATTTTGGGCATTTTTCCAATTTTTTGGAGAAAAAACGCGAAAAAATGGTATATTGAATTTTTTCATTTTTTTGGTTAAAAACATGAAAATTCCCATTTTGGTTTGTGAAAAACGTAAAATATTTGTATTTTTGGGGGGAAAAACTAAAAAAAAAAAACAAAAAAAAAAATGTTGGGCATTTTTCCAATTTTTTGGAGAAAAAACGCAAAAAAATGCTAAATTGAATTTTTTCACTTTTTTGGTTAAAAACAGGAAAATTCACATTTTGGTTAGTAAAAAACGTAAAAATTTGTATATTATTAAGGAAAAACGTAAAACAAAAAAACAAGCAATTTTTGGGCATTTTCCCAATTTTTTGCAGAAAAAACGCAAAAAAATGGTAAATTGATATTTTTCATTTTTTTGGGAAATACATGAAAATTTGCATTCTAGTTTGTGAAAAACGTAAAAGTTGGTATTTTATTGGGGAAAAACTAAAAAAAAAAAACAAGAAAAAATTTTTGGGCATTTTTCCAATTTTTTGAAGAAAAAACACCAAAAAATGGTATATTGAATTTTTTCATTTTTTTGGTTAAGAACATGAAAATTCACATTTTGGTTTGTGAAAAACGTAAAAATTTGTATTTTTGGGGGGAAAAACTTAAAACAAAAGAAAACAAAATCTTGGGCATTTTTCCAATTTTTTGGAGAAAAAACGCAAAAAAATGGTATATTGCATTTTTTCATTTTTTCGGTCAAAAACATGAAAATTCGCATTTTGGTTTGTGAATAACGTAAAATATTTGTATTTTTGGGGGGAAAAACTAAAAAAAAACCAAAAAAAATTTTTGGGCATTTTTCCAATTTTTTGGAGAAAATACGCAAAAAAATCCTAAATTGAATTTTTTCACTTTTTTGGTTAAAAACATGAAAATTCACATTTTGGTTAGTAAAAAACGTAAAAATTTGTATATTATTAAGGAAAAACGTAAAACAAAAAAACAAGCAATTTTTGGGCATTTTTCCAATTTTTTTTGAAAAAAATAACGAAAAATATGGGATATTGAATTTTTTCATTTTTATGGGGAAATACATGAAAATTTGCATTCTAGTTTGTGAAAAACGTAAAAGTTGGTATTTTATTGTGGAAAAACTTAAAAAAAACAAGAAAAAAATTTTGGGCATATTTCCAATTTTTTGGAGAAAAAACGCAAAAAATGGAATATTGAATTTTTTCATTTTTTTTGTTAAAAACATGAAAATTCGCATTTTCGTTTGTGAATAAAGTAAAAATTTGTATTTTTGGGGGGAAAAACTTAAAGAAAAACAAAAAAAAAATTTGGGCATTTTTCCAATTTTTTGCAGAAAAAACGCAAAAAAATGGTAAATTGAATTTTTTCATTTTTTTGGGGAAATACATGAAAATTTGCATTCTAGTTTGTGAAAAACGTAAAAGTTGGTATTTTATTGGGGAAAAACTTAAAAAAAAAACAAAAATAAAATTTTGGGCATTTTTCCAATTTTTTGGAGAAAAAACGCAAAAAAATGGTATATTGCATTTTTTCATTTTTTCGGTCAAAAACATGAAAATTCGCATTTTGGTTTGTGAAAAACGTAAAATATTTGTATTTTTGGGGGGAAAAACTAAAAAAAAAACCAAAAAAAAATTTTGGGCATTTTTCCAATTTTTTGGAGAAAAAACGCAAAAAAATACTAAATTGAATTTTTTCACTTTTTTGGTTAAAAACATGAAAATTCACATTTTGGTTAGTAAAAAACGTAAAAATTTGTATATTATTAAGGAAAAACGTAAAACAAAAAAACAAGCAATTTTTGGGCATTTTTCCAATTTTTTTTGAAAAAAATAACGAAAAATATGGGATATTGAATTTTTTCATTTTTATGGGGAAATACATGAAAATTTGCATTCTAGTTTGTGAAAAACGTAAAAGTTGGTATTTTATTGTGGAAAAACTTAAAAAAAACAAGAAAAAAATTTTGGGCATATTTCCAATTTTTTGGAGAAAAAACGCAAAAAATGGAATATTGAATTTTTTCATTTTTTTTTGTTAAACACATGAAAATTCGCATTTTGGTTTGTGAATAAAGTAAAAATTTGTATTTTTTGGGGGAAAAACTTAAAGAAAAACAAAAAAAAAATTTGGGCATTTTCCCAATTTTTTGCAGAAAAAACGCAAAAAAATGGTAAATTGAATTTTTTCATTTTTTTGGGAAATACATGAAAATTTGCATTCTAGTTTGTGAAAAACGTAAAAGTTGGTATTTTATTGGGGAAAAACTTAAAAAAAAACAAAAAAAAAATTTGGGCATTTTTCCAATTTTTTGGAGAAAAAACGAAAAAAATGGTATATTGAATTTTTTCATTTTTTTGGTTAAAAACATGAAAATTCGCATTTTGGTTTTTTGGTTAAAAACATGAAAATTCACATTTTGGCTAGTGAAAAACGTTAAAATTTGTATATTATTAAGGAAAAACGTAAAACAAAAAAACAAGCAATTTTTGGGCATTTTTCCAATTTTTTTTTGAAAAAAATATCGAAAAATATGGGATATTGAATTTTTTCATTTTTATGGGGAAATACATGAAAATTTGCATTCTAGTTTGTGAAAAACGTAATAGTTGGTATTTTATTGGGGAAAAACTTAAAAAAAAACAAAAAAAAAATTTTGGGCATTTTTCCAATTTTTTTGAGAAAAAACGTAAAAATTGTATATTGAATTTTTTCATTTTTTTGGTTAAAAACATGAAAATTTGCATTTTGGTTTGTGAAAATAGTAAAAATTTTAATTTTTGGGCATTTTTCCAATTTTTTGAAGAAAAAACACCAAAAAATGGTATATTGAATTTTTTCATTTTTTTGGTTAAAAACATGAAAATTTGCATTTTGGTTTGTGAAAATAGTAAAAATTTTTATTTTTTTGGGAAAAAACGTAAAACAAAAGAAAACAAAATCTTGGGCATTTTTCCAATTTTTTTGGAGAAAAAACGCGAAAAAATGGTATATTGAATTTTTTCATTTTTTTGGTCAAAAACATGAAAATTCGCATTTTGGTTTGTGAAAAACGTAAAAATTTATATTTTTGGGGGAAAAACTTAAAAAAAAACAAAAGAAAAAATGTTGGACATTTTTCCAATTTTTTGGAGAAAAATACGCAAAAAAATGCTAAATTGAATTTTTTCACTTTTTTGGTTAAAAACATGAAAATTCACATTTTGGTTAAGTAAAAAACGTAAAAATTTGTATATTATTAAGGAAAAACGTAAAACAAAAAAAACAAGCAATTTTTGGGCATTTTTCCAATTTTTTTGAAAAAAATTTCGAAAAATATGGGATATTGAATTTTTCATTTTTATGGGGAAATACATGAAAATTTGCATTCTAGTTTGTGAAAAACGTAAAAGTTGGTATTTTATTGGGGAAAAACTAAATAAAAAAAAACAAGAAAAAAATTTTGGGCATTTTTCCAATTTTTTGAAGAAAAAACGCAAAAAATGGTATATTGAATTTTTTCATTTTTTTGGTTAAAAACAAGAAAATTCGCATTTTGGTTTGTGAAAAAAGTAAAAAATTTGTATTTTTGGGGGGAAAACTTAAAACAAAAGAAAACAAAATCTTGGGCATTTTTCCAATTTTTTGGAGAAAAAACGCAAAAAATGGTATATTGAATTTTTTCATTTTTTTGGTCAAAAACATGAAAATTCGCATTTTGGTTTGTGAAAAACGTAAAATATTTGTATTTCTGGGGGGAAAAACTAAAAAAAAAAACAAAAAAAAAATTTTGGGCATTTTTCCAATTTTTTGGAGAAAAAACGCAAAAAAATGCTAAATTGAATTTTTTCACTTTTTTGGTTAAAAACATGAAAATTCACATTTTGGTTAGTAAAAAACGTAAAAATTTGTATATTATTAAGGAAAAACGTAAAACAAAAAAAAACAAGCAATTTTTGGGCATTTTTTCCAATTTTTTTTGAAAAAAATAACGAAAAATATGGGATATTGAATTTTTTCATTTTTAAGGGGAAATACATGAAAATTTGCATTCTAGTTTGTGAAAAACGTAAAAGTTGGTATTTTATTGGGGGAAAACTTAAAAAAAAACAAGAAAAAAATTTTGGGCTTTTTTCCAATTTTTTGAAGAAAAAACACCAAAAAATGGTATATTGCATTTTTTCATTTTTTTGGTTAAAAACATGAAAATTTGCATTTTGGTTTGTGAAAATAGTAAACATTTTTATTTTTTGGGGAAAAACGTAAAACAAAAGAAAACAAAATCTTGGGCATTTTTCCAATTTTTTGGAGAAAAAACGCAAAAAAATGGTATATTGCATTTTTTCATTTTTTCGGTCAAAAACATGAAAATTCGCATTTTGGTTTGTGAAAAACGTAAAATATTTGTATTTTTTGGGGGGGAAAAACTAAAAAAAAAAAACAAAAAAAAAAAAATTTGGGCATTTTTCCAATTTTTTGGAGAAAAAACGCAAAAAAATGGTAAATTGAATTTTTTCACTTTTTTGGTTAAAAACATGAAAATTCACATTTTGGTTAGTAAAAAACGTAAAAATTTGTATATTATTAAGGAAAAACGTAAAACAAAAAAACAAGCAATTTTTGGGCATTTTTCCAATTTTTTTGAAAAAAAATAACGAAAAATATGGGATATTGAATTTTTTCATTTTTAAGGGGAAATACATGAAAATTTGCATTCTAGTTTGTGAAAAACGTAAAAGTTGGTATTTTATTGGGGAAAAACTTAAAAAAAAAAAAAAAAAAATTTTGGGCATTTTTCCAATTTTTTTGAAGAAAAAACACCAAAAAATGGTATATTGAATTTTTTCATTTTTTTGGTTAAAAACATGAAAATTTGCATTTTGGTTTGTGAAAAAAGTAAAAATTTTTATTTTTTGGGAAAAAACGTAAAACAAAAGAAAAAAAAATCTTGGGCATTTTTCCAATTTTTTGGAGAAAAAACGCAAAAAAATGGTATATTGCATTTTTTCATTTTTTCGGTCAAAAAAATGAAAATTCGCATTTTGGTTTGTGAAAAACGTAAAATATTTGTATTTTTTGGGGGGAAAAACTTAAAAAAAAACAAAAAAAAAATTTTGGGCATTTTTCCAATTTTTTGGAGAAAAAACGCAAAAAAATGCTAAATTGAATTTTTTCACTTTTTTGGTTAAAAACATGAAAATTCACATTTTGGTTAGTAAAAAACGTAAAAATTTGTATATTATTAAGGAAAAACGTAAAACAAAAAAACAAGCAATTTTTGGGCATTTTTCCAATTTTTTTTGAAAAAAAAACGAAAAAATATGGGATATTGAATTTTTTCATTTTTATGGGGAAATACATGAAAATTTGCATTCTAGTTTGTGAAAAACGTTAAAGTTGGTATTTTATTGGGGAAAAACTTAAAAAAAACAAGAAAAAAATTTTGGGCATTTTTCCAATTTTTTGGAGAAAAAACGCAAAAAATGGAATATTGAATTTTTTCATTTTTTTTGTTAAAAACATGAAAATTCGCATTTTGGTTTGTGAATAAAGTAAAAATTTGTATTTTTGGGGGGAAAAACTTAAAAAAAAACAAAAAAAAACTTTGGGCATTTTCCCAATTTTTTGCAGAAAAAACGCAAAAAAAAATGGTAAATTGAATTTTTTCATTTTTTTGGGGAAATACATGAAAATTTGCATTCTAGTTTGTGAAAAACGTAAAAGTTGGTATTTTATTGGGGAAAAACTAAAAAAAAAAACAAAAAAAAATTTTGGGCATTTTTCCAATTTTTTGGAGAAAAAACGCAAAAAAATGGTATATTGAATTTTTTCATTTTTTTGGTTAAAAACATGAAAATTTGCATTTTGGTTTGTGAAAATAGTAAAAATTTTTATTTTTTTGGGAAAAAACGTAAAACAAACGAAAACAAAATCTTGGGCATTTTTCCAATTTTTTGGAGAAAAAACGCAAAAAAATGGTATATTGAATTTTTTCATTTTTTTGGTCAAAAACATGAAAATTCGCATTTTGGTTTGTGAAAAACGTAAAATTATATATTTTTGGGGGGAAAAACTTAAAAAAAACAAAGAAAAAATTTTGGGCATTTTTCCAATTTTTTGTAGAAAAAACGAAAAAAATGGTATATTGAATTTTTTCATTTTTTTTTGGTTAAAAACATGAAAATTCGCATTTTGGTTTTTGAAAAAGTGGCTAAATGAAAACGTTAAAATTTGTATATTATTAGAGGAAAAACGTAAAACAAAAAAACAAGCAATTTTTGGGCATTTTTCCAATTTTTTTTTGAAAAAAATAACGAAAAATATGGGATATTGAATTTTTTCATTTTTATGGGGAAATACATGAAAATTTGCATTCTAGTTTGTGAAAAACGTAATAGTTGGTATTTTATTGGGGAAAAACTTAAAAAAAAACAAAAAAAAATTTTGGGCATTTTTCCAATTTTTTTTGAGAAAAAACGAAAAAATTGTATATTGAATTTTTTCATTTTTTTGGTTAAAAACATGAAAATTTGCATTTTGGTTTGTGAAAATAGTAAAAATTTTTATTTTTTTGGGAAAAAACGTAAAACAAAAGAAAACAAAATCTTGGGCATTTTTCCAATTTTTTGAAGAAAAAACACCAAAAAATGGTATATTGCATTTTTTCATTTTTTTGGTTAAAAACATGAAAATTTGCATTTTGGTTTGTGAAAATAGTAAAAATTTTTATTTTTTTGGGAAAAAACGTAAAACAAAAGAAAACAAAATCTTGGGCATTTTTCCAATTTTTTTGGAGAAAAAACGCGAAAAATAGGTATATTGAATTTTTTCATTTTTTTTTGGTCAAAAACATGAAAATTCGCATTTTGGTTTGTGAAAAACGTAAAAATATATATTTTTTGGGGGAAAAACTTAAAAAAAACAAAAAAAAATGTTGGTCATTTTTCCAATTTTTTGGAGAAAAAACGCGAAAAAATGGTTTATTGAATTTTTTAATTTTTTTGGTTAAAAACATGAAAATTCCCATTTTGGTTTGTGAAAAACGTAAAATATTTGTATTTTTGGGGGGAAAAACTAAAAAAAAACAAAAAAAAATTTTGGGCATTTTTCCAATTTTTTGGAGAAAAAACGCAAAAAAATGGTATATTGAATTTTTTTCATTTTTTTGGTTAAATACATGAAAATTCGCATTTTGGTTTGTGAAAAACGTAAAATATTTGTATTTTTGGGGGGAAAAACTAAAAAAAAAACAAAAAAAAAATTTTGGGCATTTTTCCAATTTTTTGGAGAAAAAACGCAAAAAAATGCTAAATTGAATTTTTTCACTTTTTTGGTTAAAAACATGAAAATTCACATTTTGGTTAGTAAAAAACGTAAAAATTTGTATATTATTAAGGAAAAACGTAAAACAAAAAAAAACAAGCAATTTTTGGGCATTTTTCCAATTTTTTTGAAAAAAATAACGAAAAATATGGGATATTGAATTTTTTCATTTTTATGGGGAAATACGTGAAAATTTGCATTCTAGTTTGTGAAAAACGTAAAAGTTGGTATTTTATTGGGGGAAAACTTAAAAAAAAAAACAAGAAAAAAATGTTGGGCATTTTTCCAATTTTTTGAAGAAAAAACACCAAAAAATGGTATATTGCATTTTTTCATTTTTTTGGTTAAAAACATGAAAATTTGCATTTTGGTTTGTGAAAATAGTAAAAATTTTTATTTTTTTGGGAAAAAACGTAAAACAAAAGAAAACAAAATCTTGGGCATTTTTCCAATTTTTTGGAGAAAAAACGCAAAAAAATGGTATATTGAATTTTTTCATTTTTTCGGTCAAAAACATGAAAATTCGCATTTTGGTTTGTGAAAAACGTAAAATATTTGTATTTTTGGGGGAAAAACTAAAAAAAAAACAAAAAAAAAAATTTGGGCATTTTTCCAATTTTTTGGAGAAAAAACGCAAAAAAATGGTAAATTGAATTTTTTCACTTTTTTGGTTAAAAACATGAAAATTCACATTTTGGTTAGTAAAAAACGTAAAAATTTGTATATTATTAAGGAAAAACGTAAAACAAAAAAACAAGCAATTTTTGGGCATTTTTCCAATTTTTTGGAAAAAAATAACGAAAAATATGGGATATTGAATTTTTTCATTTTTATGGGGAAATACATGAAAATTTGCATTCTAGTTTGTGAAAAACGTAAAAGTTGGTATTTTATTGGGGAAAAACTTAAAAAAAAACAAAAAAAAAATTTTGGGCATTTTTCCAATTTTTTGGAGAAAAAACGCAAAAAATGGTATATTGAATTTTTTCATTTTTTTGGTTAAAAACATGAAAATTTGCATTTTGGTTTGTGAAAATAGTAAAAATTTTTATTTTTTTGGGAAAAAACGTAAAACAAAAGAAAACAAAAATCTTGGGCATTTTTCCAATTTTTTGGAGAAAAAACGCAAAAAAATGGTATATTGAATTTTTTCATTTTTTTGGTCAAAAACATGAAAATTCGCATTTTGGTTTGTGAAAAACGTAAAAATTATATATTTTTGGGGGGAAAAACTTAAAAAAAAACAAAGAAAAAATTTTGGGCATTTTTCCAATTTTTTGGAGAAAAAACGCGAAAAAATGGTATATTGAATTTTTTTCATTTTTTTTTGGTTAAAAACATGAAAATTCCCATTTTGGTTTGTGAAAAACGTAAAATATTTGTATTTTTGGGGGGAAAAACTAAAAAAAAAACAAAAAAAAATGTTGGGCATTTTTCCAATTTTTTGGAGAAAAAACGCAAAAAAATGCTAAATTGAATTTTTTCATTTTTTTGGTTAAAAACATGAAAATTCACATTTTGGTTAGTAAAAAACGTAAAAATTTGTATATTATTAAGGAAAAACGTAAAACAAAAAAACAAGCAATTTTTGGGCATTTTTCCAATTTTTTGCAGAAAAAACGCAAAAAAATGGTAAATTGAATTTTTTCATTTTTTTGGGGAAATACATGAAAATTTGCATTCTAGTTTGTGAAAAACGTAAAAGTTGGTATTTTATTGGGGAAAAACTTAAAAAAAAACAAGAAAAAATTTTGGGCATTTTTTCAATTTTTTGGAGAAAAAACGCAAAAAATGGTATATTGAATTTTTTCATTTTTTTGGTTAAGAACATGAAAATTCACATTTTGGTTTGTGAAAAACGTAAAAATTTGTATTTTTGGGGGGAAAAACTTAAAAAAAAGCAAAAAAATATTTTGGGCATTTTTCCAATTTTTTGGAGAAAAAACGCAAAAAAATGGAATATTGAATTTTTTCATTTTTTTGGTTAAAAACATGAAAATTCGCATTTTGGTTTGTGAAAAAAGTAAAAATTTGTATTTTTGGGGGAAAAACTTAAAAAAAAAAAAAAAAAATTTTGGGCATTTTTCCAATTTTTTGCAGAAAAAACGCAAAAAAATGGTAAATTGAATTTTTTCATTTTTTAGGGGGAAATACATGAAAATTTGCATTCTAGTTTGTGAAAAACGTAAAAGTTGGTATTTTATTGGGGAAAAACTTAAAAAAAAAACAAAAAAAAATTTTTGGCATTTTTCCAATTTTTTGGAGAAAAAACGCGAAAAAATGGTAAATTGAATTTTTTCATTTTTTTTGGGGAAATACATGAAAATTTGCATTTTAGTTTGTGAAAAACGTAAAAATTTGTATTTTATTGGGGGAAAAACTTAAAAAAAAAACAAAAAAAAATTTTGGGCATTTTTCCAATTTTTTGAAGAAAAAACACCAAAAAATGGTATATTGAATTTTTTCATTTTTTTGGTTAAAAACATGAAAATTTGCATTTTGGTTTGTGAAAAAAGTAAAAATTTTTATTTTTTGGGGAAAAAACGTAAAACAAAAGAAAACAAAATTTTGGGCATTTTTCCAATTTTTTGGAGAAAAAACGCAAAAAAATGGTAAATTGAATTTTTTCATTTTTTCGGTCAAAAACATGAAAATTCGCATTTTGGTTTGTGAAAAAAGTAAAAATTTGTATTTTTGGGGGAAAAACTTAAAAAAAAACAAAAAAAAATTTGGGCATTTTTCCAATTTTTTGCAGAAAAAACGCAAAAAAATGGTAAATTGAATTTTTTCATTTTTTTGGGGAAATACATGAAAATTTGCATTCTAGTTTGTGAAAAACGTAAAAGTTGGTATTTTATTGGGGAAAAACTTAAAAAAAAAACAAAAATAAAATTTTGGGCATTTTTCCAATTTTTTGGAGAAAAAACGCAAAAAATGGTATATTGAATTTTTTCATTTTTTTGGTTAAAAACATGAAAATTTGCATTTTGGTTTGTGAAAATAGTAAAAATTTTTATTTTTTGGGGAAAAAACGTAAAACAAAACGAAAACAAAATCTTGGGCATTTTTCCAATTTTTTGGAGAAAAAACGCAAAAAAATGGTATATTGAATTTTTTCATTTTTTTGGTCAAAAACATGAAAATTCGCATTTTGGTTTGTGAAAAACGTAAAAATTATATATTTTTTGGGGGAAAAACTTAAAAAAAAACAAAGAAAAAATTTTGGGCATTTTTCCAATTTTTTGGAGAAAAAACGCGAAAAAATGGTATATTGAATTTTTTCATTTTTTTGGTTAAAAACATGAAAATTCCCATTTTGGTTTGTGAAAAACGTAAAATATTTGTATTTTTGGGGGGAAAAACTAAAAAAAAAAACAAAAAAAAAATGTTGGGCATTTTTCCAATTTTTTGGAGAAAAAACGCAAAAAAATGCTAAATTGAATTTTTTCACTTTTTTGGTTAAAAACATGAAAATTCACATTTTGGTTAGTAAAAAACGTAAAAATTTGTATATTATTAAGGGAAAAACGTAAAACAAAAAAACAAGCAATTTTTGGGCATTTTTCCAATTTTTTGCAGAAAAAACGCAAAAAAATGGTAAATTGAATTTTTTCATTTTTTTGGGGAAATACATGAAAATTTGCATTCTAGTTTGTGAAAAACGTAAAAGTTGGTATTTTATTGGGGAAAAACTTAAAAAAAAAACAAGAAAAAATTTTTGGGCATTTTTCCAATTTTTTGAAGAAAAAACACCAAAAAATGGTATATTGAATTTTTTCAATTTTTTGGTTAACAACATGAAAATTCACATTTTGGTTTGTGAAAAACGTAAAAATTTGTATTTTTGGGGGGAAAAACTTAAAAAAAAGCAAAATAATTATTTTGGGCATTTTTCCAATTTTATGGAGATAAAACGCAAAAAATGGAATATTGAATTTTTTCATTTTTTTTGTTAAAAACATGAAAATTCGCATTTTGGTTTGTGAATAAAGTAAAAATTTGTATTTTTGGGGGGAAAAACTTAAAGAAAAACAAAAAAAAATTTGGGCATTTTCCCAATTTTTTGCAGAAAAAACGCAAAAAAATGGTAAATTGAATTTTTTCATTTTTAAGGGGAAATACATGAAAATTTGCATTCTAGTTTGTGAAAAACGTAAAAGTTGGTATTTTATTGGGGAAAAACTAAAAAAAAAACAAAAAAAAAATTTTGGGCATTTTTCCAATTTTTTGGAGAAAAAACGCGAAAAAATGCTAAATTGAATTTTTTCATTTTTTTGGGGAAATACATGAAAATTTGCATTCTAGTTTGTGAAAAACGTAAAAGTTGGTATTTTATTGGGGAAAAACTTAAAAAAAAAACAAGAAAAAAATTTTGGGCATTTTTCCAATTTTTTGAAGAAAAAACACCAAAAAATGGTATATTGAATTTTTTCATTTTTTTGGTTAAAAACATGAAAATTTGCATTTTGGTTTGTGAAAATAGTAAAAATTTTTATTTTTTGGGAAAAAACGTAAAACAAAAGAAAACAAAATCTTGGGCATTTATCCAATTTTTTGGAGAAAAAACGCAAAAAAATGGTATATTGAATTTTTTCATTTTTTTGGTCAAAAACATGAAAATTCGCATTTTGGTTTGTGAAAAACGTAAAATATTTGTATTTTTGGGGGGAAAAACTAAAAAAAAAACCAAAAAAAAATTTTGGGCATTTTTCCAATTTTTTGGAGAAAAAACGCAAAAAAATCCTAAATTGAATTTTTTCACTTTTTTGGTTAAAAACATGAAAATTCACATTTTGGTTAGTAAAAAACGTAAAAATTTGTATATTATTAAGGAAAAACGTAAAACAAAAAAACAAGCAATTTTTGGGCATTTTTCCAATTTTTTTTGAAAAAAATAACGAAAAATATGGGATATTGAATTTTTTCATTTTTATGGGGAAATACATGAAAATTTGCATTCTAGTTTGTGAAAAACGTAAAAGTTGGTATTTTATTGTGGAAAAACTTAAAAAAAACAAGAAAAAAATTTTGACATATTTCCAATTTTTTGGAGAAGAAACGCAAAAAATGGAATATTGAATTTTTTCATTTTTTTTGTTAAAAACATGAAAATTCGCATTTTGGTTTGTGAATAAAGTAAAAATTTGTATTTTTGGGGGGAAAAACTTAAAGAAAAACAAAAAAAAAATTTGGGCATTTTCCCAATTTTTTGCAGAAAAAACGCAAAAAAATGGTAAATTGAATTTTTTCATTTTTTTGGGGAAATACATGAAAATTTGCATTCTAGTTTGTGAAAAACGTAAAAGTTGGTATTTTATTGGGGAAAAACTTAAAAAAAAAACAAAAATAAAATTTTGGGCATTTTTCCAATTTTTTGGAGAAAAAACGCAAAAAATGGTATATTGAATTTTTTCATTTTTTTGGTTAAAAACATGAAAATTTGCATTTTGGTTTGTGAAAATAGTAAAAATTTTTATTTTTTTGGGAAAAAACGTAAAACAAACGAAAACAAAATCTTGGGCATTTTTCCAATTTTTTGGAGAAAAAACGCAAAAAAATGGTATATTGAATTTTTTCATTTTTTTGGTCAAAAACATGAAAATTCGCATTTTGGTTTGTGAAAAACGTAAAATTATATATTTTTGGGGGGAAAAACTTAAAAAAAAACAAAGAAAAAATTTTGGGCATTTTTCCAATTTTTTGGAGAAAAAACGCGAAAAAATGGTATATTGAATTTTTTCATTTTTTTGGTTAAAAACATGAAAATTCCCATTTTGGTTTGTGAAAAACGTAAAATATTTGTATTTTTGGGGGGAAAAACTAAAAAAAAAAAACAAAAAAAAAATGTTGGGCATTTTTCCAATTTTTTGGAGAAAAAACGCAAAAAAATGCTAAATTGAATTTTTTCACTTTTTTGGTTAAAAACATGAAAATTCACATTTTGGTTAGTAAAAAACGTAAAAATTTGTATATTATTAAGGAAAAACGTAAAACAAAAAAACAAGCAATTTTTGGGCATTTTCCCAATTTTTTGCAGAAAAAACGCAAAAAAATGGTAAATTGAATTTTTTCATTTTTTTGGGGAAATACATGAAAATTTGCATTCTAGTTTGTGAAAAACGTAAAAGTTGGTATTTTATTGGGGAAAAACTTAAAAAAAAACAAGAAAAAATTTTTGGGCATTTTTCCAATTTTTTGAAGAAAAAACACCAAAAAATGGTATATTGAATTTTTTCATTTTTTTGGTTAAGAACATGAAAATTCACATTTTGGTTTGTGAAAAACGTAAAAATTTGTATTTTTGGGGGGAAAAACTTAAAAAAAAGCAAAATAATTATTTTGGGCATTTTTCCAATTTTATGGAGAAAAAACGCAAAAAATGGAATATTGAATTTTTTCATTTTTTTTGTTAAAAACATGAAAATTCGCATTTTGGTTAATGAATAAAGTAAAAATTTGTATTTTTGGGGGGAAAAACTTAAAGAAAAACAAAAAAAAAATTTGGGCATTTTCCCAATTTTTTGCAGAAAAAACGCAAAAAAATGGTAAATTGAATTTGTTCATTTTTAAGGGGAAATACATGAAAATTTGCATTCTAGTTTGTGAAAAACGTAAAAGTTGGTATTTTATTGGGGAAAAACTAAAAAAAAAACAAAAAAAAAATTTTGGGCATTTTTCCAATTTTTTGGAGAAAAAACGCGAAAAAATGCTAAATTGAATTTTTTCATTTTTTTGGGGAAATACATGAAAATTTGCATTCTAGTTTGTGAAAAACGTAAAAGTTGGTATTTTATTGGGGAAAAACTTAAAAAAAAACAAAAAAAAAATGTTGGGCATTTTTCCAATTTTTTGGAGAAAAAACGCAAAAAATGGTATATTGAATTTTTTCATTTTTTTAGTTAAAAACATGAAAATTTGCATTTTGGTTTGTGAAAATAGTAAAAATTTTTATTTTTTTGGGAAAAAACGTAAAACAAAAGAAAACAAAATCTTGGGCATTTTTCCAATTTTTTGGAGAAAAAACGCAAAAAAATGGTAAATTGAATTTTTTCATTTTTTTGGTCAAAAACATGAAAATTCGCATTTTGGTTTGTGAAAAACGTAAAAATATATATTTTTGGGGGGAAAAACTTAAAAAAAACAAAGAAAAAATGTTGGGCATTTTTCCAATTTTTTGGAGAAAAAACGCGAAAAAATGGTATATTGAATTTTTTCATTTTTTTGGTTAAAAACATGAAAATTCCCATTTTGGTTTAAGAAAAACGTAAAATATATGTATTTTTGGGGGGAAAAACTAAAAAAAAACAAAAAAAAAATTTTGGGCATTTTTCCAATTTTTTGGAGAAAAAACGCAAAAAAATGCAAAATTGAATTTTTTCACTTTTTTGGTTAAAAACATGAAAATTCACATTTTGGTTACTAAAAAACGTAAAAATTTTTATATTATTAAGGAAAAACGTAAAACAAAAAAAACAAGCAATTTTTGGGCATTTTTCCAATTTTTTTGAAAAAAATAACGAAAAATATGGGATATTGAATTTTTTCATTTTTATGGGGAAATACATGAAAATTTGCATTCTAGTTTGTGAAAAACGTAAAAGTTGGTATTTTATTGGGGAAAAACTTAAAAAAAAACAAGAAAAATTTTTGGGCATTTTTCCAATTTTTTGGAGAAAAAACGCCAAAAAATGGTATATTGAATTTTTTCATTTTTTTGGTTAAAAACATGAAAATTTGCATTTTGGTTTGTGAAAATAGTAAAAATTTTTATTTTAAAACAAAATTTAATTTAATAAAAATTTTTATTTTTTTGGGAAAAAACGTAAAACAAAAGAAAACAAAATCTTGGGCATTTTTCCAATTTTTTGGAGAAAAAACGCGAAAAAATGGTATATTGAATTTTTTCATTTTTTTGGTCAAAAACATGAAAATTCGCATTTTGGTTTGTGAAAAACGTAAAAATATATATTTTTGGGGGGAAAAACTTAAAAAAAACAAAGAAAAAATGTTGGGCATTTTTCCAATTTTTTGGAGAAAAAACGCGAAAAAATGGTATATTGAATTTTTTCATTTTTTTGGTTAAAAACATGAAAATTTTCATTTTGGTTTGTGAAAAACGTAAAATATTTGTATTTTTGGGGGGAAAAACTAAAAAAAAAAAACAAAAAAAAATTTTTGGGCATTTTTCCAATTTTTTGGAGAAAAAACGCAAAAATATGCTAAATTGAATTTTTTCACTTTTTTGGTTAAAAACATGAAAATTCACATTTTGGTTAGTAAAAAACGTAAAAATTTGTATATTATTAAGGAAAAACGTAAAACAAAAAAACAAGCAATTTTTGGGCATTTTTCCAATTTTTTTGAAAAAAATAACGAAAAATATGGGATATTGAATTTTTTCATTTTTAAGGGGAAATACATGAAAATTTGCATTCTAGTTTGTGAAAAACGTAAAAGTTGGTATTTTATTGGGGGAAAACTTAAAAAAAAAACAAGAAAAAAATTTTGGGCATTTTTCCAATTTTTTGAAGAAAAAACACCAAAAAATGGTATATTGCATTTTTTCATTTTTTTGGTTAAAAACATGAAAATTTGCATTTTGGTTTGTGAAAATAGTAAAAATTTTAATTTTTTTGGGAAAAAACGTAAAACAAAAGAAAACAAAATCTTGGGCATTTTTCCAATTTTTTGAAGAAAAAACACCAAAAAATGGTATATTGCATTTTTTCATTTTTTTGGTTAAAAACATGAAAATTTGCATTTTGGTTTGTGAAAATAGTAAAAATTTTTATTTTTTTGGGAAAAAACGTAAAACAAAAGAAAACAAAATCTTGGGCATTTTTCCAATTTTTTGGAGAAAAAACGCAAAAAATGGTATATTGCATTTTTTCATTTTTTCGGTCAAAAACATGAAAATTCGCATTTTGGTTTGTGAAAAACGTAAAATATTTGTATTTTTGGGGGGAAAAACTAAAAAAAAAACCAAAAAAAAAATTTGGGCATTTTTCCAATTTTTTGGAGAAAAAACGCAAAAAAATGGTAAATTGAATTTTTTCACTTTTTTGGTTAAAAACATGAAAATTCACATTTTGGTTAGTAAAAACGTAAAAATTTGTATATTATTAAGGAAAAACGTAAAACAAAAAAACAAGCAATTTTTGGGCATTTTTCCAATTTTTTTTGAAAAAAATAACGAAAAATATGGGATATTGAATTTTTTCATTTTTATGGGGAAATACATGAAAATTTGCATTCTAGTTTGTGAAAAACGTAAAAGTTGGTATTTTATTGGGGAAAAACTTAAAAAAAACAAGAAAAAAATTTTGGGCATATTTCCAATTTTTTGGAGAAAAAACGCAAAAAATGGAATATTGAATTTTTTCATTTTTTTTGTTAAAAACATGAAAATTCGCATTTTGGTTTGTGAATAAAGTAAAAATTTGTATTTTTGGGGGGAAAAACTTAAAGAAAAACAAAAAAAAAATTTGGGCATTTTCCCAATTTTTTGCAGAAAAAACGCAAAAAAATGGTAAATTGAATTTTTTCATTTTTTTGGGGAAATACATGAAAATTTGCATTCTAGTTTGTGAAAAACGTAAAAGTTGGTATTTTATTGGGGAAAAACTTAAAAAAAAAACAAAAATAAAATTTTGGGCATTTTTCCAATTTTTTGGAGAAAAAACGCAAAAAATGGTATATTGAATTTTTTCATTTTTTTGGTTAAAAACATGAAAATTTGCATTTTGGTTTGTGAAAATAGTAAAAATTTTTATTTTTTTGGGAAAAAACGTAAAACAAACGAAAACAAAATCTTGGGCATTTTTCCAATTTTTTGGAGAAAAAACGCAAAAAAATGGTATATTGAATTTTTTCATTTTTTTGGTCAAAAACATGAAAATTCGCATTTTGGTTTGTGAAAAACGTAAAATTATATATTTTTGGGGGGAAAAAACTTAAAAAAAAACAAAGAAAAAATTTTGGGCATTTTTCCAATTTTTTGGAGAAAAAACGCAAAAAAATGGTATATTGAATTTTTTCATTTTTTTGGTTAAAAACATGAAAATTCCCATTTTGGTTTGTGAAAAACGTAAAATATTTGTATTTTTGGGGGGAAAAACTAAAAAAAAAACAAAAAAAAAATGTTGGGCATTTTTCCAATTTTTTGGAGAAAAAACGCAAAAAAATGCTAAATTGAATTTTTTCACTTTTTTGGTTAAAAACATGAAAATTCACATTTTGGTTAGTAAAAAACGTAAAAATTTGTATATTATTAAGGAAAAACGTAAAACAAAAAAACAAGCAATTTTTGGGCATTTTTCCAATTTTTTTGCAGAAAAAACGCAAAAAAATGGTAAATTGAATTTTTTCATTTTTTTGGGGAAATACATGAAAATTTGCATTCTAGTTTGTGAAAAACGTAAAAGTTGGTATTTTATTGGGGAAAAACTTAAAAAAAAAACAAGAAAAAATTTTTGGGCATTTTTCCAATTTTTTGAAGAAAAAACACCAAAAAATGGTATATTGAATTTTTTCATTTTTTTGGTTAAGAACATGAAAATTCACATTTTGGTTTGTGAAAAACGTAAAAATTTGTATTTTTGGGGGGAAAAACTTAAAAAAAAAGCAAAATAATTATTTTGGGCATTTTTCCAATTTTATGGAGAAAAAACGCAAAAAATGGAATATTGAATTTTTTCATTTTTTTTGTTAAAAACATGAAAATTCTCATTTTGGTTTGTGAATAAAGTAAAAATTTGTATTTTTGGGGGGAAAAACTTAAAGAAAAACAAAAAAAAAATTTGGGCATTTTCCCAATTTTTTGCAGAAAAAACGCAAAAAAATGGTAAATTGAATTTTTTCATTTTTTAGGGGAAATACATGAAAATTTGCATTCTAGTTTGTGAAAAACGTAAAAGTTGGTATTTTATTGGGGAAAAACTAAAAAAAAAACAAAAAAAATTTTGGGCATTTTTCCAATTTTTTGGAGAAAAAACGCGAAAAAATGCTAAATTGAATTTTTTCATTTTTTTGGGGAAATACATGAAAATTTGCATTCTAGTTTGTGAAAAAACGTAAAAGTTGGTATTTTATTGGGGAAAAAACTTAAAAAAAAACAAAAAAAAAATGTTGGGCATTTTTCCAATTTTTTGGAGAAAAAACGCAAAAAATGGTATATTGAATTTTTTCATTTTTTTAGTTAAAAACATGAAAATTTGCATTTTGGTTTGTGAAAATAGTAAAAATTTTTATTTTTTTGGGAAAAAACGTAAAACAAAAGAAAACAAAATCTTGGGCATTTTTCCAATTTTTTGGAGAAAAAACGCAAAAAAATGGTAAATTGAATTTTTTCATTTTTTTGGTCAAAAACATGAAAATTCGCATTTTGGTTTGTGAAAAACGTAAAAATATATATTTTTGGGGGGAAAAACTTAAAAAAAAACAAAGAAAAAATGTTGGGCATTTTTCCAATTTTTTGGAGAAAAAACGCGAAAAAATGGTATATTGAATTTTTTCATTTTTTTGGTTAAAAACATGAAAATTCCCATTTTGGTTTGTGAAAAACGTAAAATATATGTATTTTTTGGGGGAAAAACTAAAAAAAAAACAAAAAAAAATTTTGGGCATTTTTCCAATTTTTTGGAGAAAAAACGCAAAAAAATGCAAAATTGAATTTTTTCACTTTTTTTGGTTAAAAACATGAAAATTCACATTTTGGTTACTAAAAAACGTAAAAATTTTTATATTATTAAGGAAAAACGTAAAACAAAAAAAACAAGCAATTTTTGGGCATTTTTCCAATTTTTTTGAAAAAAATAACGAAAAATATGGAATATTGAATTTTTTCATTTTTATGGGGAAATACATGAAAATTTGCATTCTAGTTTGTGAAAAACGTAAAAGTTGGTATTTTATTGGGGAAAAACTTAAAAAAAACAAGAAAAATTTTTGGGCATTTTTCCAATTTTTTGGAGAAAAAACGCCAAAAAATGGTATATTGAATTTTTTCATTTTTTTGGTTAAAAACATGAAAATTTGCATTTTGGTTTGTGAAAATAGTAAAAATTTTTATTTTAAAAAAAATTTAATTTAATAAAAATTTTTATTTTTTGGGAAAAAACGTAAAACAAAAGAAAACAAAATCTTGGGCATTTTTCCAATTTTTTGGAGAAAAAACGCGAAAAAATGGTATATTGAATTTTTTCATTTTTTTGGTCAAAAACATGAAAATTCGCATTTTGGTTTGTGAAAAACGTAAAAATATATATTTTTGGGGGGAAAAACTTAAAAAAAACAAAGAAAAAATTTTGGGCATTTTTCCAATTTTTTGGAGAAAAAACGCGAAAAAATGGTATATTGAATTTTTTCATTTTTTTGGTTAAAAACATGAAAATTTTCATTTTGGTTTGTGAAAAACGTAAAATATTTGTATTTTTGGGGGGAAAAACTAAAAAAAAAAACAAAAAAAAATTTTGGGCATTTTTCCAATTTTTTGGAGAAAAAACGCAAAAAAATGCTAAATTGAATTTTTTCACTTTTTTGGTTAAAAACATGAAAATTCACATTTTGGTTAGTAAAAAACGTAAAAATTTGTATATTATTAAGGAAAAACGTAAAACAAAAAAACAAGCAATTTTTGGGCATTTTTCCAATTTTTTTGAAAAAAATAACGAAAAATATGGGATATTGAATTTTTTCATTTTTAAGGGGAAATACATGAAAATTTGCATTCTAGTTTGTGAAAAACGTAAAAGTTGGTATTTTATTGGGGGAAAACTTAAAAAAAAAACAAGAAAAAAATTTTGGGCATTTTTCCAATTTTTTGAAGAAAAAACACCAAAAAATGGTATATTGCATTTTTTCATTTTTTTGGTTAAAAACATGAAAATTTGCATTTTGGTTTGTGAAAATAGTAAAAATTTTAATTTTTTTGGGAAAAAACGTAAAACAAAAGAAAACAAAATCTTGGGCATTTTTCCAATTTTTTGAAGAAAAAACACCAAAAAATGGTATATTGCATTTTTTCATTTTTTTGGTTAAAAACATGAAAATTTGCATTTTGGTTTGTGAAAATAGTAAAAATTTTTATTTTTTTGGGAAAAAACGTAAAACAAAAGAAAACAAAATCTTGGGCATTTTTCCAATTTTTTGGAGAAAAAACGCAAAAAATGGTATATTGCATTTTTTCATTTTTTCGGTCAAAAACATGAAAATTCGCATTTTGGTTTGTGAAAAACGTAAAATATTTGTATTTTTGGGAGGAAAAACTAAAAAAAAAACAAAAAAAAAAATTTGGGCATTTTTCCAATTTTTTGGAGAAAAAACGCAAAAAAATGGTAAATTGAATTTTTTCACTTTTTTGGTTAAAAACATGAAAATTCACATTTTGGTTAGTAAAAAACGTAAAAATTTGTATATTATTAAGGAAAAACGTAAAACAAAAAAACAAGCAATTTTTGGGCATTTTTCCAATTTTTTTTTGAAAAAAATAACGAAAAATATGGGATATTGAATTTTTTCATTTTTATGGGGAAATACATGAAAATTTGCATTCTAGTTTGTGAAAAACGTAAAAGTTGGTATTTTATTGGGGAAAAACTTAAAAAAAACAAGAAAAAAATTTTGGGCATTTTTCCAATTTTTTGGAGAAAAAACGCTTAAATTGTATATTGAATTTTTTCATTTTTTTGGTTAAAAACATGAAAATTTGCATTTTGGTTTGTGAAAAACGTAAAAATTTGTATTTTTGGGGGGAAAAACTTAAAGAAAAACAAAAAAAAATTTGGGCATTTTCCCAATTTTTTGCAGAAAAAACGCAAAAAAATGGTAAATTGAATTTTTTCATTTTTTTGGGGAAATACATGAAAATTTGCATTTTGGTTTGTGAAAAACGTAAAAATTTTTATTTTTTTGGGAAAAAACGTAAAACAATCGAAAACAAAATCTTGGGCATTTTTCCAATTTTTTGAAGAAAAAACACCAAAAAATGGTATATTGAATTTTTTCATTTTTTTGGTTAAAAACATGAAAATTTGCATTTTGGTTTGTGAAAATAGTAAAATTTTTTTTTTTGGAAAAAAACGTAAAACAAAAGAAAACAAAATCTTGGGCATTTTTCCAATTTTTTGGAGAAAAAACGCGAAAAAATGGTATATTGAATTTTTTCATTTTTTTGGTCAAAAACATGAAAATTCGCATTTTGGTTTGTGAAAAACGTAAAAATATATATTTTTGGGGGGAAAAACTTAAAAAAAACAAAGAAAAAATGTTGGGCATTTTTCCAATTTTTTAGAGAAAAAACGCGAAAAAATGGTTTATTGAATTTTTTAATTTTTTTGGTTAAAAACATGAAAATTCCCATTTTGGTTTGTGAAAAACGTAAAATATTTGTATTTTTGGGGGGAAAAACAAAAAAAAAATTTTGGGCATTTTTCCAATTTTTTGGAGAAAAAACGCAAAAAAATGCTAAATTGAATTTTTTCACTTATTTGGTTAAAAACATGAAAATTCACATTTTGGTTAGTAAAAAACGTAAAAATTTGTATATTATTAAGGAAAAACGTAAAACAAAAAAACAAGCAATTTTTGGGCATTTTTCCAATTTTTTTGAATAAAATAACGAAAAATATGGGATATTGAATTTTTTCATTTTTAAGGGGAAATACATGAAAATTTGCATTCTAGTTTGTGAAAAACGTAAAAGTTGGTATTTTATTGGGGAAAAACTTAAAAAAAAACAAGAAAAAAATTTTGGGCATTTTTCCAATTTTTTGGAGAAAAAACGCGAAAAAATGGTATATTGAATTTTTTCATTTTTTTGGTTAACAACATGAAAATTCACATTTTGGTTTGTGAAAAACGTAAAAATTTGTATTTTTGGGGGAAAAACTTAAAGAAAAACAAAAAAAAAATTTGGGCATTTTCCCAATTTTTTGCAGAAAAAACGCAAAAAAATGGTAAATTGAATTTTTTCATTTTTTTGGGGAAATACATGAAAATTTGCATTCTAGTTTGCGAAAAACGTAATAGTTGGTATTTTATTGGGGAAAAACTTAAAAAAAAACAAAAAAAAAATTTTGGGGATTTTTCCAATTTTTTTGAGAAAAAACGTAAAAATTGTATCATTTTTTTGGTTAAAAACATGAAAATTTGCATTTTGGTTTGTGAAAATAGTAAAAATTTTTATTTTTTTGGGAAAAAACGTAAAACAAAAGAAAACAAAATCTTGGGCATTTTTCCAATTTTTTGGAGAAAAAACGCGAAAAAATGGTATATTGAATTTTTTCATTTTTTTGGTCAAAAACATGAAAATTCGCATTTTGGTTTGTGAAAAACGTAAAAATATATATTTTTTGGGGGAAAAACTTAAAAAAAACAAAGAAAAAATGTTGGGCATTTTTCCAATTTTTTGGAGAAAAAACGCAAAAAAATGGTATATTGAATTTTTTCATTTTTTGGTCAAAAACATGAAAATTCGCATTTTGGTTTGTGAAAAACGTAAAATATTTGTATTTTTGGGGGGAAAAACTAAAAAAAAAAAACAAAAAAAAATTTTGGGCATTTTTCCAATTTTTTGGAGAAAAAACGCAAAAAAATGGTAAATTGAATTTTTTCACTTTTTTGGTTAAAAACATGAAAATTCACATTTTGGTTAGTAAAAAACGTAAAAATTTGTATATTATTAAGGAAAAACGTAAAACAAAAAAACAAGCAATTTTTGGGCATTTTTCCAATTTTTTTTGAAAAAAATAACGAAAAATATGGGATATTGAATTTTTTCATTTTTAAGGGGAAATACATGAAAATTTGCATTCTAGTTTGTGAAAAACGTAAAAGTTGGTATTTTATTGGGGAAAAACTTAAAAAAAAAAACAAAAATAAAATTTTGGGCATTTTTCCAATTTTTTGGAGAAAAAACGCAAAAAATGGTATATTGCATTTTTTCATTTTTTTGGTTAAAAACATGAAAATTTGCATTTTGGTTTGTGAAAATAGTAAAAATTTTTATTTTTTTGGGAAAAAACGTAAAACAAAACGAAAACAAAATCTTGGGCATTTTTCCAATTTTTTGGAGAAAAAACGCAAAAAATGGTATATTGAATTTTTTCATTTTTTTGGTCAAAAACATGAAAATTCGCATTTTGGTTTGTGAAAAACGTAAAATATTTGTATTTTTGGGGGGAAAAACTAAAAAAAAAACAAAAAAAAAATTTGGGCATTTTTCCAATTTTTTGGAGAAAAAACGCAAAAAAATGGTAAATTGAATTTTTTCACTTTTTTGGTTAAAAACATGAAAATTCACATTTTGGTTAGTAAAAAACGTAAAAATTTGTATATTATTAAGGAAAAACGTAAAACAAAAAAACAAGCAATTTTTTTTGGGCATTTTTTCCAATTTTTTTTGAAAAAAATAACGAAAAATATGGGATATTGAATTTTTTCATTTTTATGGGGAAATACATGAAAATTTGCATTCTAGTTTGTGAAAAACGTAAAAGTTGGTATTTTATTGGGGAAAAACTTAAAAAAAAAACAAGAAAAAAAATTTTGGGCATATTTCCAATTTTTTGGAGAAAAAACGCAAAAAATGGAATATTGAATTTTTTCATTTTTTTTGTTAAAAACATGAAAATTAGCATTTTGGTTTGTGAAAAAAGTAAAAATTTGTATTTTTGGGGGGAAAAACTTAAAAAAAAACAAAAAAAAATTTTGGGCATTTTTCCAATTTTTTGGAGAAAAAACTCAAAAAAATGGTAAATTGAATTTTTTCATTTTTTTGGTTAAATACATGAAAATTTGCATTCTAGTTTGTGAAAAACGTAAAATTATATATTTTTGGGGGAAAAACTTAAAAAAAAACAAAAAAAAATTTTGGGCATTTTTCCAATTTTTTGGAGAAAAAACGCAAAAAAATGGTAATATTGAATTTTTTCATTTTTTTGGTCAAAAACATGAAAATTCGCATTTTGGTTTGTGAAAAACGTAAAAATTTGTATTTTTGGGGGGAAAAACTAAAAAAAAAAACAAAAAAAAAATGTTGGGCATTTTTCCAATTTTTTGGAGAAAAAACGCAAAAAAATGGTAAATTGAATTTTTTCACTTTTTTGGTTAAAAACATGAAAATTCACATTTTGGTTAGTAAAAAACGTAAAAATTTGTATATTATTAAGGAAAAACGTAAAACAAAAAAACAAGCAATTTTTGGGCATTTTTCCAATTTTTTTGAAAAAAATAACGAAAAATATGGGATATTGAATTTTTTCATTTTTAAGGGGAAATACATGAAAATTTGCATTCTAGTTTGTGAAAAACGTAAAAGTTGGTATTTTATTGGGGAAAAACTTAAAAAAAAAAACAAAAAAAAATTTTGGGCATTTTTCCATTTTTTTTGAGAAAAAACGCAAAAAATGGTATATTGAATTTTTTCATTTTTTTGGTTAAAAACATGAAAATTTGCATTTTGGTTTGTGAAAATAGTAAAAATTTTTATTTTTTTGGGAAAAACGTAAAACAAAAGAAAACAAAATCTTGGGCATTTTACCAATTTTTTGGAGAAAAAACGCAAAAAAATGGTATTTTGAATTTTTTCATTTTTTTGGTTAAAAACATGAAAATTCGCATTTTGGTTTGTGAAAAACGTAAAAATATATATTTTTTGGGGGAAAAACTTAAAAAAAACAAAGAAAAAATGTTGGGCATTTTTCCAATTTTTTGGAGAAAAAACGCAAAAAATGGTATATTGAATTTTTTAATTTTTTTGGTTAAAAACATGAAAATTCCCATTTTGGTTTGTGAAAAACGTAAAATATTTGTATTTTTGGGGGGAAAAACTAAAAAAAAAACAAAAAAAAATTTTGGGCATTTTTCCAATTTTTTGGAGAAAAAACGAAAAAAAATGCTAAATTGAATTTTTTCACTTTTTTGGTTAAAAACATGAAAATTCACATTTTGGTTAGTAAAAAACGTAAAAATTTGTATATTATTAAGGAAAAACGTAAAACAAAAAAACAAGCAATTTTTGGGCATTTTTCCAATTTTTTTGAAAAAAATAACGAAAAAATAAGGGATATTGAATTTTTTCATTTTTATGGCGAAATACATGAAAATTTGCATTCTAGTTTGTGAAAAACGTAAAAGTTGGTATTTTATTGGGGGAAAAACTTAAAAAAAAAACAAGAAAAAAATTTTGGGCATTTTTCCAATTTTTTGGAGAAAAAACGCCAAAAAATGGTATATTGAATTTTTTCATTTTTTTGGTTAAGAACATGAAAATTTGCATTTTGGTTTGTGAAAATAGTAAAAATTTTTATTTTTGGGGGAAAAACTTAAAAAAAAACAAAAAAAAATTTTGAGCATTTTTCCAATTTTATGGAGAAAAAACGCAAAAAAATGGTAAATTGAATTTTTTCATTTTTTTGGTTAAAAACATGAAAATTCGCATTTTGGTTTGTGAAAAAAGTAAAAATTTGTATTTTTTGGGGGAAAAACTTAAAGAAAAACAAAAAAAAATTTTGGGCATTTTCCCAATTTTTTACAGAAAAAACGCAAAACAATGGTAAATTGAATTTTTTCATTTTTTTGGGGAAATACATGAAAATTTGCATTCTAGTTTGTGAAAAACGTAAAAGTTGGTATTTTATTGGGGAAAAACTTAAAAAAAAAACAAAAAAAAATTTGGGCATTTTTCCAATTTTTTGGAGAAAAAACGCAAAAAAATGGTATATTGAATTTTTTCATTTTTTGGTTAAAAACATGAAAATTGATTTTGGTTTGTGAAAAAAGTAAAAATTTATTTTGGGGAAAAACGTAAAACAAAAGAAAACAAAATCTTGGGCATTTTTCCAATTTTTTGGAGAAAAAACGCAAAAAATGGTTTTGAATTTTTTCATTTTTTTGGTCAAAAACATGAAAATTCGCTTTTGGTTTGTGAAAAACGTAAAAGTTGGTATTTTTTGGGGAAAAACTTAAAAAAAAACAAAAAAAAATTTTGGGCATTTTTCCAATTTTTTGGAGAAAAAACGCCAAAAAATGGTTTTGAATTTTTTCATTTTTTTGGTTACGAACATGAAAATTCACATTTTGGTTTGTGAATAAAGTAAAAATTTGTATTTTTTGGGGAAAAACTTAAGGAAAACAAAAAAAAATTTTGGGCATTTTCCCAATTTTTTGCAGAAAAAACGAAAAAATGGTTTGATTTTTTCATTTTTTTGGGAAATACGTGAAAATTTGCTTTGGTTTGTGAAAATAGTAAAATTTTTTTTTTTGGGAAAAAACGTAAAAAAAAAGAAAACAAAATCTTGGGCATTTTTCCAATTTTTTGGAGAAAAACGCAAAAAAATTTTTGAATTTTTTCATTTTTGGTCAAAAACATGAAAATTCGTTTTGGTTTGTGAAAAACGTAAAAATTTTTTTGGGGGGAAAAACTTAAAAAAAACAAAAAAAAATGTTGGGCATTTTTCCAAGGAGAAAAAACGCAAAAAAATGGTTTTGAATTTTTTCTTTTTTGGTCAAAAACATGAAAATTCGATTTGGTGAAAAAGTAATTTGGGGGGAAAAATTAAAAAAAAACAAAAAAAAATGTTGGGCATTTTTCCAATTTGGAGAAAAAACGCAAAAAATTTTGAATTTTTTCATTTTTGGTTAAAAACGAAATTCTTTGGTTAGTAAAAACGTTTTTGTTTTTTGGGGGGAAAAACTTAAAAAAAAGAAAAATGAGCATTTTTCAATTTTGGAGAAAAACGCAAAAAATTTTTGAATTTTTTCTTGGTTAAAAAATGAAAATTCATTTGGTTAGTAAAAACGTTTGTTTTTTGGGGGAAAAACTTAAAGAAAAAAAAAAATTGGGCATTTTCCCAATTTGCAGAAAAAACGCAAAAAAATGGTATTGAATTTTTTCATTTTTTTGGGGAAATATGAATTTGCATTTGGTTTGTGAAAAACGTAAAAGTTGGTTTTTATTTAGGAAAAACTTAAAAAAAAACAAAAAAAAATTTTGGGCATTTTTCCAATTTTTGGAGAAAAACCCAAAAATGTTGTTGATTTTTTCTTTTTTTGGTTACGAACTGAAATTCCTTTGGTTGTGAAACGTTTGTTTTTGGGGGAAAAACTTAAAAAAAGAAAAAAATTGAGCATTTTTCCAATTTTGGGAAAAACGCAAAAATGGATTTCTTTTTTCTTTTTGTTAAAAACATGAAATTCGTTTGGTTTGTGAATAAAGTTTTGTTTTTTTGGGGGAAAAATTAAAAAAAAAAAAAAAATTTGGGCATTTTTCCCAATTGCAGAAAAAACGCAAAAAAATGGTATTGAATTTTTTCATTTTTTTGGGGAATACGTGAATTTGCATTTGGTTTGTGAAAATAGTAAAATTTTTTTATTTTTTTGGGAAAAAACGTAAAATAAAAGAAAACAAAATCTTGGGCATTTTTCCAATTTTTTGGAGAAAAAACGAAAAAAATGGTATTTGAATTTTTTTCATTTTTTGGTAAAAACATGAAATTCGATTTGGTTTGTGAAAAACGTAAAATTTTTTTTGGGGGGAAAAATTAAAAAAAACAAAGAAAAAATGTTAGGCATTTTTCCAATTTTTTGGAGAAAAAACGCAAAAAAATGGTATTTGAATTTTTTTTTTTTTGGTTAAAAACATGAAAATTCTTTGGTTTGTGAAAAACGTTTTGTTTTTGGGGGAAAAACTTAAAAAAAAGAAAAAAATTTTGAGCATTTTTCCAATGGAGAAAAAACGAAAAAATGTTTGAATTTTTTATTTTTTTGTTAAAAACATGAATATTCGTTTTGGTTTGTGAATAAAGTAAAAATTAGTATTTTTGGGGGAAAAACTTAAAGAAAAACAAAAAAAAAATTTGGGCATTTTTCCAATTTTTTGCAGAAAAAACGCAAAAAAATAGTAAATTGAATTTTTTCATTTTTTTGGGGAAATACATGAAAATTTGCATTCTAGTTTGTGAAAAACGTAAAAGTTGGTATTTTATTGGGGAAAAACTTAAAAAAAAACAAAAAAAAAATTTTGGGCATTTTTCCAATTTTTTGCAGAAAAAACGCAAAAAAATGGTATATTGAATTTTTTCATTTTTTTGGGGAAATACATGAAAATTTGCATTTTGGTTTGTGAAAAACGTAAAAGTTGGTATTTTATTGGGGAAAAACTTAAAAAAAAACAAAAAAAAAATTTTGGGCATTTTTCCAATTTTTTGGAGAAAAAACGCCAAAAAATGGTATATTGAATTTTTTCATTTTTTTGGTTAAAACATGAAAATTCAATTTTGGTTTGTGAAAAACGTAAAAATTTGTATTTTTTGGGGGAAAAACTTAAAAAAAGCAAAAAAATTATTTTGGGCATTTTTCCAATTTTTTGGAGAAAAAACGCAAAAAAATGGTATATTGAATTTTTTTCATTTTTTTTGTTAAAAACATGAAAATTCGCATTTTGGTTTGTGAAAAACGTAAAAATTTGTATTTTTGGGGGAAAAACTTAAAAAAAACAAAAAAAAATTTTGGGCATTTTTCCAATTTTTTGGAGAAAAAACGCAAAAAAATGGTAAATTGAATTTTTTCATTTTTTTGGGAAATACATGAAAATTTGCATTCTAGTTTGTGAAAAACGTAAAAGTTGGTATTTTATTGGGGAAAAACTTAAAAAAAAACAAAAAAAAAATTTTGGGCATTTTTCCAATTTTTTGGAGAAAAAACGCAAAAAAATGGTAAATTGAATTTTTTCATTTTTTTGGGGAAATACATGAAAATTTGCATTTTGGTTTGTGAAAAACGTAAAAGTTGGTATTTTATTGGGGAAAAACTTAAAAAAAAAACAAAAAAAAAATTTTGGGCATTTTTCCAATTTTTTGGAGAAAAAACGCCAAAAAATGGTATATTGAATTTTTTCATTTTTTTGGTTAAAAACATGAAAATTCACATTTTGGTTTGTGAATAAACGTAAAAATTTGTATTTTTGGGGGGAAAAACTTAAAGAAAAACAAAAAAAAAATTTGGGCATTTTCCCAATTTTTTGCAGAAAAAACGCAAAAAAATGGTAAATTGAATTTTTTCATTTTTTTGGGGAAATACATGAAAATTTGCATTTTGGTTTGTGAAAATAGTAAAAATTTTTTATTTTTTGGGGAAAAAACGTAAAATAAAAGAAAACAAAATCTTGGGCATTTTTCCAATTTTTTGGAGAAAAAACGCAAAAAAATGGTATATTGAATTTTTTCATTTTTTTGGTCAAAAACATGAAAATTCGCATTTTGGTTTGTGAAAAACGTAAAAATATATATTTTTGGGGGAAAAACTTAAAAAAAACAAAGAAAAAATGTTGGGCATTTTTCCAATTTTTTGGAGAAAAAACGCAAAAAAATGGTAAATTGAATTTTTTCACTTTTTTTGGTTAAAAACATGAAAATTCACATTTTGGTTAGTGAAAAACGTAAAATATTTGTATTTTTGGGGGGAAAAACTTAAAAAAAAGCAAAAAAATTATTTTGAGCATTTTTCCAATTTTATGGAGAAAAAACGCAAAAAATGGAATATTGAATTTTTTCATTTTTTTGGTTAAAAACATGAAAATTCACATTTTGGTTTGTGAATAAAGTAAAAATTTGTATTTTTGGGGGGAAAAACTTAAGGAAAAACAAAAAAAAAATTTGGGCATTTTCCCAATTTTTTGCAGAAAAAACGCAAAAAAATGGTAAATTGAATTTTTTCATTTTTTTGGGGAAATACGTGAAAATTTGCATTTTGGTTTGTGAAAATAGTAAAATTTTTTTATTTTTTTGGGAAAAAACGTAAAATAAAAGAAAACAAAATCTTGGGCATTTTTCCAATTTTTTGGAGAAAAAACGCAAAAAAATGGTATATTGAATTTTTTCATTTTTTTGGTCAAAAACATGAAAATTCGCATTTTGTTTTGTGAAAAACGTAAAAATATATATTTTCGGGGGGAAAAACTTAAAAAAAACAAAGAAAAAATGTTGGGCATTTTTCCAATTTTTTGGAGAAAAAACGCAAAAAAATGCTAAATTGAATTTTTTCACTTTTTTGGTTAAAAACATGAAAATTCACATTTTGGTTAGTAAAAAACGTAAAATATTTGTATTTTTGGGGGGAAAAACTTAAAAAAAAGCAAAAAAAATTATTTTGAGCATTTTTCCAATTTTATGGAGAAAAAACGCAAAAAATGGTATATTGAATTTTTTCATTTTTTTGGTTAAAAACATGAAAATTCACATTTTGGTTAGTAAAAAACGTAAAATATTTGTATTTTTGGGGGGAAAAACTTAAAGAAAAACAAAAAAAAAATTTGGGCATTTTCCCAATTTTTTGCAGAAAAAACGCAAAAAAATGGTAAATTGAATTTTTTCATTTTTTTGGGGAAATACATGAAAATTTGCATTTTGGTTTGTGAAAAACGTAAAAGTTGGTATTTTATTTAGGAAAAACTTAAAAAAAAAACAAAAAAAAAATTTTGGGCATTTTTCCAATTTTTTGGAGAAAAAACGCCAAAAAATGGTATATTGAATTTTTTCATTTTTTTGGTTACGAACATGAAAATTCACATTTTGGTTTGTGAAAAACGTAAAAATTTGTATTTTTGGGGGGAAAAACTTAAAAAAAAGCAAAAAAAATTATTTTGAGCATTTTTCCAATTTTATGGAGAAAAAACGAAAAAAAATGGAATATTGAATTTTTTCATTTTTTTTGTTAAAAACATGAAAATTCGCATTTTGGTTTGTGAATAAAGTAAAAATTTGTATTTTTGGGGGAAAAACTTAAAGAAAAACAAAAAAAAAATTTGGGCATTTTCCCAATTTTTTGCAGAAAAAACGCAAAAAAATGGTAAATTGAATTTTTTCATTTTTTTGGGGAAATACATGAAAATTTGCATTTTGGTTTGTGAAAATACGTAAAATTTTTTTATTTTTTTGGGAAAAAACGTAAAATAAAAGAAAACAAAAATCTTGGGCATTTTTCCAATTTTTTGGAGAAAAAACGCAAAAAAATGGTATATTGAATTTTTTCATTTTTTTGGTCAAAAACATGAAAATTCGCATTTTGGTTTGTGAAAAACGTAAAAATATATATTTTTGGGGGGAAAAACTTAAAAAAAAAACAAAGAAAAAATGTTGGGCATTTTTCCAATTTTTTGGAGAAAAAACGCAAAAAAATGGTATATTGAATTTTTTCATTTTTTTGGTTAAAAACATGAAAATTCCCATTTTGGTTTGTGAAAAACGTAAAATATTTGTATTTTTTGGGGGGAAAAACTTAAAAAAAAGCAAAAAAATTATTTTGGGCATTTTTCCAATTTTATGGAGAAAAAACGCAAAAAAATGGAATATTGAATTTTTTCATTTTTTTTGTTAAAAACATGAAAATTCGCATTTTGGTTTGTGAATAAAGTAAAAATTTGTATTTTTGGGGGGAAAAACTTAAAAAAAAACAAAAAAAAATTTTGGGCATTTTTCCAATTTTTTGCAGAAAAAACGCAAAAAAATGGTAAATTGAATTTTTTCATTTTTTTGGGGAAATACATGAAAATTTGCATTCTAGTTTGTGAAAAACGTAAAAGTTGGTATTTTATTGGGGAAAAACTTAAAAAAAAAACAAAAAAAAAATGTTGGGCATTTTTCCAATTTTTTGCAGAAAAAACGCAAAAAAAATGGTATATTGAATTTTTTCATTTTTTTGGGGAAATACATGAAAATTTGCATTTTGGTTTGTGAAAAACGTAAAAGTTGGTATTTTATTGGGGAAAAACTTAAAAAAAAAAACAAAAAAAAAATTTTGGGCATTTTTCCAATTTTTTGGAGAAAAAACGCCAAAAAATGGTATATTGAATTTTTTCATTTTTTTGGTTAAGAACATGAAAATTCCCATTTTGGTTTGTGAAAAACGTAAAAATTTGTATTTTTGGGGGGAAAAACTTAAAAAAAAGCAAAAAAATTATTTTGGGCATTTTTCCAATTTTTATGGAGAAAAAACGCAAAAAATGGAATATTGAATTTTTTCATTTTTTTGGTTAAAAACATGAAAATTCGCATTTTGGTTTGTGAATAACGTAAAAATTTGTATTTTTGGGGGGAAAAACTTAAAAAAAAACAAAAAAAAATTTGGGCATTTTCCCAATTTTTTGCAGAAAAAACGCAAAAAAATGGTAATATTGAATTTTTTCATTTTTTTGGGGAAATACATGAAAATTTGCATTTTGGTTTGTGAAAAACGTAAAAGTTTGTATTTTATTGGGGAAAAACTTAAAAAAAAAACAAAAAAAAAATCTTGGGCATTTTTCCAATTTTTTGGAGAAAAAACGCAAAAAAATGGTATATTGAATTTTTTCATTTTTTTGTTGAAATACATGAAAATTTGCATTTTGGTTTGTGAAAAACGTAAAAATTTGTATTTTATTGGGGAAAAACTTAAAAAAAAAACAAAAAAAAAATTTTGGGCATTTTTCCAATTTTTTGGAGAAAAAACGCAAAAAAATGGTATATTGAATTTTTTCATTTTTTTGGTTAAAAACATGAAAATTCGCATTTTGGTTTGTGAATAAACGTAAAAATTTGTATTTTTGGGGGGAAAAACTTAAGGAAAAACAAAAAAAAAATTTGGGCATTTTCCCAATTTTTTGCAGAAAAAACGCAAAAAAATGGTAAATTGAATTTTTTCATTTTTTTGGGGAAATACGTGAAAATTTGCATTTTGGTTTGTGAAAATAGTAAAATTTTTTTATTTTTTTGGGAAAAAACGTAAAATAAAAGAAAACAAAATCTTGGGCATTTTTCCAATTTTTTGGAGAAAAAACGCAAAAAAATGGTATATTGAATTTTTTCATTTTTTTGGTCAAAAACATGAAAATTCGCATTTTGTTTTGTGAAAAACGTAAAAATATATATTTTCGGGGGGAAAAACTTAAAAAAAACAAAGAAAAAATGTTGGGCATTTTTCCAATTTTTTGGAGAAAAAACGCAAAAAAATGCTAAATTGAATTTTTTCACTTTTTTGGTTAAAAACATGAAAATTCACATTTTGGTTAGTAAAAAACGTAAAAATTTGTATATTATTAAGGAAAAACGTAAAACAAAAAAACAAGCAATTTTTGGGCATTTTTCCAATTTTTTTGAAAAAAATAACGAAAAATATGGGATATTGAATTTTTTCATTTTTTAGGGGAAATACATGAAAATTTGCATTCTAGTTTGTGAAAAACGTAAAAGTTGGTATTTTATTGGGGAAAAACTTAAAAAAAAAACAAGAAAAAAATTTTGGGCATTTTTCCAATTTTTTGAAGAAAAAACACCAAAAAATGGTATATTGAATTTTTTCATTTTTTTGGTTAAAAACATGAAAATTTGCATTTTGGTTTGTGAAAATAGTAAAAATTTTTATTTTTTTGGGAAAAAACGTAAAACAAACGAAAACAAAATCTTGGGCATTTTTCCAATTTTTTGGAGAAAAAACGCAAAAAAATGGTATATTGAATTTTTTCATTTTTTTGGTCAAAAACATGAAAATTCGCATTTTGGTTTGTGAAAAACGTAAAATATTTGTATTTTTGTGGGGAAAAACTTAAAAAAAAAACAAAAAAAAATTTTGGGCATTTTTCCAATTTTTTGGAGAAAAAACGCAAAAAAATGGTAAATTGAATTTTTTCACTTTTTTGGTTAAAAACATGAAAATTCACATTTTGGTTTGTGAAAAACGTAAAAATTTGTATTTTATTGGGGAAAAACGTAAAACAAAAACAAAAAAAAATTTTTGGGCATTTTTCCAATTTTTTTGAAGAAAATAACGCAAAAATATGGGATATTGAATTTTTTCATTTTTATGGTGGAAATACATGAAAATTTGCATTCTAGTTTGTGAAAAACGTAAAAGTTTGTATTTTATTGGGGAAAAACTTAAAAAAAAAACAAAAATAAAATTTTGGGCATTTTTCCAATTTTTTGAAGAAAAAACACCAAAAAATGGTATATTGAATTTTTTCATTTTTTTGGTCAAAAACATGAAAATTCGCATTTTGGTTTGTGAAAAACGTAAAATATTTGTATTTTTGGGGGGAAAAACTAAAAAAAAAACCAAAAAAAAAATTTTGGGCATTTTTCCAATTTTTTGGAGAAAAAACGCAAAAAATCCTAAATTGAATTTTTTCACTTTTTTGGTTAAAAACATGAAAATTCACATTTTGGTTAGTAAAAAACGTAAAAATTTGTATATTATTAAGGAAAAACGTAAAACAAAAAAACAAGCAATTTTTGGGCATTTTTCCAATTTTTTTTGAAAAAAATAACGAAAAATATGGGATATTGAATTTTTTCATTTTTATGGGGAAATACATGAAAATTTGCATTCTAGTTTGTGAAAAACGTAAAAGTTGGTATTTTATTGGGGATAAACTTAAAAAAAAACAAGAAAAAAATTTTGGGCATATTTCCAATTTTTTGGAGAAAAAACGCAAAAAATGGAATATTGAATTTTTTCATTTTTTTTGTTAAAAACATGAAAATTAGCATTTTGGTTTGTGAATAAAGTAAAAATTTGTATTTTTGGGGGGAAAAACTTAAAGAAAAACAAAAAAAAAATTTGGGCATTTTCCCAATTTTTTGCAGAAAAAACGCAAAAAAATGGTAAATTGAATTTTTTCATTTTTTTGGGGAAATACATGAAAATTTGCATTCTAGTTTGTGAAAAACGTAAAAGTTGGTATTTTATTGGGGAAAAACTTAAAAAAAAAACAAAAATAAAATTTTGGGCATTTTTCCAATTTTTTGGAGAAAAAACGCAAAAAATGGTATATTGAATTTTTTCATTTTTTTGGTTAAAAACATGAAAATTTGCATTTTGGTTTGTGAAAATAGTAAAAATTTTTATTTTTTTGGGAAAAAACGTAAAACAAACGAAAACAAAATCTTGGGCATTTTTCCAATTTTTTGGAGAAAAAACGCAAAAAAATGGTATATTGAATTTTTTCATTTTTTTGGTCAAAAACATGAAAATTCGCATTTTGGTTTGTGAAAAACGTAAAATATTTGTATTTTTGGGGGGAAAAACTAAAAAAAAAACCAAAAAAAAATTTTGGGCATTTTTCCAATTTTTTGGAGAAAAAACGCAAAAAAATCCTAAATTGAATTTTTTCACTTTTTTGGTTAAAAACATGAAAATTCACATTTTGGTTAGTAAAAAACGTAAAAATTTGTATATTATTAAGGAAAAACGTAAAACAAAAAAACAAGCAATTTTTGGGCATTTGTCCAATTTTTTTTGAAAAAAATAACGAAAAATATGGGATATTGAATTTTTTCATTTTTATGGGGAAATACATGAAAATTTGCATTCTAGTTTGTGAAAAACGTAAAAGTTGGTATTTTATTGGGGATAAACTTAAAAAAAAACAAGAAAAAAATTTTGGGCATATTTCCAATTTTTTGGAGAAAAAACGCAAAAAATGGAATATTGAATTTTTTCATTTTTTTTGTTAAAAACATGAAAATTAGCATTTTGGTTTGTGAATAAAGTAAAAATTTGTATTTTTGGGGGGAAAAACTTAAAGAAAAAACAAAAAAAAAATTTGGGCATTTTCCCAATTTTTTGCAGAAAAAACGCAAAAAAATGGTAAATTGAATTTTTTCATTTTTTTGGGGAAATACATGAAAATTTGCATTCTAGTTTGTGAAAAACGTAAAAGTTGGTATTTTATTGGGGAAAAACTTAAAAAAAAACAAAAATAAAATTTTGGGCATTTTTCCAATTTTTTGGAGAAAAAACGCAAAAAATGGTATATTGAATTTTTTCATTTTTTTGGTTAAAAACATAAAAATTTGCATTTTGGTTTGTGAAAATAGTAAAAATTTTTATTTTTTTGGGAAAAAACGTAAAACAAACGAAAACAAAATCTTGGGCATTTTTCCAATTTTTTGGAGAAAAAACGCGAAAAAATGGTATATTGAATTTTTTCATTTTTTTGGTCAAAAACATGAAAATTCGCATTTTGGTTTGTGAAAAACGTAAAATTATATATTTTTGGGGGGAAAAACTTAAAAAAAAACAAAGAAAAAATTTTGGGCATTTTTCCAATTTTTTGGAGAAAAAACGCGAAAAAATGGTATATTGAATTTTTTCATTTTTTTGGTTAAAAACATGAAAATTCCCATTTTGGTTTGTGAATTTTTCCAATTTTATGGAGAAAAAACGCAAAAAATGGAATATTGAATTTTTTCATTTTTTTTGTTAAAAACATGAAAATTCGCATTTTGGTTTGTGAATAAAGTAAAAATTTGTATTTTTGGGGGGAAAAACTTAAAGAAAAACAAAAAAAAAATTGGGCATTTTCCCAATTTTTTGCAGAAAAAACGCAAAAAAATGGTAAATTGAATTTTTTAATTTTTTTGGGGAAATACATGAAAATTTGCATTCTAGTTTGTGAAAAACGTAAAAGTTGGTATTTTATTGGGGAGAAACTTAAAAAAAAAACAAGAAAAAAATTTTGGGCATTTTTCCAATTTTTTGGAGAAAAAACGCGAAAAAATGGTATATTGAATTTTTTCATTTTTTTGGTTAACAACATGAAAATTCACATTTTGGTTTGTGAAAAACGTAAAAATTTGTATTTTTGGGGGGAAAAACTTAAAGAAAAACAAAAAAAAAATTTGGGCATTTTCCCAATTTTTTGCAGAAAAAACGCAAAAAAATGGTAAATTGAATTTTTTCATTTTTTTGGTTAAAAACATGAAAATTTGCATTTTGGTTTGTGAAAATAGTAAAAATTTTTATTTTTTTGGGAAAAAACGTAAAACAAAACGAAAACAAAATCTTGGGCATTTTTCCAATTTTTTGGAGAAAAAACGCGAAAAAATGGTATATTGAATTTTTTCATTTTTTTGGTCAAAAACATGAAAATTCGCATTTTGGTTTGTGAAAAACGTAAAAATATATATTTTTGGGGGGAAAAACTTAAAAAAAAACAAAGAAAAAATTTTGGGCATTTTTCCAATTTTTTGGAGAAAAAACGCGAAAAAATGGTATATTGAATTTTTTCATTTTTTTGGTTAAAAACATGAAAATTCCCATTTTGGTTTGTGAATTTTTCCAATTTTATGGAGAAAAAACGCAAAAAAATGGAATATTGAATTTTTTTCATTTTTTTTGTTAAAAACATGAAAATTCGCATTTTGGTTTGTGAATAAACGTAAAAATTTGTATTTTTGGGGGAAAAACTTAAAGAAAAAACAAAAAAAAAATTTGGGCATTTTCCCAATTTTTTGCAGAAAAAACGCAAAAAAATGGTAAATTGAATTTTTTTCATTTTTTTGGGGAAATACATGAAAATTTGCATTCTAGTTTGTGAAAAACGTAAAAGTTGGTATTTTATTGGGGAAAAACTTAAAAAAAAACAAAAACAAAATCTTGGGCATTTTTCCAATTTTTTGGAGAAAAAACGCGAAAAAATGGTATATTGAATTTTTTCATTTTTTTGGTCAAAAACATGAAAATTCGCATTTTGGTTTGTGAAAAACGTAAAAATTTGTATTTTTGGGGAGAAAAACTTAAAAAAAAACAAAAAAAAAATGTTGGGCATTTTTCCAATTTTTTGGAGAAAAAACGCCAAAAAATGGTATATTGAATTTTTTCATTTTTTTGGTTAAAAACATGAAAATTCCCATTTTGGTTTGTGAAAAACGTAAAATATTTGTATTTTTGGGGGGAAAAACTAAAAAAAAAACAAAAAAAATTTTGGGCATTTTTCCAATTTTTTGGAGAAAAAACGCAAAAAAATGCTAAATTGAATTTTTTCACTTTTTTGGTTAAAAACATGAAAATTCACATTTTGGTTAGTAAAAAACGTAAAAATTTGTATATTATTAAGGAAAAACGTAAAACAAAAAAACAAGCAATTTTTGGGCATTTTTCCAATTTTTTTGAAAAAAATAACGAAAAATATGGGATATTGAATTTTTTCATTTTTATGGGGAAATACATGAAAATTTGCATTCTAGTTTGTGAAAAACGTAAAAGTTGGTATTTTATTGGGGAAAAACTTAAAAAAAACAAACAAAAATTTTGGGCATTTTTCCATTTTTTTGGAGAAAAAACGCCAAAAAATGGTATTGATTTTTTTCATTTTTTTGGTTAAGAACATGAAAATTCACATTTTGGTTTGTGAAAAACGTAAAAATTTGTATTTTTGGGGGGAAAAACTTAAAAAAAAGCAAAAAAATTATTTTGAGCATTTTTCCAATTTTATGGAGAAAAAACGCAAAAAATGGAATATTGAATTTTTTCATTTTTTTGGTTAAAAACATGAAAATTCGCATTTTGGTTTGTGAATAAAGTAAAATTTTGTATTTTTTGGGGGAAAAACTTAAAAAAAACAAAAAAAAAAATTTTGGGCATTTTTCCAATTTTTTGCAGAAAAAACGCAAAAAAATGGTAAATTGAATTTTTTCATTTTTTTGGGGAAATACATGAAAATTTGCATTCTAGTTTGTGAAAAACGTAAAAGTTGGTATTTTATTGGGGAAAAACTTAAAAAAAAACAAAAAAAAATTTTGGGCATTTTTCCAATTTTTTGGAGAAAAAACGCCAAAAAATGGTATATTGAATTTTTTCATTTTTTTGGTTAAGAACATGAAAATTCACATTTTGGTTTGTGAATAAAGTAAAAATTTGTATTTTTGGGGGGATAAACTTAAAGAAAAACAAAAAAAAAATTTGGGCATTTTCCCAATTTTTTGCAGAAAAAACGCAAAAAAATGGTAAATTGAATTTTTTCATTTTTTTGGGGAAATACATGAAAATTTACATTTTGTGAAAAACGTAAAAATTTGTATTTTTGGGGGGAAAAACTTAAAAAAAAGCAAAATAATTATTTTGGGCATTTTTCCAATTTTATGGAGAAAAAACGCAAAAAATGGAATATTGAATTTTTTCATTTTTTTTTGTTAAAAACATGAAAATTCGCATTTTGGTTTGTGAATAAAATAAAAATTTGTATTTTTGGGGGGAAAAACTTAAAGAAAAACAAACAAAAAATTTAGGCATTTTCCCAATTTTTTGCAGAAAAAACGCAAAAAAATGGTAAATTGAATTTTTTCATTTTTTTGGGGAAATACATGAAAATTTGCATTCTAGTTTGTGAAAAACGTAAAAGTTGGTATTTTATTGGGGAAAAACTTAAAAAAAAAACAAAAATAAAATTTTGGGCATTTTTCCAATTTTTTTGAGAAAAAACGCAAAAAATGGTATATTGAATTTTTTCATTTTTTGGTTAAAAACATGAAAATTTGCATTTTGGTTTGTGAAAATAGTAAAAATTTTTTTTTTTTTGGGAAAAAACGTAAAACAAACGAAAACAAAATCTTGGGCATTTTTCCAATTTTTTGGAGAAAAAACGCAAAAAAATGGTATATTGAATTTTTTCATTTTTTTGGTCAAAAACATGAAAATTCGCATTTTGGTTTGTGAAAAACGTAAAAATATATATTTTTGGGGGGAAAAACTTAAAAAAAACAAAGAAAAAATTTTGGGCATTTTTCCAATTTTTTTGAGAAAAAACGCAAAAAAATGGTATATTGAATTTTTTCATTTTTTTGGTTAAAAATATGAAAATTCCCATTTTGGTTTGTGAAAAACGTAAAATATTTGTATTTTTGGGGGGAAAAACTAAAAAAAAAAACAAAAAAAAAATGTTGGGCATTTTTCCAATTTTTTTGAGAAAAAACGCAAAAAAATGATAAATTGAATTTTTTCACTTTTTTGGTTAAAAACATGAAAATTCACATTTTGGTTAGTAAAAAACGTAAAAATTTGTATATTATTAAGGAAAAACGTAAAACAAAAAAACAAGCAATTTTTGGGCATTTTCCCAATTTTTTGCAGAAAAAACGCAAAAAAATGGTAAATTGAATTTTTTCATTTTTTTGGGGAAATACATGAAAATTTGCATTCTAGTTTGTGAAAAACGTAAAAAATTTTATTTTTTTGGGAAAAAACGTAAAACAAACGAAAACAAAATCTTGGGCATTTTTCCAATTTTTTGGAGAAAAAACGCAAAAAAATGGTATATTGAATTTTTTCATTTTTTTGGTCAAAAACATGAAAATTCGCATTTTGGTTTGTGAAAAACGTAAAAGTTGGTATTTTATTGGGGAAAAACTTAAAAAAAAAACAAGAAAAAATTTTTGGGCATTTTTCCAATTTTTTGGAGAAAAAACACCAAAAAATGGTATATTGAATTTTTTCATTTTTTTGGTTAACAACATGAAAATTCACATTTTGGTTTGTGAAAAACGTAAAAATTTGTATTTTTGGGGGGAAAAAACTTAAAAAAAAACAAAAAAATTATTTTGGGCATTTTTCCAATTTTTTGGAGAAAAAACGCAAAAAATGGTAATATTGAATTTTTTCATTTTTTTTTGTTAAAAACATGAAAATTCGCATTTTGGTTTGTGAATAAAGTAAAAATTTGTATTTTTGGGGGGGAAAAACTTAAAGAAAAACAAACAAAAAATTTGGGCATTTTCCCAATTTTTTGCAGAAAAAACGCAAAAAAATGGTAAATTGAATTTTTTCATTTTTTTGGGGAAATACATGAAAATTTGCATTCTAGTTTGTGAAAAACGTAAAAGTTGGTATTTTATTGGGGAAAAACTTAAAAAAAAAACAAAAAAAAATTTTGGGCATTTTTCCAATTTTTTGGAGAAAAAACGCAAAAAATGGTATATTGAATTTTTTCATTTTTTTTGGTTAAAAACATGAAAATTTGCATTTTGGTTTGTGAAAATAGTAAAAATTTTTTTTTTTTTGGGAAAAAACGTAAAAAAAACAAAAACAAAATCTTGGGCATTTTTCCAATTTTTTGGAGAAAAAACGCAAAAAAATGGTATATTGAATTTTTTCATTTTTTTGGTTAAAAACATGAAAATTCGCATTTTGGTTTGTGAAAAACGTAAAAATTTATATTTTTTGGGGGAAAAACTTAAAAAAAAACAAAAAAAAAATTTGGGCATTTTCCCAATTTTTTGGAGAAAAAACGCGAAAAAATGGTATATTGAATTTTTTCATTTTTTTGGTTAAAAACATGAAAATTTCCATTTTGGTTTGTGAAAAACGTAAAATATTTGTATTTTTGGGGGAAAAACGTAAAAAAAAAAAACAAAAAAAAAATTTTGGGCATTTTTCCAATTTTTTGGAGAAAAAACGCAAAAAAATGCTAAATTGAATTTTTTCACTTTTTTGGTTAAAAACATGAAAATTCACATTTTGGTTAGTAAAAAACGTAAAAATTTGTATATTATTAAGGAAAAACGTAAAACAAAAAAACAAGCAATTTTTGGGCATTTTCCCAATTTTTTGCAGAAAAAACGCAAAAAAATGGTAAATTGAATTTTTTCATTTTTTTTGGGGAAATACATGAAAATTTGCATTCTAGTTTGTGAAAAACGTAAAAGTTGGTATTTTATTGGGGAAAAACTTAAAAAAAAACAAGAAAAAATTTTTGGGCATTTTTCCAATTTTTTGAAGAAAAAACACCAAAAAATGGTATATTGAATTTTTTCATTTTTTTGGTCAAAAACATGAAAATTCGCATTTTGGTTTGTGAAAAACGTAAAAATATATATTTTTGGGGGGAAAAACTTAAAAAAAAACAAAGAAAAAATGTTGGGCATTTTTCCAATTTTTTGGAGAAAAAACGCGAAAAAATGGTTTATTGAATTTTTTAATTTTTTTGGTTAAAAACATGAAAATTCCCATTTTGGTTTGTGAAAAACGTAAAATATTTGTATTTTTGGGGGGAAAAACTTAAAAAAAAACAAAAAAAAAATTTTGGGCATTTTTCCAATTTTTTGGAGAAAAAACGCAAAAAAATGCTAAATTGAATTTTTTCATTTTTTTGGTTAAAAACATGAAAATTCACATTTTGGTTAGTAAAAAACGTAAAAATTTGTATATTATTAAGGAAAAACGTAAAACAAAAAAACAAGCAAATTTTTGGGCATTTTTCCAATTTTTTAAAAAAAAAAACGAAAAATATGGGATATTGAATTTTTTCATTTTTAAGGGGAAATACATGAAAATTTGCATTCTAGTTTGTGAAAAACGTAAAAGTTGGTATTTTATTGGTGAAAAAGTTAAAAAAAAACAAGAAAAAAATTTTGGGCATTTTTCCAATTTTTTGGAGAAAAAACGCGAAAAAATGGTATATTGAATTTTTTCATTTTTTTGGTTAACAACATGAAAATTCACATTTTGGTTTGTGAAAAACGTAAAAATTTGTATTTTTGGTGGGAAAAACTTAAATAAAAACAAAAAAAAAATTTGAGCATTTTCCCAATTTTTTGCAGAAAAAACGCAAAAAAATGGTAAATTGAATTTTTTCATTTTTTTGGGGAAATACATGAAAATTTGCATTCTAGTTTGTGAAAAACGTAATAGTTGGTATTTTATTGGGGAAAAACTTAAAAAAAAAACAAAAAAAAAATTTTGGGCATTTTTCCAATTTTTTTGAGAAAAAACGCGAAAAAATGGTATATTGAATTTTTTCATTTTTTTGGTTAAAAACATGAAAATTTGCATTTTGGTTTGTGAAAATAGTAAAAATTTTTATTTTTTTGGGAAAAAACGTAAAACAAAAAAAAACAAAATCTTGGGCATTTTTCCAATTTTTTGAAGAAAAAACACCAAAAAATTGTATATTGAATTTTTTCATTTTTTTGGTTAAAAACATGAAAATTTGCATTTTGGTTTGTGAAAATAGTAAAAATTTTTATTTTTTTGGGAAAAAACGTAAAACAAAAGAAAACAAAATCTTGGGCATTTTTCCAATTTTTTGGAGAAAAAACGCAAAAAAATGGTATATTGCATTTTTTCATTTTTTCGGTCAAAAACATGAAAATTCGCATTTTGGTTTGTGAAAAACGTAAAATATTTGTATTTTTGGGGGAAAAACTAAAAAAAAAAACAAAAAAAAATTTTGGGCATTTTTCCAATTTTTTGGAGAAAAAACGCAAAAAAATGCTAAATTGAATTTTTTCACTTTTTTGGTTAAAAACATGAAAATTCACATTTTGGTTAGTAAAAAACGTAAAAATTTGTATATTATTAAGGAAAAACGTAAAACAAAAAAACAAGCAATTTTTGGGCATTTTTCCAATTTTTTTTGAAAAAAATAACGAAAAATATGGATATTGAATTTTTTCATTTTTATGGGGAAATACATGAAAATTTGCATTCTAGTTTGTGAAAAACGTAAAAGTTGGTATTTTATTGGGGAAAAACTTAAAAAAAAACAAGAAAAAAATTTTTTGGCATTTTTCCAATTTTTTGGAGAAAAAACGCCAAAAAATGGTATATTGAATTTTTTCATTTTTTTGGTTAAGAACATGAAAATTTACATTTTGGTTTGTGAAAAACGTAAAAATTTGTATTTTTGGGGGAAAAACTTAAAAAAAAGCAAAATAATTATTTTGGGCATTTTTCCAATTTTATGGAGAAAAAACGCAAAAAATGGAATATTGAATTTTTTCATTTTTTTTTTTGTTAAAAACATGAAAATTCGCATTTTGGTTTGTGAATAAAGTAAAAATTTGTATTTTTGGGGGGAAAAACTTAAAGAAAAACAAAAAAAAAATTTGGGCATTTTCCCAATTTTTTGCAGAAAAAACGCAAAAAAATGGTAAATTGAATTTTTTCATTTTTTTGGGGAAATACATGAAAATTTGCATTCTAGTTTGTGAAAAACGTAATAGTTGGTATTTTATTGGGGAAAAACTTAAAAAAAAACAAAAAAAAAATTTTGGGCATTTTTCCAATTTTTTTGAGAAAAAACGTAAAAATTGTATATTGAATTTTTTCATTTTTTTGGTTAAAAACATGAAAATTTGCATTTTGGTTTGTGAAAATAGTAAAAATTTTTATTTTTTTGGGAAAAAACGTAAAACAAAAGAAAACAAAATCTTGGGCATTTTTCCAATTTTTTGAAGAAAAAACACCAAAAAATTGTATATTGAATTTTTTCATTTTTTTGGTTAAAAACATGAAAATTTGCATTTTGGTTTGTGAAAATAGTAAAAATTTTTATTTTTTTGGGAAAAAACGTAAAACAAAAGAAAACAAAATCTTGGGCATTTTTCCAATTTTTTGGAGAAAAAACGCAAAAAAATGGTATATTGCATTTTTTCATTTTTTCGGTCAAAAACATGAAAATTCGCATTTTGGTTTGTGAAAAACGTAAAATATTTGTATTTTTGGGGGGAAAAACTAAAAAAAAAACCAAAAAAAAATTTTGGGCATTTTTCCAATTTTTTGGAGAAAAAACGCAAAAAAATCCTAAATTGAATTTTTTCACTTTTTTGGTTAAAAACATGAAAATTCACATTTTGGTTAGTAAAAAACGTAAAAATTTGTATATTATTAAGGAAAAACGTAAAACAAAAAAACAAGCAATTTTTGGGATTTTTCCAATTTTTTTTGAAAAAAATAACGAAAAATATGGATATTGAATTTTTTCATTTTTATGGGGAAATACATGAAAATTTGCATTCTAGTTTGTGAAAAACGTAAAAGTTGGTATTTTATTGGGGAAAAACTTAAAAAAAACAAGAAAAAATTTTTTGGCATATTTCCAATTTTTTGGAGAAAAAACGCCAAAAAATGGTATATTGAATTTTTTCATTTTTTTGGTTAAGAACATGAAAATTTACATTTTGTGAAAAACGTAAAAATTTGTATTTTTGGGGGGAAAAACTTAAAAAAAAGCAAAATAATTATTTTGGGCATTTTTCCAATTTTATGGAGAAAAAACGCAAAAAATGGAATATTGAATTTTTTCATTTTTTTTTTGTTAAAAACATGAAAATTCGCATTTTGGTTTGTGAATAAAGTAAAAATTTGTATTTTTGGGGGGAAAAACTTAAAGAAAAACAAACAAAAAATTTGGGCATTTTCCCAATTTTTTGCAGAAAAAACGCAAAAAAATGGTAAATTGAATTTTTTCATTTTTTTGGGGAAATACATGAAAATTTGCATTCTAGTTTGTGAAAAACGTAAAAGTTGGTATTTTATTGGGGAAAAACTTAAAAAAAAAACAAAAATAAAATTTTGGGCATTTTTCCAATTTTTTGGAGAAAAAACGCAAAAAATGGTATATTGAATTTTTTCATTTTTTTGGTTAAAAACATGAAAATTTGCATTTTGGTTTGTGAAAATAGTAAAAATTTTTTTTTTTTTGGGAAAAAACGTAAAACAAACGAAAACAAAATCTTGGGCATTTTTCCAATTTTTTGGAGAAAAAACGCAAAAAAATGGTATATTGAATTTTTTCATTTTTTTGGTTAAAAACATGAAAATTCGCATTTTGGTTTGTGAAAAACGTAAAAATTTATATTTTTGGGGGAAAAAACTTAAAAAAAACAAAAAAAAAATGTTGGGCATTTTTCCAATTTTTTGGAGAAAAAACGCAAAAAAATGGTATATTGAATTTTTTTATTTTTTTGGTTAAAAACATGAAAATTCACATTTTGGTTTGTGAAAAACGTAAAAATTTGTATTTTTGGGGGAAAAACTTAAAAAAAAACAAAAAAAATATTTTGGGCATTTTTCCAATTTTTTGGAGAAAAAACGCAAAAAATGGTAATATTGAATTTTTTCATTTTTTTGGTTAAAAACATGAAAATTCGCATTTTGGTTTGTGAAAAACGTAAAAATTTGTATTTTTGGGGGAAAAACTTAAAAAAAAACAAACAAAAATTTTGGGCATTTTTCCAATTTTTTGGAGAAAAAACGCAAAAAAATGGTATAATTGAATTTTTTCATTTTTTTGGGGAAATACATGAAAATTCGCATTCTAGTTTGTGAAAAACGTAAAAGTTGGTATTTTATTGGGGAAAAACTTAAAAAAAAACAAAATAAAATTTTGGGCATTTTTCCAATTTTTTGGAGAAAAAACGCAAAAAATGGTATATTGAATTTTTTCATTTTTTTGGTTAAAAACATGAAAATTCGCATTTTGGTTTGTGAAAATACGTAAAAATTTTATTTTTTTGGGGAAAAAACGTAAAACAAAAGAAAACAAAATCTTGGGCATTTTTCCAATTTTTTGGAGAAAAAACGCAAAAAAAATGGTATATTGAATTTTTTCATTTTTTTGGTTAAAAACATGAAAATTCACATTTTGGTTTGTGAAAAACGTAAAAATTTGTATTTTTGGGGGGAAAAACTTAAAAAAAACAAAAAAAAAATTTTGGGCATTTTTCCAATTTTTTGGAGAAAAAACGCGAAAAAATGGTATATTGAATTTTTTCATTTTTTTTGGTTAAAAACATGAAAATTCGCATTTTGGTTTGTGAAAAACGTAAAATATTTGTATTTTTGGGGGAAAAACTTAAAAAAAAACAAAAAAAAATGTTGGGCATTTTTCCAATTTTTTGGAGAAAAAACGCAAGAAAATGCTAAATTGAATTTTTTCACTTTTTTGGTTAAAAACATGAAAATTCACATTTTGGTTAGTGAAAAAACGTAAAAATTTGTATATTATTAAGGAAAAACGTAAAACAAAAAAACAAGCAATTTTTGGGCATTTTCCCAATTTTTTGCAGAAAAAACGCAAAAAAATGGTATATTGAATTTTTTCATTTTTTTGGGGAAATACATGAAAATTTGCATTCTAGTTTGTGAAAAACGTAAAAGTTGGTATTTTATTGGGGAAAAACTTAAAAAAAAAACAAGAAAAAATTTTGGGCATTTTTCCAATTTTTTGGAGAAAAAACGCAAAAAATGGTATATTGAATTTTTTCATTTTTTTGGTTAAGAACATGAAAATTCGCATTTTGGTTTGTGAAAAACGTAAAAATTTGTATTTTTTGGGGGAAAAACTTAAAAAAAAGCAAAAAAATATTTTGGGCATTTTTCCAATTTTATGGAGAAAAAACGCAAAAAAATGGAATATTGAATTTTTTCATTTTTTTGTTAAAAACATGAAAATTCGCATTTTGGTTTGTGAATAAACGTAAAAATTTGTATTTTTGGGGGAAAAACTTAAAGAAAAACAAAAAAAAATTTTGGGCATTTTTCCAATTTTTTGCAGAAAAAACGCAAAAAAATGGTAAATTGAATTTTTTCATTTTTTTGGGGAAATACATGAAAATTCGCATTCTAGTTTGTGAAAAACGTAAAAGTTGGTATTTTATTGGGGAAAAACTTAAAAAAAAAATTTTGGGCATTTTTCCAATTTTTTGGAGAAAAAACGCGAAAAAATGGTTTATTGAATTTTTTAATTTTTTTGGTTAAAAACATGAAAATTTACATTTTGTGAAAAACGTAAAAATTTGTATTTTTGGGGGGAAAAACTTAAAAAAAAGCAAAATAATTATTTTGGGCATTTTTCCAATTTTATGGAGAAAAAACGCAAAAAATGGAATATTGAATTTTTTCATTTTTTTTTGTTAAAAACATGAAAATTCGCATTTTGGTTTGTGAATAAAGTAAAAATTTGTATTTTTGGGGGGAAAAACTTAAAGAAAAACAAACAAAAAATTTGGGCATTTTCCCAATTTTTTGCAGAAAAAACGCAAAAAAATGGTTAATTGAATTTTTTCATTTTTTTGGGGAAATACATGAAAATTTGCATTCTAGTTTGTGAAAAACGTAAAAGTTGGTATTTTATTGGGGAAAAACTTAAAAAAAAAACAAAAATAAAATTTTGGGCATTTTTCCAATTTTTTGGAGAAAAAACGCAAAAAATGGTATATTGAATTTTTTCATTTTTTTGGTTAAAAACATGAAAATTTGCATTTTGGTTTGTGAAAATAGTAAAAATTTCTATTTTTTTGGGAAAAAACGTAAAACAAAAGAAAACAAAATCTTGGGCATTTTTCCAATTTTTTGGAGAAAAAACGCAAAAAAATGGTATATTGAATTTTTTTATTTTTTTGGTCAAAAACATGAAAATTCGCATTTTGGTTTGTGAAAAACGTAAAAATATATATTTTTGGGGGGAAAAACTTAAAAAAAACAAAGAAAAAATTTTGTGCATTTTTCCAATTTTTTGGAGAAAAAACGCGAAAAAATGGTATATTGAATTTTTTCATTTTTTTGGTTAAAAATATGAAAATTCCCATTTTGGTTTGTGAAAAACGTAAAATATTTGTATTTTTGGGGGGAAAAACTAAAAAAAAAAACAAAAAAAAAAATGTTGGGCATTTTTCCAATTTTTTGGAGAAAAAACGCAAGAAAATGCTAAATTGAATTTTTTCACTTTTTTGGTTAAAAACATGAAAATTCACATTTTGGTTAGTAAAAAACGTAAAAATTTGTATATTATTAAGGAAAAACGTAAAACAAAAAAACAAGCAATTTTTGGGCATTTTCCCAATTTTTTGCAGAAAAAACGCAAAAAAATGGTAAATTGAATTTTTTCATTTTTTTGGGGAAATACATGAAAATTTGCATTCTAGTTTGTGAAAAACGTAAAAGTTGGTATTTTATTGGGGAAAAACTTAAAAAAAAACAAGAAAAAATTTTTGGGCATTTTTCCAATTTTTTGAAGAAAAAACACCAAAAAATGGTATATTGAATTTTTTCATTTTTTTGGTTAAGAACATGAAAATTCACATTTTGGTTTGTGAAAAACGTAAAAATTTGTATTTTTGGGGGGAAAAACTTAAAAAAAAGTAAAATAATTATTTTGGGCATTTTTCCAATTTTATGGAGAAAAAACGCAAAAAATGGAATATTGAATTTTTTCATTTTTTTTGTTAAAAACATGAAAATTCGCGTTTGGTTTGTGAATAAAGTAAAAATTTGTATTTTTGGGGGGAAAAACTTAAAGAAAAACAAAAAAAAAATTTGGGCATTTTCCCAATTTTTTGCAGAAAAAACGCAAAAAAATGGTAAATTGAATTTTTTCATTTTTTTGGGGAAATACATGAAAATTTGCATTCTAGTTTGTGAAAAACGTAAAAGTTGGTATTTTATTGGGGAAAAACTTAAAAAAAAAATTTTGGGCATTTTTCCAATTTTTTGGAGAAAAAACGCAAAAAATGATATATTGAATTTTTTCCTTTTTTTGGTTAAAAACATGAAAATTTGAATTTTGGTTTGTGAAAATAGTAAAAATTTTTATTTTTTTGGGAAAAAAAGTAAAACAAAAGAAAACAAAATCTTGGGCATTTTTCCAATTTTTTGGAGAAAAAACGCGAAAAAATGGTTTATTGAATTTTTTAATTTTTTTGGTTAAAAACATGAAAATTTACATTTTGTGAAAAACGTAAAAATATATATTTTTGGGGGGAAAAACTTAAAAAAAACAAAGAAAAAATGTTGGGCATTTTTCCAATTTTTTGGGCATTATTATTTTGGGCATTTTTCCAATTTTATGGAGAAAAAACGCAAAAAATGGAATATTGAATTTTTTCATTTTTTTTTGTTAAAAACATGAAAATTCGCATTTTGGTTTGTGAATAAAGTAAAAATTTGTATTTTTGGGGGGAAAAACTTAAAGAAAAACAAACAAAAAATTTGGGCATTTTCCCAATTTTTTGCAGAAAAAACGCAAAAAAATGGTTAATTGAATTTTTTCATTTTTTTGGGGAAATACATGAAAATTTGCATTCTAGTTTGTGAAAAACGTAAAAGTTGGTATTTTATTGGGGAAAAACTTAAAAAAAAAACAAAAATAAAATTTTGGGCATTTTTCCAATTTTTTGGAGAAAAAACGCAAAAAATGGTATATTGAATTTTTTCATTTTTTTGGTTAAAAACATGAAAATTTGCATTTTGGTTTGTGAAAAATAGTAAAAATTTTTATTTTTTTGGGAAAAAACGTAAAACAAAAGAAAACAAAATCTTGGGCATTTTTCCAATTTTTTGGAGAAAAAACGCAAAAAAATGGTATATTGAATTTTTTCATTTTTTTGGTCAAAAACATGAAAATTCGCATTTTGGTTTGTGAAAAACGTAAAAATATATATTTTTGGGGGGAAAAACTTAAAAAAAACAAAGAAAAAATTTTGTGCATTTTTCCAATTTTTTGGAGAAAAAACGCGAAAAAATGGTATATTGAATTTTTTCATTTTTTTGGTTAAAAATATGAAAATTCCCATTTTGGTTTGTGAAAAACGTAAAATATTTGTATTTTTGGGGGGAAAAACTAAAAAAAAAAACAAAAAAAAAAAATGTTGGGCATTTTTCCAATTTTTTGCAGAAAAAACGCAAAAAAATGGTAAATTGAATTTTTTCATTTTTTTGGGGAAATACATGAAAATTTGCATTCTAGTTTGTGAAAAACGTAAAAGTTGGTATTTTATTGGGGAAAAACTTAAAAAAAAAACAAGAAAAAATTTTTGGGCATTTTTCCAATTTTTTGAAGAAAAAACACCAAAAAATGGTATATTGAATTTTTTCATTTTTTTGGTTAAAAACATGAAAATTTGAATTTTGGTTTGTGAAAAACGTAAAAATTTGTATTTTTGGGGGGAAAAACTTAAAAAAAAGTAAAATAATTATTTTGGGCATTTTTCCAATTTTATGGAGAAAAAACGCAAAAAATGGAATATTGAATTTTTTCATTTTTTTTGTTAAAAACATGAAAATTCGCGTTTGGTTTGTGAATAAAGTAAAAATTTGTATTTTTGGGGGGAAAAACTTAAAGAAAAACAAAAAAAAAATTTGGGCATTTTCCCAATTTTTTGCAGAAAAAACGCAAAAAAATGGTAAATTGAATTTATTCATTTTTTTGGGGAAATACATGAAAATTTGCATTCTAGTTTGTGAAAAACGTAAAAGTTGGTATTTTATTGGGGAAAAACTTAAAAATAAAAACAAAAAAAAAATTTTGGGCATTTTTCCAATTTTTTGGAGAAAAAACGCAAAAAATGATATATTGAATTTTTTCCTTTTTTTGGTTAAAAACATGAAAATTTGAATTTTGGTTTGTGAAAATAGTAAAAATTTTTATTTTTTTGGGAAAAAAAGTAAAACAAAAGAAAACAAAATCTTGGGCATTTTTCCAATTTTTTTGAGAAAAAACGCAAAAAAATGGTATATTGAATTTTTTCATTTTTTTGGTCAAAAACATGAAAATTCGCATTTTGGTTTGTGAAAAACGTAAAAATATATATTTTTGGGGGGAAAAACTTAAAAAAAAACAAAGAAAAAATGTTGGGCATTTTTCCAATTTTTTGGAGAAAAAACGCGAAAAAATGGTTTATTGAATTTTTTAATTTTTTTGGTTAAAAACATGAAAATTCCCATTTTGGTTTGTGAAAAACGTAAAATATTTGTATTTTTGGGGGGAAAAACTAAAAAAAAAAACAAACAAAAAAATTTTGGGCATTTTTCCAACTTTTTGGAGAAAAAACGCAAAAAAATGCTAAATTGAATTTTTTCACTTTTTTGGTTAAAAACATGAAAATTCACATTTTGGTTAGTAAAAAACGTAAAAATTTGTATATTATTAAGAAAAAACGTAAAACAAAAAAACCAGCAATTTTTGGGCATTTTCCCAATTTTTTGCAGAAAAAACGCAAAAAAATGGTAAATTGAATTTTTTCATTTTTTTGGGGAAATACATGAAAATTTGCATTCTAGTTTGTGAAAAACGTAAAAGTTGGTATTTTATTGGAGAAAAACTTAAAAAAAAAACAAGAAAAAATTTTTGGGCATTTTTCCAATTTTTTGAAGAAAAAACACCAAAAAATGGTATATTGAATTTTTTCATTTTTTTGGTTAAGAACATGAAAATTCACATTTTGGTTTGTGAAAAACGTAAAAATTTGTATTTTTGGGGGGAAAAACTTAAAAAAAAGCAAAATAATTATTTTGGGCATTTTTCCAATTTTATGGAGAAAAAAAAAAAAAAAATACAAATTTTTGGGGGGAAAAACTTAAATAAAAACAAAAAAAAAATTTGGGCATTTTCCCAATTTTTTGCAGAAAAAACGCAAAAAAATGGTAAATTGAATTTTTTCATTTTTTTGGTCAAAAACATGAAAATTCGCATTTTGGTTTGTGAAAAACGTAAAAATTTTTATTTTTTTGGGAAAAAACGTAAAACAAAAGAAAACAAAATCTTGGGCATTTTTCCAATTTTTTGGAGAAAAAACGTGAAAAAATGGTATATTGAATTTTTTCATTTTTTTGGTCAAAAACATGAAAATTCGCATTTTGGTTTGTGAAAAACGTAAAAATATATATTTTTGGGGGGAAAAACTTAAAAAAAACAAAGAATTGGGCATTTTTCCAATTTTTTGGAGAAAAAACGCGAAAAAATGGTTTATTGAATTTTTTAATTTTTTTGGTTAAAAACATGAAAATTCCCATTTTGGTTTGTGAAAAACGTAAAATATTTGTATTATTGGGGAGAAAAACTAAAAAAAAAACAAAAAAAAAATTTTGGGCATTTTTCCAATTTTTTGGAGAAAAAACGCAAAAAAATGCTAAATTGAATTTTTTCACTTTTTTGGTTAAAAACATGAAAATTCACATTTTGGTTAGTAAAAAACGTAAAAATTTGTATTTTGAATTTTTTCATTTTTTTGGTTAACAACATGAAAATTCACATTTTGGTTTGTGAAAAACGTAAAAATTTGTATTTTTGGGGGGAAAAATTTATAGAAAAACAAAAAAAAAATTTGGGCATTTTCACAATTTTTTGCAGAAAAAACGCAAAAAAATGGTAAATTGAATTTTTTCATTTTTTTGGGGAAATACATGAAAATTTGCATTCTAGTTTGTGAAAAACGTAATAGTTGGTATTTTATTGGGGAAAAACTTAAAAAAAAACAAAAAAAAAATTTTGGGCATTTTTCCAATTTTTTTGAGAAAAAACGTAAAAATTGTATATTGAATTTTTTCATTTTTTTGGTTAAAAACATGAAAATTTGCATTTTGGTTTGTGAAAATAGTAAAAATTTTTATTTTTTTGGGAAAAAACGTAAAACAAAAGAAAACAAAATCTTGGGCATTTTTCCAATTTTTTGGAGAAAAAACGCGAAAAAATGGTATATTGAATTTTTTCATTTTATTGGTCAAAAACATGAAAATTCGCATTTTGGTTTGTGAAAAACGTAAAAATATATATTTTTGGGGGGAAAAACTTAAAAAAAACAAAGAAAAAATGTTGGGCATTTTTCCAATTTTTTGGAGAAAAAACGCGAAAAAATGGTTTATTGAATTTTTTAATTTTTTTGGTTAAAAACATGAAAATTCCCATTTTGGTTTGTGAAAAACGTAAAATATTTGTATTTTTGGGGGGAAAAACTAAAAAAAAAACAAAAAAAAAATTTTGGGCATTTTTCCAATTTTTTGGAGAAAAAACGCAAAAAAATGCTAAATTGAATTTTTTCACTTTTTTGGTTAAAAACATGAAAATTCACATTTTGGTTAGTAAAAAACGTAAAAATTTGTATATTATTAAGGAAAAACGTAAAACAAAAAAACAAGCAATTTTTGGGCATTTTTCCAATTTTTTTGAAAAAAATAACGAAAAATATGGGATATTGAATTTTTTCATTTTTAAGGGGAAATACATGAAAATTTGCATTCTAGTTTGTGAAAAACGTAAAAGTTGGTATTTTATTGGGGAAAAACTTAAAAAAAAACAAGAAAAAAATTTTGGGCATTTTTCCAATTTTATGGAGAAAAAACGCAAAAAATGGAATATTGAATTTTTTCATTTTTTTTGTTAAAAACATGAAAATTCGCATTTTGGTTTGTGAATAAAGTAAAAATTTGTATTTTTGGGAGGAAAAACTTAAAGAAAAACAAAAAAAAAATTTGGGCATTTTCCCAATTTTTTGCAGAAAAAACGCAAAAAAATGGTTAATTGAATTTTTTCATTTTTTTGGGGAAATACATGAAAATTTGCATTCTAGTTTGTGAAAAACGTAAAAGTTGGTATTTTATTGGGGAAAAACTTAAAAAAAAAATAAAAATAAAATTTTGGGCATTTTTCCAATTTTTTGGAGAAAAAACGCAAAAAATGGTATATTGAATTTTTTCATTTTTTTGGTCAAAAACATGAAAATTCGCATTTTGGTTTGTGAAAAACGTAAAAATATATATTTTTGGGGGGAAAAACTTAAAAAAAACAAAGAAAAAATTTTGGGCATTTTTCCAATTTTTTTGGAGAAAAAACGCGAAAAAATGGTATATTGAATTTTTTCATTTTTTTGGTTAAAAACATGAAAATTCCCATTTTGGTTTGTGAAAAACGTAAAATATTTGTATTTTTGGGGGGAAAAACTAAAAAAAAAACAAAAAAAAATGTTGGGCATTTTTCCAATTTTTTGGAGAAAAAACGCAAAAAAATGCTAAATTGAATTTTTTCACTTTTTTGGTTAAAAACATGAAAATTCACATTTTGGTTAGTAAAAAACGTAAAAATTTGTATATTATTAAGGAAAAACGTAAAACAAAAAAACAAGCAATTTTTGGGCATTTTTCCAATTTTTTTGAAAAAAAATAACTAAAAATATGGGATATTGAATTTTTTCATTTTTAAGGGGAAATACATGAAAATTTGCTTTCTAGTTTGTGAAAAACGTAAAAGTTGGTATTTTATTGGGGAAAAACTTAAAAAAAAAACAAGAAAAAATTTTTGGGCATTTTTCCAATTTTTTGGAGAAAAAACACCAAAAAATGGTATATTGAATTTTTTCATTTTTTTGGTTAAAAACATGAAAATTTGCATTTTGGTTTGTGAAAAACGTAAAAATTTGTATTTTTGGGGGCAAAACTTTAAAAAAAAGCAAAATAATTATTTTGGGCATTTTTCCAATTTTATGGAGAAAAAACGCAAAAAATGGAATATTGAATTTTTTCATTTTTTTTGTTAAAAACATGAAAATTCGCATTTTGGTTTGTGAATAAAGTAAAAATTTGTATTTTTGGGGGGAAAAACTTAAAGAAAAACAAAAAAAAAATTTTGGGCATTTTCCCAATTTTTTGCAGAAAAAACGCAAAAAAATGGTAAATTGAATTTTTTCATTTTTTTGGGGAAATACATGAAAATTTGCATTCTAGTTTGTGAAAAACGTAAAAGTTGGTATTTTATTGGGGAAAAACTTAAAAAAAAAACAAAAAAAAAATTTTTGGCATTTTTCCAATTTTTTGGAGAAAAAACGCAAAAAATGGTATATTGAATTTTTTCATTTTTTTGGTTAAAAACATGAAAATTCGCATTTTGGTTTGTGAAAAACGTAAAAATTTATATTTTTGGGGGGAAAAACTTAAAAAAAAACAAAGAAAAAATGTTGGGCATTTTTCCAATTTTTTGGAGAAAAAACGCGAAAAAATGGTTTATTGAATTTTTTAATTTTTTTGGTTAAAAACATGAAAATTCACATTTTGGTTTGTGAAAAACGTAAAATATTTGTATTTTTGGGGGAAAAACTAAAAAAAAAACAAAAAAAAATTTTGGGCATTTTTCCAATTTTTTGGAGAAAAAACGCAAAAAAATGCTAAATTGAATTTTTTCACTTTTTAGGTTAAAAACATGAAAATTCACATTTTGGTTAGTAAAAAACGTAAAAATTTGTATATTATTAAGGAAAAACGTAAAACAAAAAAACAAGCAATTTTTGGGCATTTTTCCAATTTTTTTGAAAAAAATAACGAAAAATATGGGATATTGAATTTTTTCATTTTTATGGGGAAATACATGAAAATTTGCATTCTAGTTTGTGAAAAACATAAAAGTTGGTATTTTATTGGGGAAAAACTTAAAAAAAAACAAGAAAAAAATTTTGGGCATTTTTCCAATTTTTTGGAGAAAAAACGCGAAAAAATGGTATATTGAATTTTTTCATTTTTTTGGTTAACAACATGAAAATTCACATTTTGATTTGTGAAAAACGTAAAAATTTGTATTTTTGGGGGGAAAAACTTAAAGAAAAACAAAAAAAAAATTTGGGCATTTTCCCAATTTTTTGCAGAAAAAACGCAAAAAAATGGTAAATTGAATTTTTTCATTTTTTTGGGGAAATACATGAAAATTGGCATTCTAGTTTGTGAAAAACGTAATAGTTGGTATTTTATTGGGGAAAAACTTAAAAAAAAACAAAAAAAAATTTTGGGCATTTTTCCAATTTTTTTGAGAAAAAACGTAAAAATTGTATATTGAATTTTTTCATTTTTTTGGTTAAAAAGTTGAAAATTTGCATTTTGGTTTGTGAAAAACGTTAAATATTTGTATTTTTGGGAAAAAACGTAAAACAAAAGAAAACAAAATCTTGGGCATTTTTCCAATTTTTTGGAGAAAAAACGCGAAAAAATGGTATATTGAATTTTTTCATTTTTTTGGTCAAAAACATGAAAATTCGCATTTTGGTTTGTGAAAAACGTAAAAATATATATTTTTGGGGGGAAAAACTTAAAAAAAACAAAGAAAATTGTTGGGCATTTTTCCAATTTTTTGGAGAAAAAACGCGAAAAAATGGTATATTGAATTTTTTCATTTTTTTGGTTAAAAACATGAAAATTCCCATTTTGGTTTGTGAAAAACGTAAAATATTTGTATTTTTGGGGGGAAAAAACTAAAAAAAAAAACAAAAAAAAAATTTGGGCATTTTTCCAATTTTTTGGAGAAAAAACGCGAAAAAATGGTATATTGAATTTTTTCATTGTTTTGGTCAAAAAGATGAAAATTCGCATTTTGGTTTGTGAAAAACGTAAAAATATATATTTTTGGGGGGAAAAACTTAAAAAAAACAAAGAAAAAATGTTGGGCATTTTTCCAATTTTTTGGAGAAAAAACGCGAAAAAATGGTTTATTGAATTTTTTAATTTTTTTGGTTAAAAACATGAAAATACCCATTTTGGTTTGTGAAAAACGTAAAATATTTGTATTTTTGGGGGGAAAAACTAAAAAAAAAACAAAAAAAAAATTTTGGGCATTTTTCCAATTTTTTGGAGAAAAAACGCAAAAAAATGCTAAATTGAATTTTTTCACTTTTTTGGTTAAAAACATGAAAATTCACATTTTGGTTAGTAAAAAACGTAAAAATTTGTATATTATTAAGGAAAAACGTAAAACAAAAAAACAAGCAATTTTTGGGCATTTTTCCAATTTTTTTGAAAAAAATAACGAAAAATATGGGATATTGAATTTTTTCATTTTTAAGGGGAAATACATGAAAATTTGCATTCTAGTTTGTGAAAAACGTAAAAGTTGGTATTTTATTGGGGAAAAACTTAAAAAAAACAAGAAAAAAATTTTGGGCATTTTTCCAATTTTTTGGAGAAAAAACGCGAAAAAATGGTATATTGAATTTTTTCATTTTTTTGGTTAACAACATGAAAATTCACATTTTGGTTTGTGAAAAACGTAAAAATTTGTATTTTTGGGGGGAAAAACTTAAAGAAAAACAAAAAAAAAACTTGGGCATTTTTCCAATTTTTTGCAGAAAAAACGCAAAAAAATGGTAAATTGAATTTTTTCATTTTTTTGGGGAAATACATGAAAATTTGCATTCTAGTTTGTGAAAAACGTAAAAGTTGGTATTTTATTGGGGAAAAACTTAAAAAAAAAACAAGAAAAAAATTTTGGGCATTTTTCCAATTTTTTGAAGAAAAAACACCAAAAAATGGTATATTGAATTTTTTCATTTTTTTGGTTAAAAATATGAAAATTTGCATTTTGGTTTGTGAAAATAGTAAAAATTTTTATTTTTTTGGGAAAAAACGTAAAACAAAAGAAAACAAAATCTTGGGCATTTTTCCAATTTTTTGGAGAAAAAACGCGAAAAAATGGTTTATTGAATTTTTTAATTTTTTTGGTTAAAAACATGAAAATTCCCATTTTGGTTTGTGAAAAACGTAAAATATTTGTATTTTTGGGGGGAAAAACTAAAAAAAAAACAAAAAAAAAATTTTGGGCATTTTTCCAATTTTTTGGAGAAAAAACGCAAAAAAATGCTAAATTGAATTTTTTCACTTTTTTGGTTAAAAACATGAAAATTCACATTTTGGTTAGTAAAAAACGTAAAAATTTGTATATTATTAAGGGAAAAACGTAAAACAAAAAAACAAGCAATTTTTGGGCATTTTTCCAATTTTTTTGAAAAAAATAACGAAAAATATGGGATATTGAATTTTTTCATTTTTAAGGGGAAATACATGAAAATTTGCATTCTAGTTTGTGAAAAACGTAAAAGTTGGTATTTTATTGGGGAAAAACTTAAAAAAAACAAGAAAAAAATTTTGGGCATTTTTCCAATTTTTTGGAGAAAAAACGCCAAAAAATGGTATATTGAATTTTTTCATTTTTTTGGTTAACAACATGAAAATTCACATTTTGGTTTGTGAAAAACGTAAAAATTTGTATTTTTGGGGGGAAAAACTTAAAGAAAAACAAAAAAAAAACTTGGGCATTTTCCCAATTTTTTGCAGAAAAAACGCAAAAAAATGGTAAATTGAATTTTTTCATTTTTTTGGGGAAATACATGAAAATTTGCATTCTAGTTTGTGAAAAACGTAAAAGTTGGTATTTTATTGGGGAAAAACTTAAAAAAAAAACAAGAAAAAAATTTTGGGCATTTTTCCAATTTTTTGAAGAAAAAACACCAAAAAATGGTTTATTGAATTTTTTCATTTTTTTGGTTAAAAACATGAAAATTTGCATTTTGGTTTGTGAAAATAGTAAAAATTTTTATTTTTTGGGAAAAAACGTAAAACAAAAGAAAACAAAAATCTTGGGCATTTTTCCAATTTTTTGGAGAAAAAACGCAAAAAAATGGTATATTGCATTTTTTCATTTTTTCGGTCAAAAACATGAAAATTCGCATTTTGGTTTGTGAAAAACGTAAAAATATATATTTTTGGGGGGAAAAACTTAAAAAAAACAAAAAAAAAATGTTGGGCATTTTTCCAATTTTTTGGAGAAAAAACGCAAAAAAATGGTATATTGAATTTTTTCATTTTTTTGGTTAAAAACATGAAAATTCCCATTTTGGTTTGTGAAAAACGTAAAATATTTGTATTTTTTGGGGAAAAACTTAAAAAAAAACAAAAAAAAATTTTTGGGCATTTTTCCAATTTTTTTGGAGAAAAAACGCAAAAAAATGGTATATTGAATTTTTTCATTTTTTTGGTTAAAAACATGAAAATTCGCATTTTGGTTTGTGAAAAACGTAAAAATTTGTATATTATTAAGGAAAAACGTAAAACAAAAAAACAAGAAATTTTTGGGCATTTTTCCAATTTTTTTGAAAAAAATAACGCAAAAATATGGTATATTGAATTTTTTCATTTTTTAGGGGAAATACATGAAAATTTGCATTCTGGTTTGTGAAAAACGTAAAAGTTGGTATTTTATTGGGGAAAAACTTAAAAAAAAGCAAAAAAAAATTTTGGGCATTTTTCCAATTTTTTGGAGAAAAAACGCCAAAAAATGGTATATTGAATTTTTTCATTTTTTTGGTTAAAAACATGAAAATTCGCATTTTGGTTTGTGAAAAACGTAAAAATTTGTATTTTTGGGGGGAAAAACTTAAAGAAAAAACAAAAAAAAATCTTGGGCATTTTTCCAATTTTTTGCAGAAAAAACGCAAAAAAATGGTAAATTGAATTTTTTCATTTTTTTGGGGAAATACATGAAAATTTGCATTCTAGTTTGTGAAAAACGTAAAAGTTGGTATTTTATTGGGGAAAAACTTAAAAAAAAAACAAAAAAAAATTTTGGGCATTTTTCCAATTTTTTGGAGAAAAAACGCAAAAAATGGTATATTGAATTTTTTCATTTTTTTGGTTAAAAACATGAAAATTTGCATTTTGGTTTGTGAAAATAGTAAAAAATTTGTATTTTTTTGGGAAAAAACGTAAAACAAAAAAAAAACAAAATCTTGGGCATTTTTCCAATTTTTTGGAGAAAAAACGCAAAAAAATGGTATATTGAATTTTTTCATTTTTTTGGTCAAAAACATGAAAATTCGCATTTTGGTTTGTGAAAAACGTAAAAATATATATTTTTGGGGGAAAAACTTAAAAAAAAACAAAGAAAAAATGTTGGGCATTTTTCCAATTTTTTGGAGAAAAAACGCGAAAAAATGGTATATTGAATTTTTTCATTTTTTTTGGTTAAAAACATGAAAATTCCCATTTTGGTTTGTGAAAAACGTAAAATATTTGTATTTTTGGGGGGAAAAACTAAAAAAAAAACAAAAAAAAAATTTTGGGCATTTTTCCAATTTTTTGGAGAAAAAACGCAAAAAAATGGTAATATTGAATTTTTTCACTTTTTTTGGTTAAAAACATGAAAATTCGCATTTTGGTTTGTGAAAAACGTAAAAATTTGTATTTTATTGGGGAAAAACGTAAAACAAAAAAAAAACAAAATTTTGGGCATTTTTCCAATTTTTTGGAGAAAAAACGCAAAAATTGGTATATTGAATTTTTTCATTTTTTTGGGGAAATACATGAAAATTTGCATTCTAGTTTGTGAAAAACGTAAAAGTTGGTATTTTTTGGGGAAAAACTTAAAAAAAAACAAAAAAAAATTTTGGGCATTTTTCCAATTTTTTGGAGAAAAAACGCGAAAAAATGGTATATTGAATTTTTTCATTTTTTTGGTTAAAAACATGAAAATTCGCATTTTGGTTTGTGAAAAACGTAAAAATTTGTATTTTTGGGGGAAAAACTTAAAAAAAAACAAAAAAAAAATTTGGGCATTTTTCCAATTTTTTGGAGAAAAAAGCAAAAAATGGTATATTGAATTTTTTCATTTTTTTGGTTAAAAACATGAAAATTCGCATTTTGGTTTGTGAAAAACGTAAAAATTTTTATTTTTTGGGGAAAAAACTTAAAACAAAACAAAAAAAAATCTTGGGCATTTTTCCAATTTTTTGGAGAAAAAACGCGAAAAAATGGTATATTGAATTTTTTCATTTTTTTGGTTAAAAACATGAAAATTCCCATTTTGGTTTGTGAAAAACGTAAAATATTTGTATTTTTGGGGGAAAAACTAAAAAAAAAACAAAAAAAAATTTTGGGCATTTTTCCAATTTTTTGGAGAAAAAACGCAAAAAAATGCTAAATTGAATTTTTTCACTTTTTTGGTTAAAAACATGAAAATTCACATTTTGGTTAGTAAAAAACGTAAAAATTTGTATATTATTAAGGAAAAACGTAAAACAAAAAAACAAGCAATTTTTGGGCATTTTTCCAATTTTTTTGAAAAAAATAACGAAAAATATGGGATATTGAATTTTTTTCATTTTTATGGGGAAATACATGAAAATTTGCATTCTAGTTTGTGAAAAACGTAAAAGTTGGTATTTTATTGGGGAAAAACTTAAAAAAAACAAGAAAAAAATTTTGGGCATTTTTCCAATTTTTTGGAGAAAAAACGCCAAAAAATGGTATATTGAATTTTTTCATTTTTTTGGTTAAAAACATGAAAATTCACATTTTGGTTTGTGAAAAACGTAAAAATTTGTATTTTTGGGGGAAAAACTTAAAGAAAAACAAAAAAAAATTTGGGCATTTTCCCAATTTTTTGCAGAAAAAACGCAAAAAAATGGTAAATTGAATTTTTTCATTTTTTTGGGGAAATACATGAAAATTTGCATTCTAGTTTGTGAAAAACGTAAAAGTTGGTATTTTATTGGGGAAAAACTTAAAAAAAAAACAAGAAAAAAATTTTGGGCATTTTTCCAATTTTTTGAAGAAAAAACACCAAAAAATGGTATATTGAATTTTTTCATTTTTTTGGTTAAAAACATGAAAATTTGCATTTTGGTTTGTGAAAATAGTAAAAATTTTTATTTTTTTGGGAAAAAACGTAAAACAAAAGAAAACAAAATCTTGGGCATTTTTCCAATTTTTTGGAGAAAAAACGCAAAAAAATGGTATATTGCATTTTTTCATTTTTTCGGTCAAAAACATGAAAATTCGCATTTTGGTTTGTGAAAAACGTAAAATATTTGTATTTTTGGGGGGAAAAACTAAAAAAAAAACAAAAAAAAAATTTTGGGCATTTTTCCAAATTTTTTGGAGAAAAAACGCAAAAAAATGCTAAATTGAATTTTTTCACTTTTTTGGTTAAAAACATGAAAATTCACATTTTGGTTAGTAAAAAACGTAAAAATTTGTATATTATTAAGGAAAAACGTAAAACAAAAAAACAAGCAATTTTTGGGCATTTTTCCAATTTTTTTTGAAAAAAATAACGAAAAATATGGGATATTGAATTTTTTCATTTTTATGGGGAAATACATGAAAATTTGCATTCTAGTTTGTGAAAAACGTAAAAGTTGGTATTTTATTGGGGAAAAACTTAAAAAAAAACAAGAAAAAAATTTTGGGCATTTTTCCAATTTTTTGGAGAAAAAACGCCAAAAAATGGTATATTGAATTTTTTCATTTTTTTGGTTAAGAACATGAAAATTTACATTTTGGTTTGTGAAAAACGTAAAAATTTGTATTTTTGGGGGGAAAAACTTAAAAAAAAGCAAAATAATTATTTTGGGCATTTTTCCAATTTTATGGAGAAAAAACGCAAAAAATGGAATATTGAATTTTTTCATTTTTTTTGTTAAAAACATGAAAATTCGCATTTTGGTTTGTGAATAAAGTAAAAATTTGTATTTTTGGGGGGAAAAACTTAAAGAAAAACAAAAAAAAAATTTGGGCATTTTTCCAATTTTTTGCAGAAAAAACGCAAAAAAATGGTAAATTGAATTTTTTCATTTTTTTGGGGAAATGCATGAAAATTTGCATTCTAGTTTGTGAAAAACGTAAAAGTTGGTATTTTATTGGGGAAAAACTTAAAAAAAAAACAAAAATAAAATTTTGGGCATTTTTCCAATTTTTTGGAGAAAAAACGCAAAAAATGGTATATTGAATTTTTTCATTTTTTTGGTTAAAAACATGAAAATTTGCATTTTGGTTTGTGAAAATAGTAAAAAATTTTATTTTTTTGGGAAAAAACGTAAAACAAACGAAAACAAAATCTTGGGCATTTTTCCAATTTTTTGGAGAAAAAACGCAAAAAAATGGTATATTGAATTTTTTCATTTTTTTGGTCAAAAACATGAAAATTCGCATTTTGGTTTGTGAAAAACGTAAAAATATATATTTTTGGGTAAAAAACTTAAAAAAAAACAAAGAAAAAATGTTGGGCATTTTTCCAATTTTTTGGAGAAAAAACGCAAAAAAATGCTAAATTGAATTTTTTCACTTTTTTGGTTAAAAACATAAAAATTCACATTTTGGTTAGTAAAAAACGTAAAAATTTGTATATTATTAAGGAAAAACGTAAAACAAAAAAAACAAGCAATTTTTGGGCATTTTTCCAATTTTTTTGAAAAAAAATAACGAAAAATATGGGATATTGAATTTTTTCATTTTTAAGGGGAAATACATGAAAATTTGCATTCTAGTTTGTGAAAAACGTAAAAGTTGGTATTTTATTGGGGAAAAACTTAAAAAAAAAACAAGAAAAAATTTTTGGGCATTTTTCCAATTTTTTGAAGAAAAAACACCAAAAAATGGTATATTGAATTTTTTCATTTTTTTGGTTAAAAACATGAAAATTTGCATTTTGGTTTGTGAAAATAGTAAAAATTTTTATTTTTTTGGGAAAAAACGTAAAACAAAAGAAAACAAAATCTTGGGCATTTTTCCAATTTTTTGGAAGAAAAAACGCAAAAAAATGGTATATTGCATTTTTTCATTTTTTCGGTCAAAAACATGAAAATTCGCATTTTGGTTTGTGAAAAACGTAAAATATTTGTATTTTTGGGGGGAAAAACTAAAAAAAAAACAAAAAAAAAAATTTTGGGCATTTTTCCAATTTTTTGGAGAAAAAACGCAAAAAAATGCTAAATTGAATTTTTTTACTTTTTTGGTTAAAAACATGAAAATTCACATTTTGGTTAGTAAAAAACGTAAAAATTTGTATATTATTAAGGAAAAACGTAAAACAAAAAAACAAGCAATTTTTGGGCATTTTTCCAATTTTTTTGAAAAAAATAACGAAAAATATGGGATATTGAATTTTTTCATTTTTATGGTCAAAAACATGAAAATTCGCATTTTGGTTTGTGAAAAACGTAAAAATATATATTTTTTTGGGAAAAAAAGTAAAACAAAAGAAAACAAAATTTTGGGCATATTTCCAATTTTTTGGAGAAAAAACGCCAAAAAATGGTATATTGAATTTTTTCATTTTTTTGGTTAAGAACATGAAAATTCACATTTTGGTTTGTGAAAAACGTAAAAATTTGTATTTTTGGGGGGAAAAACTTAAAAAAAAGCAAAATAATTATTTTGAACATTTTTCCAATTTTATGGAGAAAAAACGCAAAAAATGGAATATTGAATTTTTTCATTTATTTTGTTAAAAACATGAAAATTCGCATTTTGGTTTGTGAATAAAGTAAAAATTTGTATTTTTGGGGGGAAAAACTTAAAGAAAAACAAAAAAAAAATTTGGGCATTTTTCCAATTTTTTGGAGAAAAAACGCAAAAAAATGGTATATTGAATTTTTTCATTTTTTTGGTCAAAAACATGAAAATTCGCATTTTGATTTGTGAAAAACGTAAAAATATATATTTTTAAGGGGAAAAACTTAAAAAAAAACAAAGAAAAAATGTTGGGCATTTTTCCAATTTTTTGGAGAAAAAACGCGAAAAAATGGTATATTGAATTTTTTCATTTTTTTGGTTAAAAACATGAAAATTCCCATTTTGGTTTGTGAAAAACGTAAAATATTTGTATTTTTGGGGGGAAAAACTAAAAAAAAAATAAAAAAAAAAATTTGGGCATTTTTCCAATTTTTTGGAGAAAAAACGCAAAAAAATGCTAAATTGAATTTTTTCACTTTTTGGTTAAAAACATGAAAATTCACATTTTGGTTAGTAAAAAACGTAAAAATTTGTATATTATTAAGGAAAAACGTAAAACAAAAAAACAAGCAATTTTTGGGCATTTTTCCAATTTTTTTGAAAAAAATAACGAAAAATATGGGATATTGAATTTTTTCATTTTTATGGGGAAATACATGAAAATTTGCATTCTAGTTTGTGAAAAACGTAATAGTTGGTATTTTATTGGAAAAAAACTTAAAAAAAAAACAAAAAAAAAATTTTGGGCATTTTTCCAATTTTTTGGAGAAAAAACGTAAAAATTGTATATTGAATTTTTTCATTTTTTTGGTTAAAAACATGAAAATTTGCATTTTGGTTTGTGAAAATAGTAAAAATTTTTATTTTTTTGGGAAAAAACGTAAAACAAAAGAAAACAAAATCTTGGGCATTTTTCCAATTTTTTGGAGAAAAAACGCCAAAAAATTGTATATTGAATTTTTTCATTTTTTTGGTCAAAAACATGAAAATTCGCATTTTGGTTTGTGAAAAACGTAAAAATATATATTTTTGGGGGGAAAAACTTAAAAAAAAAAAAAGAAAAAATGTTGGGCATTTTTCCAATTTTTTGGAGAAAAAACGCGAAAAAATGGTATATTGAATTTTTTCATTTTTTTGGTTAAAAACATGAAAATTCCCATTTTGGTTTGTGAAAAACGTAAAATATTTGTATTTTTGGGGGGAAAAACTAAAAAGAAAACAAAAAAAAAATTTTGGGCATTTTTCCAATTTTTTGGAGAAAAAACGCAAAAAAATGCTAAATTGAATTTTTTCACTTTTTTGGTAAAAAACATGAAAATTCACATTTTGGTTAGTAAAAAACGTAGAAATTTGTATATTATTAAGGAAAAACGTAAAACAAAAAAACAAGCAATTTTTGGGCATTTTTCCAATTTTTTTGAAAAAAATAACGAAAAATATGGGATATTGAATTTTTTCATTTTTATGGGGAAATACATGAAAATTTGCATTCTAGGTTGTGAAAAACGTAAAAGTTGGTATTTTATTGGGGAAAGAGTTAAAAAAAACAAGAAAAAAATTTTGGGCATTTTTCCAATTTTTTGGAGAAAAAACGCCAAAAAATGGTATATTGAATTTTTACATTTTTTTTGGTTAAGAACATGAAAATTAACATTTTGGTTTGTGAAAAACGTAAAAATTTGTATTTTTGGGGGGAAAAACTTAAAAAAAAGCAAAAAAATTATTTTGAGCATTTTTCCAATTTTATGGAGAAAAAACGCAAAAAATGGAATATTGAATTTTTTCATTTTTTTTGTTAAAAACATGAAAATTCGCATTTTGGTTTGTGAATAAAGTAAAAATTTGTATTTTTGGGGGGAAAAACTTAAAGAAAAACAAAAAAAAAATTTGGGCATTTTCCCAATTTTTTGCAGAAAAAACGCAAAAAAATGGTAAATTGAATTTTTTCATTTTTTTGGGGAAATACATGAAAATTTGCATTCTAGTTTGTGAAAAACGTAAAAGTTGATATTTTATTGGGGAAAAACTTAAAAAAAAAACAAAAAAAAAATGTTGGGCATTTTTCCAATTTTTTGGAGAAAAAACGCAAAAAATGGTATATTGAATTTTTTCATTTTTTTGGGGGGATTCATGAAAATTTGCATTCTAGTTTGTGAAAAACGTAAAAGTTGGTATTTTATTGGGGAAAAACTTAAAAAAAAAACAAGAAAAAATTTTTGGGCATTTTTCCAATTTTTTGAAGAAAAAACACCAAAAAATGGTATATTGAATTTTTTCATTTTTTTGGTTAAGAACATGAAAATTCACATTTTGGTTTGTGAAAAACGTAAAAATTTGTATTTTTGGGGGGAAAAACTTAAAAAAAAGCAAAATAATTATTTTGGGCATTTTTCCAATTTTATGGAGAAAAAACGCAAAAAATGGAATTTTGAATTTTTTCGTTTTTTTTGTTAAAAACATGAAAATTCGCATTTTGGTTTGTGAATAAAGTAAAAATTTGTATTTTTGGGGGGAAAAACTTAAAAAAAAACAAAACAAAAATTTTGGGCATTTTTCCAATTTTTTGGAGAAAAAACGCAAAAAATGGTGTATTGAATTTTTTCATTTTTTTGGTTAAAAACATGAAAATTTGAATTTTGGTTTGTGAAAATAGTAAAAATTTTTATTTTTTTGGGAAAAAACGTAAAACAAAAGAAAAAAAAATCTTGGGCATTTTTCCAATTTTTTGGAGAAAAAACGCAAAAAAATGGTATATTGAATTTTTTCATTTTTTTGGTCAAAAACATGAAAATTCGCATTTTGGTTTGTGAAAAACGTAAAAATATATATTTTTGGGGGGAAAAACTTAAAAAAAACAAAGAAAAAATGTTGGGCATTTTTCCAATTTTTTGGAGAAAAAACGCGAAAAAATGGTTTATTGAATTTTTTAATTTTTTTGGTTAAAAACATGAAAATTCCCATTTTGGTTTGTGAAAAACGTAAAATATTTGTATTTTTGGGGGGAAAAACTTAAAAGAAAACAAAAAAAAAATTTTGGGCATTTTTCCAATTTTTTGGAGAAAAAACGCAAAAAAATGGTAAATTGAATTTTTTCACTTTTTTGGTTAAAAACATGAAAATTCACATTTTGGTTAGTAAAAAACGTAAAAATTTGTATATTATTAAGGAAAAACGTAAAACAAAAAAACAAGCAATTTTTGGGCATTTTTCCAATTTTTTAAAAAAAAATAACGAAAAATATGGGATATTGAATTTTTTCATTTTTAAGGGGAAATACATGAAAATTTCCATTCTAGTTTGTGAAAAACGTAAAAGTTGGTTTTTTATTGGGGAAAAACTTAAAAAAAACAAGAAAAAAATTTTGGGCATTTTTCCAATTTTTTGGAGAAATAACGCGAAAAAATGGTATATTGAATTTTTTCATTTTTTTGGTTAACAACATGAAAATTCACATTTTGGTTTGTGAAAAACGTAAAAATTTGTATTTTTGGGGGGAAAAACTTAAAAAAAAGCAAAAAAAATTATTTTGAGCATTTTTCCAATTTTATGGAGAAAAAACGCAAAAAATGGAATATTGAATTTTTTCATTTTTTTTGTTAAAAACATGAAAATTCGCATTTTGGTTTGTGAATAAAGTAAAAATTTGTATTTTTGGGGGGAAAAACTTAAAGAAAAACAAAAAAAAAATTTGGGCATTTTCCCAATTTTTTGCAGAAAAAACGCAAAAAAATGGTAAATTGAATTTTTTCATTTTTTTGGGGAAATACATGAAAATTTGCATTCTAGTTTGTGAAAAACGTAAAAGTTGATATTTTATTGGGGAAAAACTTAAAAAAAAAACAAAAAAAAATGTTGGGCATTTTTCCAATTTTTTGGAGAAAAAACGCAAAAAATGGTATATTGAATTTTTTCATTTTTTTGGGGGGATTCATGAAAATTTGCATTCTAGTTTGTGAAAAACGTAAAAGTTGGTATTTTATTGGGGAAAAACTTAAAAAAAAAACAAGAAAAAAATTTTGGGCATTTTTCCAATTTTTTGGAGAAATAACGCAAAAAAATGGTATATTGCATTTTTTCATTTTTTCGGTCAAAAACATGAAAATTCGCATTTTGGTTTGTGAAAAACGTAAAATATTTGTATTTTTGGGGGGAAAAACTAAAAAAAAAACAAAAAAAAATTTTTGGGCATTTTTCCAATTTTTTGGAGAAAAAACGCAAAAAAATCCTAAATTGAATTTTTTCACTTTTTTGGTTAAAAACATGAAAATTCACATTTTGGTTAGTAAAAAACGTAAAAATTTGTATATTATTAAGGAAAAACGTAAAACAAAAAAACAAGCAATTTTTGGGCATTTTTCCAATTTTTTTTGAAAAAAATAACGAAAAATATGGGATATTGAATTTTTTCATTTTTATGGGGAAATACATGAAAATTTGCATTCTAGTTTGTGAAAAACGTAAAAGTTGGTATTTTATTGGGGAAAAACTTAAAAAAAAACAAGAAAAAAATTTTGGGCATTTTTCCAATTTTTTGGAGAAAAAACGCCAAAAAATGGTATATTGAATTTTTTCATTTTTTTGGTTAAGAACATAAAAATTTACATTTTGGTTTGTGAAAAACGTAAAAATTTGTATTTTTGGGGGGAAAAACTTAAAAAACAGCAAAATAATTATTTTGGGCATTTTTCCAATTTTATGGAGAAAAAACGCAAAAAATGGAATATTGAATTTTTTCATTTTTTTTGTTAAAAACATGAAAATTCGCATTTTGGTTTGTGAATAAAGTAAAAATTTGTATTTTTGGGGGGAAAAACTTAAAGAAAAACAAAAAAAAATTTGGGCATTTTCCCAATTTTTTGCAGAAAAAACGCAAAAAAATGGTAAATTGAATTTTTTCATTTTTTTGGGGAAATGCATGAAAATTTGCATTCTAGTTTGTGAAAAACGTAAAAGTTGGTATTTTATTGGGGAAAAACTTAAAAAAAAAAACAAAAATAAAATTTTGGGCATTTTTCCAATTTTTTGGAGAAAAAACGCAAAAAATGGTATATTGAATTTTTTCATTTTTTTGGTTAAAAACATGAAAATTTGCATTTTGGTTTGTGAAAATAGTAAAAAATTTTATTTTTTTGGGAAAAAACGTAAAACAAACGAAAACAAAATCTTGGGCATTTTTCCAATTTTTTGGAGAAAAAACGCAAAAAAATGGTATATTGAATTTTTTCATTTTTTTGGTCAAAAACATGAAAATTCGCATTTTGGTTTGTGAAAAACGTAAAAATATATATTTTTTGGGTAAAAAACTTAAAAAAAAACAAAGAAAAAATGTTGGGCATTTTTCCAATTTTTTGGAGAAAAAACGCAAAAAAATGCTAAATTGAATTTTTTCACTTTTTTGGTTAAAAACATGAAAATTCACATTTTGGTTAGTAAAAAACGTAAAAATTTGTATATTATTAAGGAAAAACGTAAAACAAAAAAAACAAGCAATTTTTGGGCATTTTTCCAATTTTTTTGAAAAAAAATAACGAAAAATATGGGATATTGAATTTTTTCATTTTTAAGGGGAAATACATGAAAATTTGCATTCTAGTTTGTGAAAAACGTAAAAGTTGGTATTTTATTGGGGCAAAACTTAAAAAAAAAACAAGAAAAAATTTTTGGGCATTTTTCCAATTTTTTGAAGAAAAAACACCAAAAAATGGTAAATTGAATTTTTTCATTTTTTTGGTTAAAAACATGAAAATTTGCATTTTGGTTTGTGAAAATAGTAAAAATTTTTATTTTTTTGGGAAAAAAAGTAAAACAAAAGAAAACAAAATTTTGGGCATTTTTTCAATTTTTTGGAGAAAAAACGCCAAAAAATGGTATATTGAATTTTTTCATTTTTTTGGTTAAGAACATGAAAATTCACATTTTGGTTTGTGAAAAACGTAAAAATTTGTATTTTTGGGGGAAAAACTTAAAAAAAAGCAAAATAATTATTTTGAGCATTTTTCCAATTTTATGGAGAAAAAACGCAAAAAATGGAATATTGAATTTTTTCATTTTTTTTGTTAAAAACATGAAAATTCGCATTTTGGTTTGTGAATAAAGTAAAAATTTGTATTTTTGGGGGGAAAAACTTAAAGAAAAACAAAAAAAAATTTGGGCATTTTTCCAATTTTTTGGAGAAAAAACGCAAAAAAATGGTATATTGAATTTTTTCATTTTTTTGGTCAAAAACATGAAAATTCGCATTTTGATTTGTGAAAAACGTAAAAATATATATTTTTGGGGGGAAAAACTTAAAAAAAAACAAAGAAAAAATGTTGGGCATTTTTCCAATTTTTTGGAGAAAAAACGCGAAAAAATGGTATATTGAATTTTTTCATTTTTTTGGTTAAAAACATGAAAATTCCCATTTTGGTTTGTGAAAAACGTAAAATATTTGTATTTTTGGGGGAAAAACTAAAAAAAAAAAAAAAAAAAAATTTGGGCATTTTTCCAATTTTTTGGAGAAAAAACGCAAAAAAAATGCTAAATTGAATTTTTTCACTTTTTTGGTTAAAAACATGAAAATTCACATTTTGGTTAGTAAAAAACGTAAAAATTTGTATATTATTAAGGAAAAACGTAAAACAAAAAAACAAGCAATTTTTGGGCATTTTTCCAATTTTTTTGAAAAAAATAACGAAAAATATGGGATATTGAATTTTTTCATTTTTATGGGGAAATACATGAAAATTTGCATTCTAGTTTGTGAAAAACGTAATAGTTGGTATTTTATTGGAAAAAAACTTAAAAAAAAAAAAAAAAAAATTTTGGGCATTTTTCCAATTTTTTGGAGAAAAAACGTAAAAATTGTATATTGAATTTTTTCATTTTTTTGGTTAAAAACATGAAAATTTGCATTTTGGTTTGTGAAAATAGTAAAAATTTTTATTTTTTGGGAAAAAACGTAAAACAAAAGAAAACAAAATCTTGGGCATTTTTCCAATTTTTTGGAGAAAAAACGCCAAAAAATTGTATATTGAATTTTTTCATTTTTTTGGTCAAAAACATGAAAATTCGCATTTTGGTTTGTGAAAAACGTAAAAATATATATTTTTGGGGGGAAAAACTTAAAAAAAAAAAAAAAAAAATGTTGGGCATTTTTCCAATTTTTTGGAGAAAAAACGCGAAAAAATGGTATATTGAATTTTTTCATTTTTTTGGTTAAAAACATGAAAATTCCCATTTTGGTTTGTGAAAAACGTAAAATATTTGTATTTTTGGGGGGAAAAACTAAAAAGAAAACAAAAAAAAATTTTGGGCATTTTTCCAATTTTTTGGAGAAAAAACGTAAAAAAATGCTAAATTGAATTTTTTCACTTTTTTGGTTAAAAACATGAAAATTCACATTTTGGTTAGTAAAAAACGTAGAAATTTGTATATTATTAAGGAAAAACGTAAAACAAAAAAACAAGCAATTTTTGGGCATTTTTCCAATTTTTTTGAAAAAAATAACGAAAAATATGGGATATTGAATTTTTTCATTTTTATGGGGAAATACATGAAAATTTGCATTCTAGTTTGTGAAAAACGTAAAAGTTGGTATTTTATTGGGGAAAGAGTTAAAAAAAAACAAGAAAAAAATTTTGGGCATTTTTCCAATTTTTTGGAGAAAAAACGCCAAAAAATGGTATATTGAATTTTTACATTTTTTTTGGTTAAGAACATGAAAATTAACATTTTGGTTTGTGAAAAACGTAAAAATTTGTATTTTTGGGGGGAAAAACTTAAAAAAAAGCAAAAAAATTATTTTGAGCATTTTTCCAATTTTATGGAGAAAAAACGCAAAAAATGGAATATTGAATTTTTTCATTTTTTTTTGTTAAAAACATGAAAATTCGCATTTTGGTTTGTGAATAAAGTAAAAATTTGTATTTTTGGGGGGAAAACTTAAAGAAAAACAAAAAAAAAATTTGGGCATTTTCCCAATTTTTTGCAGAAAAAACGCAAAAAAATGGTAAATTGAATTTTTTCATTTTTTTGGGGAAATACATGAAAATTTGCATTCTAGTTTGTAAAAACGTAAAAGTTGATATTTTATTGGGGAAAAACTTAAAAAAAAAACAAAAAAAAAATGTTGGGCATTTTTCCAATTTTTTGGAGAAAAAACGCAAAAAATGGTATATTGAATTTTTTCATTTTTTTGGGGGGATTCATGAAAATTTGCATTCTAGTTTGTGAAAAACGTAAAAGTTGGTATTTTATTGGGGAAAAACTTAAAAAAAAAACAAGAAAAAATTTTTGGGCATTTTTCCAATTTTTTGAAGAAAAAACACCAAAAAATGGTATATTGAATTTTTTCATTTTTTTGGTTAAGAACATGAAAATTCACATTTTGGTTTGTGAAAAACGTAAAAATTTGTATTTTTGGGGGGAAAAACTTAAAAAAAAGCAAAATAATTATTTTGGGCATTTTTCCAATTTTATGGAGAAAAAACGCAAAAAATGGAATTTTGAATTTTTTCATTTTTTTTGTTAAAAACATGAAAATTCGCATTTTGGTTTGTGAATAAAGTAAAAATTTGTATTTTTGGGGGGAAAAACTTAAAGAAAAACAAAAAAAAAATTTGGGCATTTTCCCAATTTTTTGCAGAAAAAACGCAAAAAAATGGTAAATTGAATTTTTTCATTTTTTTGGGGAAATACATGAAAATTTGCATTCTAGTTTGTGAAAAACGTAAAAGTTGGTATTTTATTGGGGAAAAACTTAAAAAAAAAACAAGAAAAAAATTTTGGGCATTTTTCCAATTTTTTGGAGAAAAAACGCAAAAAATGGTATATTGAATTTTTTCATTTTTTTGGTTAAAAACATGAAAATTTGAATTTTGGTTTGTGAAAATAGTAAAAATTTTTATTTTTTTGGGAAAAAACGTAAAACAAAAGAAAAAAAATCTTGGGCATTTTTCCAATTTTTTGGAGAAAAAACGCAAAAAAATGGTATATTGAATTTTTTCATTTTTTTGGTCAAAAACATGAAAATTCGCATTTTGGTTTGTGAAAAACGTAAAAATATATATTTTTGGGGGGAAAAACTTAAAAAAAACAAAGAAAAAAATGTTGGGCATTTTTCCAATTTTTTGGAGAAAAAACGCGAAAAAATGGTTTATTGAATTTTTTAATTTTTTTGGTTAAAAACATGAAAATTCCCATTTTGGTTTGTGAAAAACGTAAAATATTTGTATTTTTGGGGGGAAAAACTTAAAAGAAAAACAAAAAAAAAATTTTGGGCATTTTTCCAATTTTTTGGAGAAAAAACGCAAAAAAATGCTAAATTGAATTTTTTCACTTTTTTGGTTAAAAACATGAAAATTCACATTTTGGTTAGTAAAAAACGTAAAAATTTGTATATTATTAAGGAAAAACGTAAAACAAAAAAACAAGCAATTTTTGGGCATTTTTCCAATTTTTAAAAAAAAATAACGAAAAATATGGGATATTGAATTTTTTCATTTTTAAGGGGAAATACATGAAAATTTGCATTCTAGTTTGTGAAAAACGTAAAAGTTGGTATTTTATTGGGGAAAAACTTAAAAAAAAAACAAGAAAAAATTTTTGGGCATTTTTCCAATTTTTTGAAGAAAAAACACCAAAAAATGGTATATTGAATTTTTTTCATTTTTTTGGTTAAGAACATGAAAATTCACATTTTGGTTTGTGAAAAACGTAAAAATTTGTATTTTTTGGGGGAAAAACTTAAAAAAAAAGCAAAATAATTATTTTGGGCATTTTTCCAATTTTATGGAGAAAAAACGCAAAAAATGGAATTTTGAATTTTTTCATTTTTTTTGTTAAAAACATGAAAATTCACATTTTGGTTAGTAAAAAACGTAAAAATTTGTATATTATTGGGGAAAAACTTAAAACAAAAAAACAAGCAATTTTTGGGCATTTTTCCAATTTTTTTGAAAAAAATAACGAAAAATATGGGATATTGAATTTTTTCATTTTTTTGGGGAAATACATGAAAATTTGCATTCTAGTTTGTGAAAAACGTAAAAGTTGGTATTTTATTGGGGAAAAACTTAAAAAAAAAAACAAAAAAAAAATTTTGGGCATTTTTCCAATTTTTTGGAGAAAAAACGCAAAAAAATGGTATATTGAATTTTTTCATTTTTTTGGTTAAAAACATGAAAATTCACATTTTGGTTTGTGAAAAACGTAAAAATTTGTATTTTTGGGGGGAAAAACTTAAAAAAAAGCAAAAAAATTATTTTGGGCATTTTTCCAATTTTTATGGAGAAAAAACGCAAAAAATGGAATATTGAATTTTTTCATTTTTTTTTGTTAAAAACATGAAAATTCGCATTTTGGTTTGTGAATAAAGTAAAAATTTGTATTTTTGGGGGGAAAAACTTAAAGAAAAAACAAAAAAAAAATTTGGGCATTTTTCCAATTTTTTGCAGAAAAAACGCAAAAAAATGGTAAATTGAATTTTTTCATTTTTTTGGGGAAATACATGAAAATTTGCATTCTAGTTTGTAAAAACGTAAAAGTTTATATTTTATTGGGGAAAAAACTTAAAAAAAAAAACAAAAAAAAAATGTTGGGCATTTTTCCAATTTTTTGGAGAAAAAACGCAAAAAATGGTATATTGAATTTTTTCATTTTTTTGGGGGGATTCATGAAAATTTGCATTCTAGTTTGTGAAAAACGTAAAAGTTGGTATTTTATTGGGGAAAAACTTAAAAAAAAAACAAGAAAAAATTTTTGGGCATTTTTCCAATTTTTTGAAGAAAAAACACCAAAAAATGGTATATTGAATTTTTTCATTTTTTTGGTTAAGAACATGAAAATTCACATTTTGGTTTGTGAAAAACGTAAAAATTTGTATTTTTGGGGGGAAAAACTTAAAAAAAAGCAAAATAATTATTTTGGGCATTTTTCCAATTTTATGGAGAAAAAACGCAAAAAATGGAATTTTGAATTTTTTCATTTTTTTTTGTTAAAAACATGAAAATTCGCATTTTGGTTTGTGAATAAAGTAAAAATTTGTATTTTTGGGGGGAAAAACTTAAAGAAAAACAAAAAAAAAATTTGGGCATTTTCCCAATTTTTTGCAGAAAAAACGCAAAAAAATGGTAAATTGAATTTTTTCATTTTTTTGGGGAAATACATGAAAATTTGCATTCTAGTTTGTGAAAAACGTAAAAGTTGGTATTTTATTGGGGAAAAACTTAAAAAAAAAACAAAAAAAAATTTTGGGCATTTTTCCAATTTTTTGGAGAAAAAACGCAAAAAATGGTATATTGAATTTTTTCATTTTTTTGGTTAAAAACATGAAAATTTGAATTTTGGTTTGTGAAAATAGTAAAAATTTTTATTTTTTTGGGAAAAAACGTAAAACAAAAGAAAAAAAAATCTTGGGCATTTTTCCAATTTTTTGGAGAAAAAACGCAAAAAAATGGTATATTGAATTTTTTCATTTTTTTGGTCAAAAACATGAAAATTCGCATTTTGGTTTGTGAAAAACGTAAAAATATATATTTTTGGGGGGAAAAACTTAAAAAAAAACAAAGAAAAAATGTTGGGCATTTTTCCAATTTTTTGGAGAAAAAACGCGAAAAAATGGTTTATTGAATTTTTTAATTTTTTTGGTTAAAAACATGAAAATTCCCATTTTGGTTTGTGAAAAACGTAAAATATTTGTATTTTTGGGGGGAAAAACTTAAAAGAAAACAAAAAAAAATTTTGGGCATTTTTCCAATTTTTTGGAGAAAAAACGCAAAAAAATGCTAAATTGAATTTTTTCACTTTTTTGGTTAAAAACATGAAAATTCACATTTTGGTTAGTAAAAAACGTAAAAATTTGTATATTATTAAGGAAAAACGTAAAACAAAAAAACAAGCAATTTTTGGGCATTTTTCCAATTTTTAAAAAAAAAATAACGAAAAATATGGGATATTGAATTTTTTCATTTTTAAGGGGAAATACATGAAAATTTCCATTCTAGTTTGTGAAAAACGTAAAAGTTGGTTTTTTATTGGGGAAAAACTTAAAAAAAACAAAAAAAAATTTTGGGCTTTTTTCCAATTTTTTGGAGAAATAACGCGAAAAAATGGTATATTGAATTTTTTCATTTTTTTGGTTAACAACATGAAAATTAACATTTTGGTTTGTGAAAAACGTAAAAATTTGTATTTTTGGGGGGAAAAACTTAAAAAAAAGCAAAAAAATTATTTTGAGCATTTTTCCAATTTTATGGAGAAAAAACGCAAAAAATGGAATATTGAATTTTTTCATTTTTTTTGTTAAAAACATGAAAATTCGCATTTTGGTTTGTGAATAAAGTAAAAATTTGTATTTTTGGGGGGAAAAACTTAAAGAAAAACAAAAAAAAAATTTGGGCATTTTCCCAATTTTTTGCAGAAAAAACGCAAAAAAATGGTAAATTGAATTTTTTCATTTTTTTGGGGAAATACATGAAAATTTGCATTCTAGTTTGTAAAAACGTAAAAGTTGATATTTTATTGGGGAAAAACTTAAAAAAAAAACAAAAAAAAATGTTGGGCATTTTTCCAATTTTTTGGAGAAAAAACGCAAAAAATGGTATATTGAATTTTTTCATTTTTTTGGGGGGATTCATGAAAATTTGCATTCTAGTTTGTGAAAAACGTAAAAGTTGGTATTTTATTGGGGAAAAACTTAAAAAAAAAACAAGAAAAAATTTTTGGGCATTTTTCCAATTTTTTGAAGAAAAAACACCAAAAAATGGTATATTGAATTTTTTCATTTTTTTGGTTAAGAACATGAAAATTCACATTTTGGTTTGTGAAAAACGTAAAAATTTGTATTTTTGGGGGGAAAAACTTAAAAAAAAGCAAAATAATTATTTTGGGCATTTTTCCAATTTTATGGAGAAAAAACGCAAAAAATGGAATTTTGAATTTTTTCATTTTTTTTGTTAAAAACATGAAAATTCGCATTTTGGTTTGTGAATAAAGTAAAAATTTGTATTTTTGGGGGGAAAAACTTAAAGAAAAAACAAAAAAAAAATTTGGGCATTTTCCCAATTTTTTGCAGAAAAAACGCAAAAAAATGGTAAATTGAATTTTTTCATTTTTTTGGGGAAATACATGAAAATTTGCATTCTAGTTTGTGAAAAACGTAAAAGTTGGTATTTTATTGGGGAAAAACTTAAAAAAAAAACAAAACAAAAATTTTGGGCATTTTTCCAATTTTTTGGAGAAAAAACGCAAAAAATGGTATATTGAATTTTTTCATTTTTTTGGTTAAAAACATGAAAATTTGCATTTTGGTTTGTGAAAATAGTAAAAATTTTTATTTTTTTGGGAAAAAACGTAAAACAAAAGAAAAAAAAATCTTGGGCATTTTTCCAATTTTTTGGAGAAAAAACGCAAAAAAATGGTATATTGAATTTTTTTCATTTTTTTGGTCAAAAACATGAAAATTCGCATTTTGGTTTGTGAAAAACGTAAAAATATATATTTTTGGGGGGAAAAACTAAAAAAAAACAAAGAAAAAATGTTGGGCATTTTTCCAATTTTTTGGAGAAAAAACGCGAAAAAATGGTTTATTGAATTTTTTAATTTTTTTGGTTAAAAACATGAAAATTCCCATTTTGGTTTGTGAAAAACGTAAAATATTTGTATTTTTGGGGGAAAAACTTAAAAAAAAACAAAAAAAAAATTTTGGGCATTTTTCCAATTTTTTGGAGAAAAAACGCAAAAAAATGCTAAATTGAATTTTTTTCACTTTTTTGGTTAAAAACATGAAAATTCACATTTTGGTTAGTAAAAAACGTAAAAATTTGTATATTATTAAGGAAAAACGTAAAACAAAAAAACAAGCAATTTTTGGGCATTTTTCCAATTTTTTAAAAAAAAATAACGAAAAATATGGGATATTGAATTTTTTCATTTTTAAGGGGAAATACATGAAAATTTCCATTCTAGTTTGTGAAAAACGTAAAAGTTGGTTTTTTATTGGGGAAAAACTTAAAAAAAAACAAGAAAAAAATTTTGGGCATTTTTCCAATTTTTTGGAGAAATAACGCGAAAAAATGGTATATTGAATTTTTTCATTTTTTTGGTTAACAACATGAAAATTCACATTTTGGTTTGTGAAAAACGTAAAAATTTGTATTTTTGGGGGGAAAAACTTAAAGAAAAACAAAAAAAAAATTTGGGCATTTTCCCAATTTTTTGCAGAAAAAACGCAAAAAAATGGTAAATTGAATTTTTTCATTTTTTTGGGGAAATACATGAAAATTTGCATTCTAGTTTGTGAAAAACGTAAAAGTTGGTATTTTATTGGGGAAAAACTTAAAAAAAAACAAAAAAAAATTTTTGGGCATTTTTCCAATTTTTTGGAGAAAAAACGCAAAAAATTGTATATTGAATTTTTTCATTTTTTTTGGTTAAAAACATGAAAATTTGCATTTTGGTTTGTGAAAATAGTAAACATTTTTATTTTTTTGGGAAAAAACGTAAAACAAAAGAAAACAAAATCTTGGGCATTTTTCCAATTTTTTGGAGAAAAAACGCAAAAAAATGGTATATTGAATTTTTTCATTTTTTTTGGTCAAAAACATGAAAATTCGCATTTTGGTTTGTGAAAAACGTAAAAATTTATATTTTTTGGGGGAAAAACTTAAAAAAAACAAAGAAAAAATGTTGGGCATTTTTCCAATTTTTTGGAGAAAAAACGCGAAAAAATGGTATATTGAATTTTTTCATTTTTTTGGTTAAAAACATGAAAATTCCCATTTTGGTTTGTGAAAAACGTAAAATATTTGTATTTTTGGGGGGAAAAAACTAAAAAAAAAACAAAAAAAAATTTTGGGCATTTTTCCAATTTTTTGGAGAAAAAACGCAAAAAAATGCTAAATTGAATTTTTTCATTTTTTTGGTTAAAAACATGAAAATTCACATTTTGGTTAGTAAAAAACGTAAAAATTTGTATATTATTAAGGAAAAACGTAAAACAAAAAAACAAGCAATTTTTGGGCATTTTTCCAATTTTTTTGAAAAAAATAACGAAAAATATGGGATATTGAATTTTTTCATTTTTAAGGGGAAATACATGAAAATTTGCATTCTAGTTTGTGAAAAACGTAAAAGTTGGTATTTTATTGGGGAAAAACTTAAAAAAAAACAAGAAAAAAATTTTGGGCATTTTTCCAATTTTTTGGAGAAAAAACGCGAAAAAATGGTATATTGAATTTTTTCATTTTTTTGGTTAACAACATGAAAATTCACATTTTGGTTTGTGAAAAACGTAAAAATTTGTATTTTTGGGGGAAAAACTTAAAAAAAAACAAAAAAAAAATTTGGGCATTTTCCCAATTTTTTGCAGAAAAAACGCAAAAAAATGGTAAATTGAATTTTTTCATTTTTTTGGGGAAATACATGAAAATTTGCATTCTAGTTTGTGAAAAACGTAATAGTTGGTATTTTATTGGGGAAAAACTTAAAAAAAAACAAAAAAAAATTTTGGGCATTTTTCCAATTTTTTTGAGAAAAAACGTAAAAAATGGTATATTGAATTTTTTCATTTTTTTGGTTAAAAACATGAAAATTTGCATTTTGGTTTGTGAAAATAGTAAAAATTTTTATTTTTTTGGGAAAAAACGTAAAACAAAAGAAAACAAAATCTTGGGCATTTTTCCAATTTTTTGGAGAAAAAACGCGAAAAAATGGTATATTGAATTTTTTCATTTTTTTGGTCAAAAACATGAAAATTCGCATTTTGGTTTGTGAAAAACGTAAAAATATATATTTTTGGGGGGAAAAACTTAAAAAAAACAAAAAAAAAATGTTGGGCATTTTTCCAATTTTTTGGAGAAAAAACGCGAAAAAATGTTATATTGAATTTTTTCATTTTTTTGGTTAAAAACATGAAAATTCCCATTTTGGTTTGTGAAAAACGTAAAATATTTGTATTTTTGGGGGGAAAAACTAAAAAAAAAAACAAAAAAAAAATTTTCGGCATTTTTCCAATTTTTTGGAGAAAAAACGCAAAAAAATGCTAAATTGATTTTTTTCACTTTTTTGGTTAAAAACATGAAAATTCACATTTTGGTTAGTAAAAAACGTAAAAATTTGTATATTATTAAGGAAAAACGTAAAACAAAAAAACAAGCAATTTTTGGGCATTTTTCCAATTTTTTTGAGAAAAAATAACGAAAAATATGGGATATTGAATTTTTTTATTTTTAAGGGGAAATACATGAAAATTTGCATTCTAGTTTGTGAAAAACGTAAAAGTTGGTATTTTATTGGGGAAAAACTTAAAAAAAAAACAAGAAAAAAATTTTGGGCATTTTTCCAATTTTTTGAAGAAAAAACACAAAAAAATGGTATATTGAATTTTTTCATTTTTTTGGTTAAAAACATGAAAATTTGCATTTTGGTGTGTGAAAATAGTAAAAATTTTTATTTTTTTGGGAAAAAACGTAAAACAAAAGAAAACAAAATCTTGGGCATTTTTCCAATTTTTTGGAGAAAAAACGCAAAAAAATGGTATATTGCATTTTTTCATTTTTTCGGTCAAAAACATGAAAATTCGCATTTTGGTTTGTGAAAAACGTAAAATATTTGTATTTTTGGGGGGAAAACTAAAAAAAAAACAAAAAAAAAATTTTGGGCATTTTTCCAATTTTTTGGAGAAAAAACGCAAAAAAATCCTAAATTGAATTTTTTCACTTTTTTGGTTAAAATCATGAAAATTCACATTTTGGTTAGTAAAAAACGTAAAAATTTGTATATTATTAAGGAAAAACGTAAAACAAAAAAACAAGCAATTTTTGGGCATTTTTCCAATTTTTTTGAAAAAAAATAACGAAAAATATGGGATATTGAAATTTTTCATTTTTATGGGGAAATACATGAAAATTTGCATTCTAGTTTGTGAAAAACGTAAAAGTTGGAATTTGATTGGGGACAAACTTAAAAAAAAAACAAGAAAACATTTTTGGGCATTTTTCCAATTTTTTGAAGAAAAAACACCAAAAAATGGTATATTGAATTTTTTCATTTTTTTGGTTAAAAACATGAAAATTTGCATTTTGGTTTGTGAAAATAGTAAAAATTTTTATTTTTTTGGAAAAAAACGTAAAACAAAAGAAAACAAAATCTTGGGCATTTTTCCAATTTTTTTTGAGAAAAAACGCAAAAAAATGGTATATTGCATTTTTTCATTTTTTCGGTCAAAAACATGAAAATTCGCATTTTGGTTTGTGAAAAACGTAAAATATTTGTATTTTTGGGGGGAAAACTAAAAAAAAACAAAAAAAAAATTTTGGGCATTTTTCCAATTTTTTGGAGAAAAAACGCAAAAAAATCCTAAATTGAATTTTTTCACTTTTTTGGTTAAAATCATGAAAATTCACATTTTGGTTAGTAAAAAACGTAAAAATTTGTATATTATTAAGGAAAAACGTAAAACAAAAAAACAAGCAATTTTTGGGCATTTTTCCAATTTTTTTGAAAAAAAATAACGAAAAATATGGGATATTGAATTTTTTCATTTTTATGGGGAAATACATGAAAATTTGCATTCTAGTTTGTGAAAAACGTAAAAGTTGGAATTTGATTGGGGACAAACTTAAAAAAAAAACAAGAAAACATTTTTGGGCATTTTTCCAATTTTTTGAAGAAAAAACACCAAAAAATGGTATATTGAATTTTTTCATTTTTTTGGTTAAAAACATGAAAATTTGCATTTTGGTTTGTGAAAATAGTAAAAATTTTTATTTTTTTGGAAAAAAACGTAAAACAAAAGAAAACAAAATCTTGGGCATTTTTCCAATTTTTTGGAGAAAAAACGCAAAAAAATGGTATATTGCATTTTTTCATTTTTTTGGTCAAAAACATGAAAATTCGCATTTTGGTTTGTGAAAAACGTAAAATATTTGTATTTTTGGGGGGAAAAACTTAAAAAAAACAAAAAAAAAATGTTGGGCATTTTTCCAATTTTTTGGAGAAAAAACGCGAAAAAATGGTATATTGAATTTTTTCATTTTTTTGGTTAAAAACATGAAAATTCCCATTTTGGTTTGTGAAAAACGTAAAATATTTGTATTTTTGGGGGGAAAAACTAAAAAAAAAAACAAAAAAAAATTTTGGGCATTTTTCCAATTTTTTGGAGAAAAAAACGCAAAAAAATGCTAAATTGATTTTTTTCACTTTTTTGGTTAAAAACATGAAAATTCACATTTTGGTTAGTAAAAAACGTAAAAATTTGTATATTATTAAGGAAAAACGTAAAACAAAAAAACAAGCAATTTTTGGGCATTTTTCCAATTTTTTTGAAAAAAAAATAACGAAAAATATGGGATATTGAATTTTTTCATTTTTAAGGGGAAATACATGAAAATTTGCATTCTAGTTTGTGAAAAACGTAAAAGTTGGTATTTTATTGGGGAAAAACTTAAAAAAAAAACAAGAAAAAAATTTTGGGCATTTTTCCAATTTTTTGAAGAAAAAACACCAAAAAATGGTATATTGAATTTTTTCATTTTTTTGGTTAAAAACATGAAAATTTGCATTTTGGTGTGTGAAAATAGTAAAAATTTTTATTTTTTTGGGAAAAACGTAAAACAAAAGAAAACAAAATCTTGGGCATTTTTCCAATTTTTTGGAGAAAAAACGCGAAAAAATGGTATATTGAATTTTTTCATTTTTTTGGATAACAACATGAAAATTCACATTTTGGTTTGTGAAAAACGTAAAAATTTGTATTTTTGGGGGGAAAAACTTAAAGAAAAACAAAAAAAAAATTTGGGCATTTTCCCAATTTTTTGCAGAAAAAACGCAAAAAAATGGTAAATTGAATTTTTTCATTTTTTTGGGGAAATACATGAAAATTTGCATTCTAGTTTGTGAAAAACGTAATAGTTGGTATTTTATTGGAAAAAAACTTAAAAAAAACAAAAAAAAAATTTTGGGCATTTTTCCAATTTTTTTGAGAAAAAACGTAAAAATTGTATATTGAATTTTTTCATTTTTTTGGTTAAAAACATGAAAATTTGCATTTTGGTTTGTGAAAATAGTAAAAATTTTTATTTTTTTGGGAAAAAACGTAAAACAAATGAAAACAAAATCTTGGGCATTTTTCCAATTTTTTGGAGAAAAAACGCCAAAAAATGGTATATTGAATTTTTTCATTTTTTTGGTTAAAAACATGAAAATTTGCATTTTGGTTTGTGAAAAACGTAAAAATATATATTTTTGGGGGGAAAAACTTAAAAAAAACAAAGAAAAAATGTTGGGTATTTTTCCAATTTTTTAGAGAAAAAACGCGAAAAAATGGTATATTGAATTTTTTCATTTTTTTGGTTAAAAACATGAAAATTCCCATTTTGGTTTGTGAAAAACGTAAAATATTTGTATTTTTGGGGGGAAAACTAAAAAAAAAAACAAAAAAAAAATTTTGGGCATTTTTCCAATTTTTTGGAGAAAAAACGCAAAAAAATGCTAAATTGATTTTTTTCACTTTTTTGGTTAAAAACATGAAAATTCACATTTTGGTTAGTAAAAAACGTAAAAATTTGTATATTATTAAGGAAAAACGTAAAACAAAAAAACAAGCAATTTTTGGGCATTTTTCCAATTTTTTTTGAAAAAAATAACGAAAAATATGGGATATTGAATTTTTTCATTTTTATGGGGAAATACATGAAAATTTGCATTCTAGTTTGTGAAAAACGTAAAAGTTGGTATTTTATTGGGGAAAAACTTAAAAAAAACAAGAAAAAAATTTTGGGCATATTTCCAATTTTTTGGAGAAAAAACGCCAAAAAATGGAATATTGAATTTTTTCATTTTTTTTGTTAAAAACATGAAAATTCGCATTTTGGTTTGTGAATAAAGTAAAAATTTGTATTTTTGGGGGAAAAACTTAAAGAAAAACAAAAAAAAAATTTGGGCATTTTTCCAATTTTTTGCAGAAAAAACGCAAAAAAATGCTAAATTGAATTTTTTCATTTTTTTGGGGAAATGCATGAAAATTTGCATTCTAGTTTGTGAAAAACGTAAAAGTTGGTATTTTATTGGGGAAAAACTTAAAAAAAAAACAAAAATAAAATTTTGGGCATTTTTCCAATTTTTTGGAGAAAAAACGCAAAAAATGGTATATTGAATTTTTTCATTTTTTTGGTTAAAAACATGAAAATTTGCATTTTGGTTTGTGAAAATAGTAAAAAATTTTATTTTTTTGGGAAAAAACGTAAAACAAACGAAAACAAAATCTTGGGCATTTTTCCAATTTTTTGGAGAAAAAACGCAAAAAAATGCTAAATTGAATATTTTCACTTTTTTGGTTAAAAACATGAAAATTCACATTTTGGTTAGTAAAAAACGTAAAAATTTGTATATTATTAAGGAAAAACGTAAAACAAAAAAACAAGCAATTTTTGGGCATTTTTCCAATTTTTTTTGAAAAAAATAACGAAAAATATGGGATATTGAATTTTTTCATTTTTATGGGGAAATACATGAAAATTTGCATTCTAGTTTGTGAAAAACGTAAAAGTTGGTATTTTATTGGGGAAAAACTTAAAAAAAACAAGAAAAAAAATTTTGGGCATATTTCCAATTTTTTGGAGAAAAAACGCCAAAAAATGGAATATTGAATTTTTTTCATTTTTTTTGTTAAAAACATGAAAATTCGCATTTTGGTTTGTGAATAAAGTAAAAATTTGTATTTTTGGGGGGAAAAACTTAAAGAAAAACAAAAAAAAATTTTGGGCATTTTCCCAATTTTTTGCAGAAAAAACGCAAAAAAATGGTAAATTGAATTTTTTCATTTTTTTGGGGAAATGCATGAAAATTTGCATTCTAGTTTGTGAAAAACGTAAAAGTTGGTATTTTATTGGGGAAAAACTTAAAAAAAAAACAAAAATAAAATTTTGGGCATTTTTCCAATTTTTTGGAGAAAAAACGCAAAAAATGGTATATTGAATTTTTTCATTTTTTTGGTTAAAAACATGAAAATTTGCATTTTGGTTTGTGAAAATAGTAAAAATTTTTATTTTTTTGGGAAAAAACGTAAAACAAACGAAAACAAAATCTTGGGCATTTTTCCAATTTTTTGGAGAAAAAACGCAAAAAAATGGTATATTGAATTTTTTCATTTTTTTGGTTAAAAACATGAAAATTCGCATTTTGGTTTGTGAATAAAGTAAAAATTTGTATTTTTGGGGGAAAAACTTAAAGAAAAACAAAAAAAAAATTTGGGCATTTTCCCAATTTTTTGCAGAAAAAACGCAAAAAAATGGTAAATTGAATTTTTTCATTTTTTTGGGGAAATGCATGAAAATTTGCATTCTAGTTTGTGAAAAACGTAAAAGTTGGTATTTTATTGGGGAAAAACTTAAAAAAAAAACAAAAATAAAAATTTGGGCATTTTTCCAATTTTTTGGAGAAAAAACGCAAAAAATGGTATATTGAATTTTTTCATTTTTTTGGTTAAAAACATGAAAATTTGCATTTTGGTTTGTGAAAATAGTAAAAAATTTTATTTTTTTGGGAAAAAACGTAAAACAAACGAAAACAAAATCTTGGGCATTTTTCTAATTTTTTGGAGAAAAAACGCAAAAAAATGCTAAATTGAATATTTTCACTTTTTTGGTTAAAAACATGAAAATTCACATTTTGGTTAGTAAAAAACGTAAAAATTTGTATATTATTAAGGAAAAACGTAAAACAAAAAAAACAAGCAATTTTTGGGCATTTTTCCAATTTTTTTTGAAAAAAATAACGAAAAATATGGGATATTGAATTTTTTCATTTTTATGGGGAAATACATGAAAATTTGCATTCTAGTTTGTGAAAAACGTAAAAGTTGGTATTTTATTGGGGAAAAACTTAAAAAAAACAAGAAAAAAATTTTGGGCATATTTCCAATTTTTTGGAGAAAAAACGCCAAAAAATGGAATATTGAATTTTTTCATTTTTTTTGTTAAAAACATGAAAATTCGCATTTTGGTTTGTGAATAAAGTAAAAATTTGTATTTTTGGGGGAAAAACTTAAAGAAAAACAAAAAAAAAATTTGGGCATTTTCCCAATTTTTTGCAGAAAAAACGCAAAAAAATGGTAAATTGAATTTTTTCATTTTTTTGGGGAAATGCATGAAAATTTGCATTCTAGTTTGTGAAAAACGTAAAAGTTGGTATTTTATTGGGGAAAAACTTAAAAAAAAAACAAAAATAAAATTTTGGGCATTTTTCCAATTTTTTGGAGAAAAAACGCAAAAAATGGTATATTGAATTTTTTCATTTTTTTGGTTAAAAACATGAAAATTTGCATTTTGGTTTGTGAAAATAGTAAAAAATTTTATTTTTTTGGGAAAAAACGTAAAACAAACGAAAACAAAATCTTGGGCATTTTTCCAATTTTTTGGAGAAAAAACGCAAAAAAATGGTATATTGAATTTTTTCATTTTTTTGGTTAAAAACATGAAAATTCGCATTTTGGTTTGTGAAAAACGTAAAAATATATATTTTTGGGGGGAAAAACTTAAAAAAAACAAAGAAAAAATGTTGGGCATTTTTCCAATTTTTTGGAGAAAAAACGCAAAAAAATGCTAAATTGAATTTTTTCACTTTTTTGGTTAAAAACATGAAAATTCACATTTTGGTTAGTAAAAAACGTAAAAATTTGTATATTATTAAGGGAAAAACGTAAAACAAAAAAAACAAGCAATTTTTGGGCATTTTTCCAATTTTTTTGAAAAAAAATAACGAAAAATATGGGATATTGAATTTTTTCATTTTTAAGGGGAAATACATGAAAATTTGCATTCTAGTTTGTGAAAAACGTAAAAGTTGGTATTTTATTGGGGCAAAACTTAAAAAAAAAACAAGAAAAAATTTTTGGGCATTTTTCCAATTTTTTGAAGAAAAAACACCAAAAAATGGTATATTGAATTTTTTCATTTTTTTGGTTAAAAACATGAAAATTTGCATTTTGGTTTGTGAAAATAGTAAAAATTTTTATTTTTTTGGGAAAAAACGTAAAACAAAAGAAAACAAAATCTTGGGCATTTTTCCAATTTTTTGGAGAAAAAACGCAAAAAAATGGTATATTGCATTATTTCATTTTTTTGGGGAAATGCATGAAAATTTGCATTCTAGTTTGTGAAAAACGTAAAAGTTGGTATTTTATTGGGGAAAAACTTAAAAAAAAAACAAAAATAAAATTTTGGGCATTTTTCCAATTTTTTGGAGAAAAAACGCAAAAAATGGTATATTGAATTTTTTCATTTTTTTTGGTTAAAAACATGAAAATTTGCATTTTGGTTTGTGAAAATAGTAAAAAATTTTATTTTTTTGGGAAAAAACGTAAAACAAACGAAAACAAAATCTTGGGCATTTTTCCAATTTTTTGGAGAAAAAACGCAAAAAAATGGTATATTGAATTTTTTCATTTTTTTGGTCAAAAACATGAAAATTCGCATTTTGGTTTGTGAAAAACGTAAAAATATATATTTTTGGGGGGAAAAACTTAAAAAAAACAAAGAAAAAATGTTGGGCATTTTTCCAATTTTTTGGAGAAAAAACGCAAAAAAATGCTAAATTGAATTTTTTCACTTTTTTGGTTAAAAACATGAAAATTCACATTTTGGTTAGTAAAAAACGTAAAAATTTGTATATTATTAAGGAAAAACGTAAAACAAAAAAAACAAGCAATTTTTGGGCATTTTTCCAATTTTTTTGAAAAAAAATAACGAAAAATATGGTATATTGAATTTTTTCATTTTTTTTTGGTTAAATACATGAAAATTTGCATTTTGGTTTGTGAAAATAGTAAAAAATTTTATTTTTTTGGGAAAAAACGTAAAACAAACGAAAACAAAATCTTGGGCATTTTTCCAATTTTTTGGAGAAAAAACGCAAAAAAATGGTATATTGAATTTTTTCATTTTTTTGGTCAAAAACATGAAAATTCGCATTTTGGTTTGTGAAAAACGTAAAAATATATATTTTTGGGGGGAAAAACTTAAAAAAAACAAAGAAAAAATGTTGGGCATTTTTCCAATTTTTTGGAGAAAAAACGCAAAAAAATGCTAAATTGAATTTTTTTTTTGGTTAAGAACATGAAAATTAACATTTTGGTTTGTGAAAAACGTAAAAATTTGTATTTTTGGGGGGAAAAACTTAAAAAAAAGCAAAAAAATTATTTTGATCATTTTTCCAATTTTATGGAGAAAAAACGCAAAAAATGGAATATTGAATTTTTTCATTTTTTTGGTTAAAAACATGAAAATTCGCATTCTAGTTTGTGAAAAACGTAAAAGTTGGTATTTTATTGGGGCAAAACTTAAAAAAAAAACAAGAAAAAATTTTTGGGCATTTTTCCAATTTTTTGAAGAAAAAACACCAAAAAATGGTATATTGCAATGGTATATTGCATTATTTCATTTTTTCGGTCAAAAACATGAAAATTCGCATTTTGGTTTGTGAAAAACGTAAAATATTTGTATTTTTGGGGGGAAAAACTAAAAAAAAAACAAAAAAAAATGTTGGGCATTTTTCCAATTTTTTGGAGAAAAAACGCAAAAAAATGCTAAATTGAATTTTTTTACTTTTTTGGTTAAAAACATGAAAATTCACATTTTGGTTAGTAAAAAACGTAAAAATTTGTATATTATTAAGGAAAAACGTAAAACAAAAAAACAAGCAATTTTTGGGCATTTTTCCAATTTTTTTGAAAAAAATAACGAAAAATATGGGATATTGAATTTTTTCATTTTTTTGGTTAAAAACATGAAAATTTGCATTTTGGTTTGTGAAAAACGTAAAAATTTTTATTTTTTTGGGAAAAAACGTAAAACAAAAGAAAACAAAATTTTGGGCATTTTTCCAATTTTTTGGAGAAAAAACGCAAAAAAATGGTATATTGCATTATTTCATTTTTTCGGTCAAAAACATGAAAATTCGCATTTTGGTTTGTGAAAAACGTAAAATATTTGTATTTTTGGGGGGAAAAACTAAAAAAAAAACAAAAAAAAAATGTTGGGCATTTTTCCAATTTTTTGGAGAAAAAACGCAAAAAAATGCTAAATTGAATTTTTTTACTTTTTTGGTTAAAAACATGAAAATTCACATTTTGGTTAGTAAAAAACGTAAAAATTTGTATATTATTAAGGAAAAACGTAAAACAAAAAAACAAGCAATTTTTGGGCATTTTTCCAATTTTTTTTGAAAAAAATAACGAAAAATATGGGATATTGAATTTTTTCATTTTTATGGTCAAAAACATGAAAATTCGCATTTTGGTTTGTGAAAAACGTAAAAATATATATTTTTTTGGGAAAAAACGTAAAACAAAAGAAAACAACATTTTGGGCATATTTCCAATTTTTTGGAGAAAAAACGCCAAAAAATGGTATATTGAATTTTTTCATTTTTTTGGTTAAGAACATGAAAATTCACATTTTGGTTTGTGAAAAACGTAAAAATTTGTATTTTTGGGGGGAAAAACTTAAAAAAAAGCAAAATAATTATTTTGAGCATTTTTCCAATTTTATGGAGAAAAAACGCAAAAAATGGAATATTGAATTTTTTCATTTTTTTGGGGAAATACATGAAAATTTGCATTCTAGTTTGTGAAAAACGTAAAAGTTGGTATTTTATTGGGGAAAAACTTAAAAAAAAAACAAAAAAAAATTTTGGGCATTTTTCCAATTTTTTGGAGAAAAAACGCAAAAAATGGTATATTGAATTTTTTCATTTTTTTGGTTAAAAACATGAAAATTTGCATTTTGGTTTGTGAAAATAGTAAAAATTTTTATTTTTTTGGGAAAAAACGTAAAACAAAAGAAAACAAAATTTTTGGCATTTTTCCAATTTTTTGGAGAAAAAACGCAAAAAAATGGTATATTGAATTTTTTCATTTTTTTGGTCAAAAACATGAAAATTCGCATTTTGGTTTGTGAAAAACGTAAAAATATATATTTTTGGGGGGAAAAACTTAAAAAAAAGCAAAATAATTATTTTGAGCATTTTTCCAATTTTATGGAGAAAAAACGCAAAAAATGGAATATTGAATTTTTTCATTTTTTTGGGGAAATACATGAAAATTGCATTCTAGTTTGTGAAAAACGTAAAAGTTGGTATTTTATTGGGGAAAAACTTAAAAAAAAACAAAAAACAAATTTTGGGCATTTTTCCAATTTTTTGGAGAAAAAACGCAAAAAATGGTATATTGAATTTTTTCATTTTTTTGGTTAAAAACATGAAAATTTGCATTTTGGTTTGTGAAAATAGTAAAAATTTTTATTTTTTTGGGAAAAAACGTAAAACAAAAGAAAACAAAATTTTTGGCATTTTTCCAATTTTTTGGAGAAAAAACACAAAAAAATGGTATATTGAATTTTTTCATTTTTTTGGTCAAAAACATGAAAATTCGCATTTTGGTATGTGAAAAACGTAAAAATATATATTTTTGGGGGGAAAAACTTAAAAAAAAACAAAGAAAAAATGTTGGGCATTTTTCCAATTTTTTGGAGAAAAAACGCGAAAAAATGGTATATTGAATTTTTTAATTTTTTTGGTTAAAAACATGAAAATTCCCATTTTGGTTTGTGAAAAACGTAAAATATTTGTATTTTTGGGGGGAAAAACTAAAAAAAAAAATAAAAAAAAAAATTTGGGCATTTTTCCAATTTAATGGAGAAAAATCGCAAAAAAATGCTAAATTGAATTATTTCACTTTTTTGGTTAAAAACATGAAAATTCACATTTTGGTTAGTAAAAAACGTAAAAATTTGTATATTATTAAGGAAAAACGTAAAACAAAAAAACAAGCAATTTTTGGGCATTTTTCCAATTTTTTTTGAAAAAAATAACGAAAAATATGGGATATTGAATTTTTTCATTTTTATGGGGAAATACATGAAAATTTGCATTCTAGTTTGTGAAAAACGTAAAAGTTGGTATTTTATTGGGGAAAAACTTAAAAAAAACAAGAAAAAAATTTTGGGCATATTTCCAATTTTTTGGAGAAAAAACGCCAAAAAATGGAATATTGAATTTTTTCATTTTTTTTGTTAAAAACATGAAAATTCGCATTTTGGTTTGTGAATAAAGTAAAAATTTGTATTTTTGGGGGAAAAACTTAAAGAAAAACAAAAAAAAAATTTGGGCATTTTCCCAATTTTTTGCAGAAAAAACGGAAAAAATGGTATATTGAATTTTTTCATTTTTTTGGGGAAGTACATGAAAATTTGCATTCTAGTTTGTGAAAAACGTAAAAGTTGGTATTTTATTGGGGAAAAACTTAAAAAAAAAACAAACAAAAATTTTGAGCATTTTTTCAATTTTTTGGAGAAAAAACGCAAAAAATGGTATATTGAATTTTTTCATTTTTTTGGGGAAATACATGAAAATTTGCATTCTAGTTTGTGAAAAACGTAAAAGTTGGTATTTTACTGGGGAAAAACTTAAAAAAAAAACAAAAAAAAAATTTTGGGCATTTTTCCAATTTTTTGGAGAAAAAACGCAAAAAATGGTATATTGAATTTTTTCATTTTTTTGGGGAAATACATGAAAATTTGCATTCTAGTTTGTGAAAAACGTAAAAGTTGGTATTTTATTATGGAAAAACTTAAAAAAAAAACAAAAAAAAAAATTTTGGGCATTTTTCCAATTTTTTGGAGAAAAAACCCAAAAAATGGTATATTGAATTTTTTCATTTTTTTGGTTAAAAACATGAAAATTTGCATTTTGGTTTGTGAAAATAGTAAAAATTTTTATTTTTTTGGGAAAAAACGTAAAACAAAAGAAAACAAAATCTTGGGCATTTTTCCCAAAAACTTAAAAAAAAAACAAACAAAAAATTTTGGGCATTTTTCCAATTTTTTGGAGAAAAAACGCAAAAAATGGTATATTGAATTTTTTCATTTTTTTGGGGAAATACATGAAAATTTGCATTCTAGTTTGTGAAAAACGTAAAAGTTGGTATTTTATTGGGGAAAAACTTAAAAAAAAACAAAAAAAAAAATTTTGGGCATTTTTCCAATTTTTTGGAGAAAAAACGCAAAAAATGGTATATTGAATTTTTTCATTTTTTTGGGGAAATACATGAAAATTTGCATTCTAGTTTGTGAAAAACGTAAAAGTTGGTATTTTATTATGGAAAAACTTAAAAAAAAAAACAAAAAAAAAATTTTGGGCATTTTTCCAATTTTTTGGAGAAAAAACGCAAAAAAATGCTAAATTGAATTTTTTAATTTTTTTGGTTAAAAACATGAAAATTTGCATTTTGGTTTGTGAAAATAGTAAAAATTTTTATTTTTTTGGGAAAAAACGTAAAACAAAAGAAAACATAATCTTGGGCATTTTTCCAATTTTTTGGAGAAAAAACGCAAAAAAATGGTATATTGAATTTTTTCATTTTTTTGGTTAAAAACATGAAAATTTGCATTTTGGTTTGTGAAAATAGTAAAAATTTTTATTTTTTTGGGAAAAAACGTAAAACAAAAGAAAACAAAATTTTGGGCATTTTTCCAATTTTTTGGAGAAAAAACGCCAAAAAATGGTATATTGAATTTTTTCATTTTTTTGGTCAAAAACATGAAAATTCGCATTTTGGTTTGTGAAAAACGTAAAAATATATATTTTTTGGGGGAAAAACTTAAAAAAAAAACAAAGAAAAAATGTTGGGCATTTTTTCAATTTTTTGGAGAAAAAACGCGAAAAAATGGTATATTGAATTTTTTCATTTTTTTGGTTAAAAACATGAAAATTCGCATTTTGGTTTGTGAAAAACGTAAAATATTTGTATTTTTGGGGGGAAAAACTAAAAAAAAAACAAAAAAAAAATTTTGGGCATCTTTCCAATTTTTTGGGGAAAAAACGCAAAAAAATGCTAAATTGAATTTTTTCACTTTTTTGGTTAAAATCATGAAAATTCACATTTTGGTTAGTAAAAAACGTAAAAATTTGTATATTATTAAGGAAAAACGTAAAACAAAAAAACAAGCAATTTTTGGCCATTTTTCCAATTTTTTTGAAAAAAAATAACGAAAAATATGGGATATTGAATTTTTTCATTTTTATGGGGAAATACATGAAAATTTGCATTCTAGTTTGTGAAAAACGTAAAAGTTGGTATTTGATTGGGGAAAAACTTAAAAAAAAAAAACAAGAAAAAATTTTTGGGCATTTTTCCAATTTTTTGAAGAAAAAACACCAAAAAATGGTATATTGAATTTTTTTATTTTTTTGGTTAAAAACATGAAAATTTGCATTTTGGTTTGTGAAAATAGTAAAAATTTTTATTTTTTTGGAAAAAAACGTAAAACAAAAGAAAACAAAATCTTGGGCATTTTTCCAATTTTTTGGAGAAAAAACGCAAAAAAATGGTATATTGCATTATTTCATTTTTTTGGTCAAAAACATGAAAATTCGCATTTTGGTTTGTGAAAAACGTAAAATATTTGTATTTTTGGGGGGAAAAACTTAAAGAAAAACAAAAAAAAAATTTGGGCATTTTCCCAATTTTTTGCAGAAAAAACGCAAAAAAATGGTAAATTGAATTTTTTCATTTTTTTGGGGAAATACATGAAAATTTGCATTCTAGTTTGTGAAAAACGTAAAAGTTGGTATTTTATTGGGGAAAAACTTAAAAAAAAAAACAAAAAAAATATTTTGGGCATTTTTCCAATTTTTTGGAGAAAAAACGCAAAAAATGGTATATTGAATTTTTTCATTTTTTTGGTTAAAAACATGAAAATTTGGTTTGTGAAAATAGTAAAAATTTTTATTTTTTTGGGAAAAAACGTAAAACAAAAGAAAAGAAAATTTTGGGCATTTTTCCAATTTTTTGGAGAAAAAACGCAAAAAATTGGTATATTGAATTTTTTCATTTTTTTGGTTAAAAACATGAAAATTTGCATTTTGGTTTGTGAAAATAGTAAAAATTTTTATTTTTTTGGGAAAAAACGTAAAACAAAAGAAAAGAAAATTTTGGGCATTTTTCCAATTTTTTGGAGAAAAAACGCAAAAAAATGGTATATTGTATTTTTTCATTTTTTTGGTCAAAAACATGAAAATTCGCATTTTGGTTTGTGAAAAACGTAAAAATATATATTTTTGGGGGGAAAAACTTAAAAAAAACAAAGAAAAAATGTTGGGCATTTTTCCAATTTTTTGGAGAAAAAACGCGAAAAAATGGTATATTGAATTTTTTTCATTTTTTTGGTTAAAAACATGAAAATTCCCATTTTGTTTTGTGAATAAACGTAAAATATTTGTATTTTTGGGGGGAAAAACTAAAAAGAAAACAAAAAAAAAATGTTGGGCATTTTTCCAATTTTTTGGAGAAAAAACGCAAAAAAATGCTAAATTGAATTTTTTCACTTTTTTGGTTAAAAACATGAAAATTCACATTTTGGTTAGTAAAAAACGTAAAAATTTGTATATTTTTAAGAAAACGTAAAACAAAATAACCAACCAATTTTTGGGCATTTTTCCAATTTTTTTGAAAAAAATAACGAAAAATATGGGATATTGAATTTTTTCATTTTTATGGGGAAATACATGAAAATTTGCATTCTAGTTTGTGAAAAACGTAAAAGTTGGTATTTTATTGGGGAAAAAGTTAAAAAAAACAAGAAAAAAATTTTGGGCATTTTTCCAATTTTTTGGAGAAAAAACGCCAAAAAATGGTATATTGAATTTTTTCATTTTTTTTGGTTAAAAACATGAAAATTAACATTTTGGTTTGTGAAAAACGTAAAAATTTGTATTTTTGGGGGGAAAAACTTAAAAAAAAGCAAAAAAATTATTTTGAGCATTTTTCCAATTTTATGGAGAAAAAACGCAAAAAATGGAATATTGAATTTTTTCATTTTTTTTGTTAAAAACATGAAAATTCGCATTTTGGTTTGTGAATAAAGTAAAAATTTGTATTTTTGGGGGGAAAAACTTAAAGAAAAACAAAAAAAAAATTTGGGCATTTTCCCAATTTTTTGCAGAAAAAACGCAAAAAAATGGTAAATTGAATTTTTTCATTTTTTTGGGGAAATACATGAAAATTTGCATTCTAGTTTGTAAAAACGTAAAAGTTGATATTTTATTGGGGAAAAACTTAAAAAAAAAACAAAAAAAAAATGTTGGGCATTTTTCCAATTTTTTGGAGAAAAAAACGCAAAAAATGGTATATTGAATTTTTTCATTTTTTTGGTTAAAAACATGAAAATTTGCATTTTGGTTTGTGAAAATAGTAAAAATTTTTATTTTTTTGGGAAAAAACGTAAAACAAAAGAAAAGAAAATTTTGGGCATTTTTCCATTTTTTTGGAGAAAAAAAAAAATGGTATATTGAATTTTTCCATTTTTTTGGTTAAAAACATGAAAATTCCCATTTTGTTTTGTGAATAAACGTAAAATATTTGAATTTTTGGGGGGAAAAACTAAAAAGAAAACAAAAAAAAAATTTTGGGCATTTTTCCAATTTTTTGGAGAAAAAACGCAAAAAAATGCTAAATTGAATTTTTTCACTTTTTTGGTTCAAAACATGAAAATTCACATTTTGGTTAGTAAAAAACGTAAAAATTTGTATATTTTTAAGAAAACGTAAAACAAAAAAACAAGCAATTTTTGGGCATTTTTCCAATTTTTTTGAAAAAAATAACGAAAAATATGGGATATTGAATTTTTTTCATTTTTATGGGGAAATACATGAAAATTTGCATTCTAGTTTGTGAAAAACGTAAAAGTTGGTATTTTATTGGGGAAAAAGTTAAAAAAAACAAGAAAAAAATTTTGTTTCATTTTTCCAATTTTTTGGAGAAAAAACGCCAAAAAATGGTATATTGAATTTTTTCATTTTTTTTGGTTAAGAACATGAAAATTAACATTTTGGTTTGTGAAAAACGTAAAAATTTGTATTTTTGGGGGGAAAAACTTAAAAAAAAGCAAAAAAATTATTTTGATCATTTTTCCAATTTTATGGAGAAAAAACGCAAAAAATGGAATATTGAATTTTTTCATTTTTTTTGTTAAAAACATGAAAATTCGCATTTTGTTTTGTGAATAAACGTAAAATATTTGTATTTTTGGGGAAAAAAACTAAAAAGAAAACAAAAAAAAAATTTTGGGCATTTTTCCAATTTTTTGGAGAAAAAACGCAAAAAAATGCTAAATTGAATTTTTTCACTTTTTTGGTTAAAAACATGAAAATTCACATTTTGGTTAGTAAAAAACGTAAAAATTTGTATATTTTTAAGAAAACGTAAAACAAAAAAACAAGCAATTTTTGGGCATTTTTCCAATTTTTTTGAAAAAACTAACGAAAAATATGGGATATTGAATTTTTTCATTTTTATGGGGAAATACATGAAAATTTGCATTCTAGTTTGTGAAAAACGTAAAAGTTGGTATTTTATTGGGGAAAAAGTTAAAAAAAAAAAAAAAAATTTTGGGCATTTTTCCAATTTTTTGGAGAAAAAACGCCAAAAAATTGGTATATTGAATTTTTTCATTTTTTTTGGTTAAGAACATAAAAATTAACATTTCGGTTTGTGAAAAACGTAAAAATTTGTATTTTTGGGGGGAAAAACTTAAAAAAAAGCAAAAAAAATTATTTTGAGCATTTTTCCAATTTTATGGAGAAAAAACGCAAAAAATGGAATATTGAATTTTTTCATTTTTTTTGTTAAAAACATGAAAATTCGCATTTTGGTTTGTGAATAAAGTAAAAATTTGTATTTTTGGGGGGAAAAACTTAAAGAAAAACAAAAAAAAAATTTGGGCATTTTCCCAATTTTTTGCAGAAAAAACGAAAAAAAATGGTAAATTGAATTTTTTCATTTTTTTGGGGAAATGCATGAAAATTTGCATTCTAGTTTGTGAAAAACGTAAAAGTTGGTATTTTATTGGGGAAAAACTTAAAAAAAAAAACAAAAATAAAATTTTGGGCATTTTTCCAATTTTTTGGAGAAAAAACGCAAAAAATGGTATATTGAATTTTTTCATTTTTTTGGTTAAAAACATGAAAATTTGCATTTTGGTTTGTGAAAATAGTAAAAATTTTTATTTTTTTGGGAAAAAACGTAAAACAAACGAAAACAAAATCTTGGGCATTTTTCCAATTTTTTGGAGAAAAAACGCAAAAAAATGGTATATTGCATTATTTCATTTTTTCGGTCAAAAACATGAAAATTCGCATTTTGGTTTGTGAAAAACGTAAAAATATATATTTTTTTGGGAAAAAACGTAAAACAAAAGAAAACAACATTTTGGGCATATTTCCAATTTTTTTGAGAAAAAACGCCAAAAAATGGTATATTGAATTTTTTCATTTTTTTGGTTAAGAACATGAAAATTCACATTTTGGTTTGTGAAAAACGTAAAAATTTGTATTTTTGGGGGGAAAAACTTAAAAAAAAGCAAAATAATTATTTTGAGCATTTTTCCAATTTTATGGAGAAAAAACGCAAAAAATGGAATATTGAATTTTTTCATTTTTTTGGGGAAATACATGAAAATTTGCATTCTAGTTTGTGAAAAACGTAAAAGTTGGTATTTTATTGGGGAAAAACTTAAAAAAAAACAAAAAAAAAATTTTGAGCATTTTTCCAATTTTTTGGAGAAAAAACGCAAAAAATGGTATATTGAATTTTTTCATTTTTTTGGTTAAAAACATGAAAATTTGGTTTGTGAAAATAGTAAAAATTTTTATTTTTTTGGGAAAAAACGTAAAACAAACGAAAACAAAATCTTGGGCATTTTTCCAATTTTTTGGAGAAAAAACGCAAAAAAATGGTATATTGAATTTTTTCATTTTTTTGGTCAAAAACATGAAAATTCGCATTTTGGTTTGTGAAAAACGTAAAAATATATATTTTTGGGGGGAAAAACTTAAAAAAAAACAAAGAAAAAATGTTGGGCATTTTTCCAATTTTTTGGAGAAAAAACGCGAAAAAATGGTATATTGAATTTTTTAATTTTTTTGGTTAAAAACATGAAAATTCCCATTTTGGTTTGTGAAAAACGTAAAATATTTGTATTTTTGGGGGGAAAAACTAAAAAAAAAATAAAAAAAAAATTTGGGCATTTTTCCAATTTTTTGGAGAAAAATCGCAAAAAAATGCTAAATTGAATTTTTTCACTTTTTTGGTTAAAAACATGAAAATTCACATTTTGGTTAGTAAAAAACGTAAAAATTTGTATATTATTAAGGAAAAACGTAAAACAAAAAAACAAGCAATTTTTGGGCATTTTTCCAATTTTTTTGAAAAAAATAACGAAAAATATGGTATATTGAATTTTTTCATTTTTATGGGGAAATACATGAAAATTTGCATTCTAGTTTGTGAAAAACGTAAAAGTTGGTATTTTATTGGGGAAAAACTTAAAAAAAAACAAGAAAACAATTTTGGGCATTTTTCCAATTTTTTGGAGAAAAAACGCCAAAAAATGGTATATTGAATTTTTTCATTTTTTTGGTTAACAACATGAAAATTCACATTTTGGTTTGTGAAAAACGTAAAAATTTGTATTTTTGGGGGGAAAAACTTAAAGAAAAACAAAAAAAAATTTGGGCATTTTCCCAATTTTTTGGAGAAAAAACGCAAAAAAATGGTAAATTGAATTTTTTCATTTTTTTGGGGAAATACATGAAAATTTGCATTCTAGTTTGTGAAAAACGTAAAAGTTGGTATTTTATTGGGGAAAAACTTAAAAAAAAACAAAAAAAAAAATTTTGGGCATTTTTCCAATTTTTTGGAGAAAAAACGCAATAAATGGTATATTGAATTTTTTCATTTTTTGGTTAAAAACATGAAAATTTGCATTTTGGTTTGTGAAAATAGTAAAAATTTTTATTTTTTTGGGAAAAAACGTAAAACAAAAGAAAACAAAATCTTGGGCATTTTTCCAATTTTTTGGAGAAAAAACGCAAAAAAATGGTATATTGAATTTTTTCATTTTTTTGGTCAAAAACATGAAAATTCGCATTTTCGTTTGTGAAAAACGTAAAAATATATATTTTTGGGGGGAAAAACTTAAAAAAAACAAAGAAAAAATGTTGGGCATTTTTCCAATTTTTTGGAGAGAAAACGCGAAAAAATGGTATATTGAATTTTTTCATTTTTTTGGTTAAAAACATGAAAATTCCCATTTTGGTTTGTGAAAAACGTAAAATATTTGTATTTTTGGGGGGAAAAACTAAAAAGAAAACAAAAAAAAAATTTTGGGCATTTTTCCAATTTTTTGGAGAAAAAACGCAAAAAAATGCTAAATTGAATTTTTTCACTTTTTTGGTTAAAAACATGAAAATTCCCATTTTGGTTTGTGAAAAACGTAGAAATTTGTATATTATTAAGGAAAAACGTAAAACAAAAAAACAAGCAATTTTTGGGCATTTTTCCAATTTTTTTGAAAAAAATAACGAAAAATATGGGATATTGAATTTTTTCATTTTTATGGGGAAATACATGAAAATTTGCATTCTAGTTTGTGAAAAACGTAAAAGTTGGTATTTTATTGGGGAAAAAGTTAAAAAAAACAAGAAAAAAATTTTGGGCATTTTTCCAATTTTTTGGAGAAAAAACGCCAAAAAATGGAATATTGAATTTTTTCATTTTTTTTTTTGTTAAAAACATGAAAATTCGCATTTTGGTTTGTGAATAAAGTAAAAATTTGTATTTTTGGGGGGAAAAATTTAAAGAAAAACAAAAAAAAAAATTTGGGCATTTTCCCAATTTTTTGCAGAAAAAACGGAAAAAATGGTATATTGAATTTTTTCATTTTTTTGGGGAAATACATGAAAATTTGCATTCTAGTTTGTGAAAAACGTAAAAGTTGGTATTTTATTGGGGAAAAACTTAAAAAAAAACAAACAAAAAATTTTGGGCATTTTTCCAATTTTTTGGAGAAAAAACGCAAAAAATGGTATATTGAATTTTTTCATTTTTTTGGTTAAAAACATGAAAATTTGCATTTTGGTTTGTGAAAATAGTAAAAATTTTTATTTTTTTGGGAAAAAACGTAAAACAAAAGAAAACAAAATCTTGGGCATTTTTCCCAAAAACTTAAAAAAAAAACAAACAAAAAATTTTGGGCATTTTTCCAATTTTTTGGAGAAAAAACGCAAAAAATGGTATATTGAATTTTTTCATTTTTTTGGGGAAATACATGAAAATTTGCATTCTAGTTTGTGAAAAACGTAAAAGTTGGTATTTTATTATGGAAAAACTTAAAAAAAAAACAAAAAAAAAAATTTTGGGCATTTTTCCAATTTTTTGGAGAAAAAACGCAAAAAAATGCTAAATTGAATTTTTTCATTTTTTTGGTTAAAAACATGAAAATTTGCATTTTGGTTTGTGAAAATAGTAAAAATTTTTATTTTTTTGGGAAAAAACGTAAAACAAAAGAAAAGAAAATGTTGGGCATTTTTCCAATTTTTTGGAGAAAAAACGCAAAAAAATGGTATATTGAATTTTTTCATTTTTTTGGTTAAAAACATGAAAATTTGCATTTTGATTTGTGAAAATAGTAAAAATTTTTATTTTTTTGGGAAAAAACGTAAAACAAAAGAAAACAAAATCTTGGGCATTTTTCCAATTTTTTGGAGAAAAAACGCAAAAAAATGGTATATTGAATTTTTTCATTTTTTTGGTCAAAAACATGAAAATTCGCATTTTGGTTTGTGAAAAACGTAAAAATATATATTTTTGGGGGGAAAAACTTAAAAAAAAACAAAGAAAAAATGTTGGGCATTTTTCCAATTTTTTGGAGAAAAAACGCGAAAAAATGGTATATTGAATTTTTTCATTTTTTTGGTTAAAAACATGAAAATTCCCATTTTGGTTTGTGAAAAACGTAAAATATTTGTATTTTTGGGGGGAAAAACTAAAAAAAAAACAAAAAAAAATATTTGGGCATTTTTCCAATTTTTTGGAGAAAAAACGCAAAAAAATGCTAAATTGAATTTTTTCACTTTTTTGGTTAAAATCATGAAAATTCACATTTTGGTTAGTAAAAAACGTAAAAATTTGTATATTATTAAGGAAAAACGTAAAACAAAAAAACAAGCAATTTTTGGGCATTTTTCCAATTTTTTTGAAAAAAAATAACGAAAAATATGGGCTATTGAATTTTTTCATTTTTATGGGGAAATACATGAAAATTTGCATTCTAGTTTGTGAAAAACGTAAAAGTTGGTATTTGATTGGGGAAAAACTTAAAAAAAAAACAAGAAAAAATTTTTGGGCATTTTTCCAATTTTTTGAAGAAAAAACACCAAAAAATGGTATATTGAATTTTTTCATTTTTTTGGTTAAAAACATGAAAATTTGCATTTTGGTTTGTGAAAATAGTAAAAATTTTTATTTTTTTGGAAAAAAACGTAAAACAAAAGAAAACAAAATCTTGGGCATTTTTCCAATTTTTTGGAGAAAAAACGCAAAAAAATGGTATATTGCATTATTTCATTTTTTTGGTCAAAAACATGAAAATTCGCATTTTGGTTTGTGAAAAACGTAAAATATTTGTATTTTTGGGGGGAAAAACTAAAAAAAAAGCAAAATAATTATTTTGAGCATTTTTCCAATTTTATGGAGAAAAAACGCAAAAAATGGAATATTGAATTTTTTCATTTTTTTTGTTAAAAACATGAAAATTCGCATTTTGGTTTGTGAATAAAGTAAAAATTTGTATTTTTGGGGGGAAAAACTTAAAGAAAAACAAAAAAAAAATTTGGGCATTTCCCCAATTTTTTGGAGAAAAAACGCAAAAAATGGTATATTGAATTTTTTCCTTTTTTTTGGTTAAAAACATGAAAATTTGCATTCTAGTTTGTGAAAAACGTAAAAGTTGGTATTTTATTATGGAAAAACTTAAAAAAAAACAAAAAAAAAATTTTGGGCATTTTTCCAATTTTTTTGAGAAAAAACGCAAAAAAATGGTATATTGAATTTTTTCATTTTTTTGGTTAAAAACATGAAAATTTGCATTTTGGTTTGTGAAAATAGTAAAAATTTTTATTTTTTTGGGAAAAAACGTAAAACAAAAGAAAAGAAAATTTTGGGCATTTTTCCAATTTTTTGGAGAAAAAACGCAAAAAAATGGTATATTGAATTTTTTCATTTTTTTGGTTAAAAACATGAAAATTTGCATTTTGGTTTGTGAAAATAGTAAAAATTTTTATTTTTTTGGGAAAAAACGTAAAACAAAAGAAAACAAAATCTTGGGCATTTTTCCAATTTTTTGGAGAAAAAACGCAAAAAAATGGTATATTGAATTTTTTCATTTTTTTGGTCAAAAACATGAAAATTCGCATTTTGGTTTGTGAAAAACGTAAAAATATATATTTTTGGGGGGAAAAACTTAAAAAAAAACAAAGAAAAAATGTTGGGCATTTTTCCAATTTTTTGGAGAAAAAACGCGAAAAAATGGTATATTGAATTTTTTCATTTTTTTGGTTAAAAACATGAAAATTCCCATTTTGGTTTGTGAAAAACGTAAAATATTTGTATTTTTGGGGGAAAAACTAAAAAAAAAACAAAAAAAAATATTTGGGCATTTTTCCAATTTTTTGGAGAAAAAACGCAAAAAAATGCTAAATTGAATTTTTTCACTTTTTTTGGTTAAAATCATGAAAATTCACATTTTGGTTAGTAAAAAACGTAAAAATTTGTATATTATTAAGGAAAAACGTAAAACAAAAAAACAAGCAATTTTTGGGCATTTTTCCAATTTTTTTGAAAAAAAATAACGAAAAATATGGGATATTGAATTTTTTCATTTTTATGGGGAAATACATGAAAATTTGCATTCTAGTTTGTGAAAAACGTAAAAGTTGGTATTTTATTGGGGAAAAACTTAAAAAAAAAACAAGAAAAAATTTTTAAGAATTTTTCCAATTTTTTGGAGAAAAAACGCCAAAAAATGGTATATAGAATTTTTTCATTTTTTTGGTTAAAAACATGAAAATTTGCATTTTGGTTTGTGAAAAAAGTAAAAATTTTTATTTTTTTGGAAAAAAACGTAAAACAAAAAGAAAAAAAAATCTTGGGCATTTTTCCAATTTTTTGGAGAAAAAACGCAAAAAAATGGTATATTGAATTTTTTCATTTTTTTGGTCAAAAACATGAAAATTCGCATTTTGGTTTGTGAAAAACGTAAAAATTTGTATTTTTGGGGGAAAAACTAAAAAAAAAGCAAAATAATTATTTTGAGCATTTTTCCAATTTTTTGGAGAAAAAACGCAAAAAATGGAATATTGAATTTTTTCATTTTTTTTGTTAAAAACATGAAAATTCGCATTTTGGTTTGTGAATAACGTAAAAATTTGTATTTTTGGGGGGAAAAACTTAAAAAAAAACAAAAAAAAAATTTGGGCATTTTTCCAATTTTTTGGAGAAAAAACGCAAAAAATGGTATATTGAATTTTTTCATTTTTTTTGGTTAAAAACATGAAAATTTGCATTTTGGTTTGTGAAAATAGTAAAAATTTTTATTTTTTTGGGAAAAAACGTAAAACAAAAAAAGAAGCAATTTTTGGGCATTTTTCCAATTTTTTGGAGAAAAAACGCAAAAAAATGGTATATTGAATTTTTTCATTTTTTTGGTTAAAAACATGAAAATTTGCATTTTGGTTTGTGAAAATAGTAAAAATTTTTATTTTTTTGGGAAAAAACGTAAAACAAAAGAAAAGAAAATTTTGGGCATTTTTCCAATTTTTTGGAGAAAAAACGCAAAAAATGGTATATTGAATTTTTTCATTTTTTTTGGTTAAAAACATGAAAATTTGCATTTTGGTTTGTGAAAAAAGTAAAAATTTTTATTTTTTTGGGAAAAAACGTAAAACAAAAGAAAACAAAATCTTGGGCATTTTTCCAATTTTTTGGAGAAAAAACGCGAAAAAATGGTATATTGAATTTTTTCATTTTTTTGGTTAAAAACATGAAAATTTGCATTTTGGTTTGTGAAAATAGTAAAAATTTTTATTTTTTTGGGAAAAAACGTAAAACAAAAGAAAAGAAAATTTTGGGCATTTTTCCAATTTTTTGGAGAAAAAACGCAAAAAAATGGTATATTGAATTTTTTCATTTTTTTGGTTAAAAACATGAAAATTTGCATTTTGGTTTGTGAAAATAGTAAAAATTTTTATTTTTTTGGGAAAAAACGTAAAACAAAAGAAAAGAAAATTTTGGGCATTTTTCCAATTTTTTGGAGAAAAAACGCAAAAAAATGGTATATTGTATTTTTTCATTTTTTTGGTCAAAAACATGAAAATTCGCATTTTGGTTTGTGAAAAACGTAAAAATATATATTTTTGGGGGGAAAAACTTAAAAAAAACAAAGAAAAAATGTTGGGCATTTTTCCAATTTTTTGGAGAAAAAACGCGAAAAAATGGTATATTGAATTTTTTCATTTTTTTGGTTAAAAACATGAAAATTCCCATTTTGTTTTGTGAATAAACGTAAAATATTTGTATTTTTGGGGGGAAAAACTAAAAAGAAAACAAAAAAAAAATTTTGGGCATTTTTCCAATTTTTTGGAGAAAAAACGCAAAAAAATGGTAAATTGAATTTTTTCATTTTTTTGGGGAAATACATGAAAATTTGCAAAAAAAAAACGTAAAAGTTGATATTTTATTGGGGAAAAACTTAAAAAAAAAACAAACAAAAAATTTTGGGCATTTTTTCAATTTTTTGGAGAAAAAACGCAAAAAATGGTATATTGAATTTTTTCATTTTTTTGGGGAAATACATGAAAATTTGCATTCTAGTTTGTGAAAAACGTAAAAGTTGGTATTTTATTGGGGAAAAACTTAAAAAAAAAAAACAAAAAAAAAATGTTGGGCATTTTTCCAATTTTTTGGAGGAAAAACGCAAAAAATGGTATATTGAATTTTTTCATTTTTTTGGTTAAAAACATGAAAATTTGCATTTTGGTTTGTGAAAATAGTAAAAATTTTTATTTTTTTGGGAAAAAACGTAAAACAAAAGAAAAGAAAATTTTGGGCATTTTTCCAATTTTTTGGAGAAAAAACGCAAAAAAATGGTATATTGAATTTTTTCATTTTTTTGGTTAAAAACATGAAAATTTGCATTTTGGTTTGTGAAAATAGTAAAAATTTTTATTTTTTTGGGAAAAAACGTAAAACAAAAGAAAAGAAAATTTTGGGCATTTTTCCAATTTTTTGGAGAAAAAACGCAAAAAAATGGTATATTGAATTTTTTCATTTTTTTGGTTAAAAACATGAAAATTTGCATTTTGGTTTGTGAAAATAGTAAAAATTTTTATTTTTTTTGGGAAAAAACGTAAAACAAAAGAAAAGAAAATTTTGGGCATTTTTCCAATTTTTTGGAGAAAAAACGCAAAAAAATGCTAAATTGAATTTTTTCACTTTTTTGGTTAAAAACATGAAAATTCACATTTTGGTTAGTAAAAAACGTAAAAATTTGTATATTTTTAAGAAAACGTAAAACAAAAAAACAAGCAATTTTTGGGCATTTTTCCAATTTTTTTGAAAAAAATAACGAAAAATATGGGATATTGAATTTTTTCATTTTTATGGGGAAATACATGAAAATTTGCATTCTAGTTTGTGAAAAACGTAAAAGTTGGTATTTTATTGGGGAAAAAGTTAAAAAAAAACAAGAAAAAAATTTTGGGCATTTTTCCAATTTTTTGGAGAAAAAACGCCAAAAAATGGTATATTGAATTTTTTCATTTTTTTTGGTTAAGAACATGAAAATTAACATTTTGGTTTGTGAAAAACGTAAAAATTTGTATTTTTGGGGGGAAAAACTTAAAAAAAAGCAAAAAAATTATTTTGAGCATTTTTCCAATTTTATGGAGAAAAAACGCAAAAAATGGAATATTGAATTTTTTCATTTTTTTTGTTAAAAACATGAAAATTCGCATTTTGGTTTGTGAATAAAGTAAAAATTTGTATTTTTGGGGGGAAAAACTTAAAGAAAAAAAAAAAAAAAATTTGGGCATTTTCCCAATTTTTTGCAGAAAAAACGCAAAAAAATGGTAAATTGAATTTTTTCATTTTTTTGGGGAAATACATGAAAATTTGCATTCTAGGTGGTAAAAACGTAAAAGTTGATATTTTATTGGGGAAAAACTTAAAAAAAAAACAAAAAAAAAATGTTGGGCATTTTTCCAATTTTTTGGAGAAAAAAACCCAAAAAATGGTATATTGAATTTTTTCATTTTTTTGGTTAAAAACATGAAAACTTGCCTTTTTATTTTGTGAAAATAGTAAAAATTTTTATTTTTTTGGGAAAAAACGTAAAACAAAAGAAAAGAAAATTTTGGGCATTTTTCCAATTTTTTGGAGAAAAAACGCAAAAAAATGGTATATTGAATTTTTTCATTTTTTTGGTTAAAAACATGAAAATTTGCATTTTGGTTTGTGAAAATAGTAAAAATTTTTATTTTTTGGGAAAAAACGTAAAACAAAAGAAAACAAAATCTTGGGCATTTTTCCAATTTTTTTGGAAAAAACGCAAAAAAATGGTATATTGAATTTTTTCATTTTTTTTGGTCAAAAACATGAAAATTCGCATTTTGGTTTGTGAAAAACGTAAAAATATATATTTTTGGGGGAAAAACTTAAAAAAAACAAAGAAAAAATGTTGGGCATTTTTCCAATTTTTTGGAGAAAAAACGCGAAAAAATGGTATATTGAATTTTTTCATTTTTTTGGTTAAAAACATGAAAATTCCCATTTTGTTTTGTGAATAAACGTAAAATATTTGTATTTTTGGGGGGAAAAACTAAAAAGAAAACAAAAAAAAATTTTGGGCATTTTTCCAATTTTTTGGAGAAAAAACGCCAAAAAATGGTATATTGAATTTTTGTTGGTTAAGAACATGAAAATTCACATTTTGGTTTGTGAAAAACGTAAAAATTTGAATTTTTGTGGGGAAAAACTTAAAAAAAAGCAAAAAAATTATTTTGAGCATTTTTCCAATTTTATGGAGAAAAAACGCAAAAAATGGAATATTGAATTTTTTCATTTTTTTTGTTAAAAACATGAAAATTCGCATTTTGGTTTGTGAATAAAGTAAAAATTTGTATTTTTGGGGGGAAAAACTTAAAGAAAAACAAAAAAAAAATTTGGGCATTTTCCCAATTTTTAGCAGAAAAAACGCAAAAAAATGGTAAATTGAATTTTTTCATTTTTTTGGGGAAAAACATGAAAATTTGCATTCTAGTTTGTAAAAACGTAAAAGTTGGTATTTTATTGGGGAAAAACTTAAAAAAAAAAAAACCAAAAAAAAATGTTGGGCATTTTTCCAATTTTTTGGAGAAAAAAACGCAAAAAATGGTATATTGAATTTTTTCATTTTTTTGGGGAAATACATGAAAATTTGCATTCTAGTTTGTGAAAAACGTAAAAGTTGGTATTTTATTGGGGAAAAACTTAAAAAAAAAAACAAAAAAAAATTTTGGGCATTTTTCCAATTTTTTGGAGGAAAAACGCAAAAAATGGTATATTGAATTTTTTCATTTTTTTGGTTAAAAACATGAAAATTTGCATTTTGGTTTGTGAAAATAGTAAAAATTTTTATTTTTTTGGGAAAAAACGTAAAACAAAAAGAAAAGAAAAATTTTGGGCATTTTTCCAATTTTTTGGAGAAAAAACGCAAAAAAATGGTATATTGAATTTTTTCATTTTTTTGGTCAAAAACATGAAAATTCGCATTTTGGTTTGTGAAAAACGTAAAAATATATATTTTTGGGGGGAAAAACTTAAAAAAAACAAAGAAAAAATGTTGGACATTTTTCCAATTTTTTGGAGAAAAAACGCGAAAAAATGGTATATTGAATTTTTTCATTTTTTTGGTTAAAAACATGAAAATTCCCATTTTGTTTTGTGAATAAACGTAAAATATTTGTATTTTTGGGGGGAAAAACTAAAAAGAAAACAAAAAAAAATTTTGGGCATTTTTCCAATTTTTTGGAGAAAAAACGCAAAAAAATGCTAAATTGAATTTTTTCACTTTTTTGGTTAAAAACATGAAAATTCACATTTTGGTTAGTAAAAAACGTAAAAATTTGTATATTTTTAAGAAAACGTAAAACAAAAAAACAAGCAATTTTTGGGCATTTTTCCAATTTTTTTGAAAAAAATAACGAAAAATATGGGATATTGAATTTTTTCATTTTTATGGGGAAATACATGAAAATTTGCATTCTAGTTTGTGAAAAACGTAAAAGTTGGTATTTTATTGGGGAAAAAGTTAAAAAAAAACAAGAAAAAAATTTTGGGCATTTTTCCAATTTTTTGGAGAAAAAACGCCAAAAAATTGGTATATTGAATTTTTTCATTTTTTTTGGTTAAGAACATAAAAATTAACATTTCGGTTTGTGAAAAACGTAAAAATTTGTATTTTTGGGGGGAAAAACTTAAAAAAAAGCAAAAAAATTATTTTGAGCATTTTTCCAATTTTATGGAGAAAAAACGCAAAAAATGGAATATTGAATTTTTTCATTTTTTTTGTTAAAAACATGAAAATTCGCATTTTGGTTTGTGAAAAAAGTAAAAATTTGTATTTTTGGGGGGAAAAACTTAAAGAAAAACAAAAAAAAAAATTTGGGCATTTTCCCAATTTTTTGCAGAAAAAACGGAAAAAATGGTAAATTGATTTTTTTTTTTTTTGGGGAAATACATGAAAATTTGCATTCTAGTTTTTAAAAACGTAAAAGTTGATATTTTATTGGGGAAAAACTTAAAAAAAAAACAAAAAAAAAAATTTTGGGCATTTTTCCAATTTTTTGGAGAAAAAACGCAAAAAATGGTATATTGAATTTTTTCATTTTTTTGGTTAAAAACATGAAAATTTGCATTTGGGTTTGTGAAAATAGTAAAAATTTTTATTTTTTTGGGAAAAAACGTAAAACAAAAGAAAAGAAAATTTTGGGCATTTTTCCAATTTTTTGGAGAAAAAACGCAAAAAAATGGTATATTGAATTTTTTCATTTTTTTGGTCAAAAACATGAAAATTCGCATTTTGGTTTGTAAAAAACGTAAAAATATATATTTTTGGGGGGAAAAACTTAAAAAAAACAAAGAAAAAATGTTGGGCATTTTTCCAATTTTTTGGAGAAAAAACGCGAAAAAATGGTATATTGAATTTTTTCATTTTTTTGGTTAAAAACATAAAAATTCCCATTTTGGTTTGTGAAAAACGTAAAATATTTGTATTTTTGGGGGGAAAAACTAAAAAAAAAACAAAAAAAAAATTTTGGGCATTTTTCCAATTTTTTGGAGAAAAGACGCAAAAAAATGCTAAATTGAATTTTTTCACTTTTTTGGTTAAAAACATGAAAATTCACATTTTGGTTAGTAAAAAACGTAAAAATTTGTATATTATTAAGGAAAAACGTAAAACAAAAAAAACAAGCAATTTTTGGGCATTTTTCCAATTTTTTTGAAAAAAATAACGAAAAATATGGGATTTTGAATTTTTTCATTTTTATGGGGAAATACATGAAAATTTGCATTCTAGTTTGTGAAAAACGTAAAAGTTGGTATTTTATTGGGGAAAAAGTTAAAAAAAACCAGAACAAAATTTTGGGCATTTTTCCAATTTTTTGGAGAAAAAACGCCAAAAAATGGTATATTGAATTTTTTCATTTTTTTTGTTAAAAACATGAAAATTCGCATTTTGGTTTGTGAATAAAGTAAAAATTTGTATTTTTGGGGGGAAAAACTTAAAGAAAAACAAAAAAAAAACTTGGGCATTTTCCCAATTTTTTGCAGAAAAAACGGAAAAAAATGGTAAATTGAATTTTTTCATTTTTTTGGGGAAATACATGAAAATTTGCATTCTAGTTTGTAAAAACGTAAAAGTTGGTATTTTATTGGAGAAAAACTTAAAAAAAAAACAAACAAAAAATTTTGGGCATTTTTCCAATTTTTTGGAGAAAAAACGCAAAAAATGGTATATTGAATTTTTTCATTTTTTTGGGGAAATACATGAAAATTTGCATTCTAGTTTGTGAAAAACGTAAAAGTTGGTATTTTATTGGGGAAAAACTTGAAAAAAACAAGAAAAAAATTTTGGGCATTTTTCCAATTTTTTGGAGAAAAAACGCCAAAAAATGGTATATTGAATTTTTTTTGGTTAAGAACATGAAAATTCACATTTTGGTTTGTGATAAACGTAAAAATTTGAATTTTTGGGGGGAAAAACTTAAAAAAAAGCAAAAGAATTATTTTGAGCATTTTTCCAATTTTATGGAGAAAAAACGCAAAAAATGGAATATTGAATTTTTTCATTTTTTTTGTTAAAAACATGAAAATTCGCATTTTGGTTTGTGAATAAAGTAAAAATTTGTATTTTTGGGGGGAAAAACTTAAAGAAAAACAAAAAAAAAATTTGGGCATTTTCCCAATTTTTTGCAGAAAAAACGCAAAAAAATGGTAAATTGAATTTTTTCATTTTTTTGGGGAAATACATGAAAATTTGCATTCTAGTTTGTGAAAAACGTAAAAGTTGGTATTTTATTGGGGAAAAACTTAAAAAAAAACAAAAAAAAATGTTGGGCATTTTTCCAATTTTTTGGAGAAAAAACGCAAAAAATGGTATATTGAATTTTTTCATTTTTTTGGGGAAATACATGAAAATTTGCATTCTAGTTTGTGAAAAACGTAAAAGTTGGTATTTTATTGGGGAAAAACTTAAAAAAAAAATTTTGGGCATTTTTCCAATTTTTTGGAGAAAAAACGCAAAAAATGGTATATTGAATTTTTTCATTTTTTTGGTTAAAAACATGAAAATTTGCATTTTGGTTTGTGAAAATAGTAAAAATTTTTATTTTTTTGGGAAAAAACGTAAAAGAAAAGAAAACAAAATCTTGGGCATTTTTCCAATTTTTTGGAGAAAAAACGCAAAAACATGGTATATTGAATTTTTTCATTTTTTTGGTCAAAAACATGAAAATTCGCATTTTGGTTTGTGAAAAACGTAAAAATATATATTTTTTGGGGGAAAAACTTAAAAAAAACAAAGAAAAAATTTTGGGCATTTTTCCAATTTTTTGGAGAAAAAACGCGAAAAAATGGTATATTGAATTTTTTCATTTTTTTGGTTAAAAACATGAAAATTCCCATTTTGGTTTGTGAAAAACGTAAAATATTTGTATTTTTGGGGGGAAAAACTAAAAAAAAAACAAAAAAAAAATGTTGGGCATTTTTCCAATTTTTTGGAGAAAAAACGCAAAAAAATTCTAAATTGAATTTTTTCACTTTTTTGGTTAAAAACATGAAAATTCACATTTTGGTTAGTAAAAAACGTAAAAATTGGTATATTATTAAGGAAAAACGTAAAACAAAAAAACAAGCAATTTTTGGGCATTTTTCCAATTTTTTTTAAAAAAATAACGAAAAATATGGGATATTGAATTTGTTTATTTTTATGGGGAAATACATGAAAATTTGCATTCTAGTTTGTGAAAAACGTAAAAGTTGGTATTTTGTTGGGGAAAAACTTAAAAAAAAAAAAAAAAAAATTTTGGGCATTTTTCCAATTTTTTGGAGAAAAAACGCCAAAAAATTGGTATATTGAATTTTTTCATTTTTTTTGGTTAAGAACATAAAAATTAACATTTCGGTTTGTGAAAAATGTAAAAATTTGTATTTTTGGGGGGAAAAACTTAAAAAAAAGCAAAAAAATTATTTTGAGCATTTTTCCAATTTTATGGAAAAAAAACGCAAAAAATGTAATATTGAATTTTTTCATTTTTTTTGTTAAAAACATGAAAATTTGCATTTTGGTTTGTGAAAATAGTAAAAATTTTTATTTTTTTGGGAAAAAACGTAAAACAAAAGAAAACAAAATCTTGGGCATTTTTCCAATTTTTTGGAGAAAAAACGCAAAAAAATGGTATATTGAATTTTTTCATTTTTTTGGTCAAAAACATGAAAATTCGCATTTTGGTTTGTGAAAAACGTAAATATATATATTTTTGGGGGGAAAAACTTAAAAAAAAAACAAAGAAAAAATTTTGGGCATTTTTCCAATTTTTTGGAGAAAAAACGCGAAAAAATGGTATATTGAATTTTTTCATTTTTTTGGTTAAAAACATGAAAAATCCCATTTTGGTTTGTGAAAAACGTAAAATATTTGTATTTTTGGGGGAAAAACTAAAAAAAAAAACAAAAAAAAAATTTTGGGCATTTTTCCAATTTTTTGGAGAAAAAACGCAAAAAAATGCTAAATTGAATTTTTTCACTTTTTTGGTTAAAAACATGAAAATTCACATTTTGGTTAGTAAAAAACGTAAAAATTTGTATATTATTAAGGAAAAACGTAAAACAAAAAAACAAGCAATTTTTGGGCATTTTTCCAATTTTTTTGAAAAAAATAACGAAAAATATGGGATATTGAATTTTTTCATTTTTATGGGGAAATACATGAAAATTTGCATTCTAGTTTGTGAAAAACGTAAAAGTTGGTATTTTATTGGGGAAAAAGTTAACAAAAAACAAGAAAAAAATGTTGGGCATTTTTCCAATTTTTTGGAGAAAAAACGCCAAAAAATGGTATATTGAATTTTTTCATTTTTTTGGTTAAGAACATGAAAATTCACATTTTGGTTTGTGAAAAACGTAAAAATTTGTATTTTTGGGGAGAAAAACTTAAAAAAAAGCAAAAAAATTATTTTGAGCATTTTCCAATTTTATGGAGAAAAAACGCAAAAAAATGGTATATTGAATTTTTTAATTTTTTTGGTCAAAAACATGAAAATTCGCATTTTGGTTTGTGAAAAACGTAAAAATATATATTTTTGGGGGGAAAAACTTAAAATAAAACAAAGAAAAAATGTTGGGCATTTTTCCAATTTTTTGGAGAAAAAACGCGAAAAAATGGTATATTGAATTTTTTCATTTTTTTGGTTAAAAACATGAAAATTCCCATTTTGGTTTGTGAAAAACGTAAAATATTTGTATTTTTGGGGGGAAAAACTAAAAAAAAAACAAAAAAAAATGTTGGGCATTTTTCCAATTTTTTGGAGAAAAAACGCAAAAAAATTCTAAATTGAATTTTTTCACTTTTTTGGTTAAAAACATGAAAATTCACATTTTGGTTAGTAAAAAACGTAAAAATTTGTATATTATTAAGGAAAAACGTAAAACAAAAAAACAAGCAATTTTTGGGCATTTTTCCAATTTTTTTTAAAAAAATAACGAAAAATATGGGATATTGAATTTGTTTATTTTTATGGGGAAATACATGAAAATTTACATTCTAGTTTGTGAAAAACGTAAAAGTTGGTATTTTATTGGGGAAAAACTTAAAAAAAACAAGAAAAAAATTTTGGGCATTTTTCCAATTTTTTGGAGAAAAAACGCCAAAAAATGGTATATTGAATTTTTTCATTTTTTTGGTTAAGAACATAAAAATTCACATTTTGGTTTGTGAAAAACGTAAAAATTTGTATTTTTGGGGGGAAAAACTTAAAGAAAAACAAAAAAAAAATTTGGGCATTTTCCCAATTTTTTGCAGAAAAAACGCAAAAAAATGGTAAATTGAATTTTTTCATTTTTTTTGAGAAATACATGAAAATTTGCATTCTAGTTTGTGAAAATCGTAAAAGTTGGTATTTTATTGGGGAAAAACTTAAAAAAAACAAAAAAAAAATTTTGGGCATTTTTCCAATTTTTTGGAGAAAAAACGCCAAAAAATTGGTATATTGAATTTTTTCATTTTTTTTGGTTAAGAACATAAAAATTAACATTTCGGTTTGTGAAAAACGTAAAAATTTGTATTTTTGGGGGGAAAAACTTAAAAAAAAGCAAAAAAAATTATTTTGAGCATTTTTCCAATTTTATGGAGAAAAAACGCAAAAAATGGAATATTGAATTTTTTCATTTTTTTTGTTAAAAACATGAAAATTTGCATTTTGGTTTGTGAAAATAGTAAAAATTTTTATTTTTTTGGGAAAAAACGTAAAACAAAAGAAAACAAAATCTTGGGCATTTTTCCAATTTTTTGGAGAAAAAACGCAAAAAAATGGTATATTGAATTTTTTCATTTTTTTGGTCAAAAACATGAAAATTCGCATTTTGGTTTGTGAAAAACGTAAATATATATATTTTTGGGGGGAAAAACTTAAAAAAAAACAAAGAAAAAATTTTGGGCATTTTTCCAATTTTTTGGAGAAAAAACGCGAAAAAATGGTATATTGAATTTTTTCATTTTTTTGGTTAAAAACATGAAAAATCCCATTTTGGTTTGTGAAAAACGTAAAATATTTGTATTTTTGGGGGGAAAAACTAAAAAGAAAACAAAAAAAAATTTTGGGCATTTTTCCAATTTTTTGGAGAAAAAACGCAAAAAAATGGTAAATTGAATTTTTTCACTTTTTTGGTTAAAAACATGAAAATTCACATTTTGGTTAGTAAAAAACGTAAAAATTTGTATATTATTAAGGAAAAACGTAAAACAAAAAAACAAGCAATTTTTGGGCATTTTTCCAATTTTTTTGAAAAAAATAACGAAAAATATGGGATATTGAATTTTTTCATTTTTATGGGGAAATACATGAAAATTTGCATTCTAGTTTGTGAAAAACGTAAAAGTTGGTATTTTATTGGGGAAAAACTTAAAAAAAAACAAGAAAAAAATGTTGGGCATTTTTCCAATTTTTTGGAGAAAAAACGCCAAAAAATGGTATATTGAATTTTTTCATTTTTTTTGGTTAAGAACATGAAAATTCACATTTTGGTTTGTGAAAAACGTAAAAATTTGTATTTTTGGGGGGAAAAACTTAAAAAAAAGCAAAAAAATTATTTTGAGCATTTTTCCAATTTTATGGAGAAAAAACGCAAAAAATGGAATATTGAATTTTTTCATTTTTTTTGTTAAAAACATGAAAATTCGCATTTTGGTTTGTGAATAAAGTAAAAATTTGTATTTTTGGGGGGAAAAACTTAAAGAAAAACAAAAAAAAATTTGGGCATTTTCCCAATTTTTTGCAGAAAAAACGCAAAAAAATGGTAAATTGAATTTTTTCATTTTTTTGGGGAAATACATGAAAATTTGCATTCTAGTTTGTGAAAAACGTAAAAGTTGGTATTTTATTGGGGAAAAACTTAAAAAAAAACAAAAAAAAAATTTTGGGCATTTTTCCAATTTTTTGGAGAAAAAACGCAAAAAATGGTATATTGAATTTTTTCATTTTTTTGGGGAAATACATGAAAATTTGCATTCTAGTTTGTGAAAAACGTAAAAGTTGGTATTTTATTGGGGAAAAACTTAAAAAAAAAAACAAAAAAAAAAAATTTTGGGCATTTTTCCAATTTTTTGGAGAAAAAACGCAAAAAATGGTATATTGAATTTTTTCATTTTTTTGGTTAATAACATGAAAATTTGCATTTTGGTTTGTGAAAATAGTAAAAATTTTTATTTTTTTGGGAAAAAACGTAAAACAAAAAAAAAACAAAATCTTGGGCATTTTTCCAATTTTTTGGAGAAAAAACGCAAAAAAATGGTATATTGAATTTTTTCATTTTTTTGGTCAAAAACATGAAATTTCGCATTTTGGTTTGTGAAAAACGTAAAAATATATATTTTTGGGGGGAAAAACTTAAAAAAAAACAAAGAAAAAATGTTGGGCATTTTTCCAATTTTTTGGAGAAAAAACGCGAAAAAATGGTATATTGAATTTTTTCATTTTTTTGGTTAAAAACATGAAAATTCCCATTTTGGTTTGTGAAAAACGTAAAATATTTGTATTTTTGGGGGGAAAAACTAAAAAAAAAACAAAAAAAAAATTTTGGGCATTTTTCCAATTTTTTGGAGAAAAAACGCAAAAAAATGCTAAATTGAATTTTTTCACTTTTTTGGTTAAAAACATGAAAATTCACATTTTGGTTAGTAAAAAACGTTAAAATTTGTATATTATTAAGGAAAAACGTAAAACAAAAAAACAAGCAATTTTTGGGCATTTTTCCAATTTTTTTGAAAAAAATAACGAAAAATATGGGATATTGAATTTTTTCATTTTTATGGGGAAATTCATGAAAATTTGCATTCTAGTTTGTGAAAAACGTAAAAGTTGGTATTTTATTGGGGAAAAAGTTAAAAAAAACAAGAAAAAAATTTTGGGCATTTTTCCAATTTTTTGGAGAAAAAACGCCAAAAAATGGTATATTGAATTTTTTCATTTTTTTGGTTAAGAACATGAAAATTAACATTTTGGTTTGTGAAAAACGTAAAAATTTGTATTTTTGGGGAGAAAAACTTAAAAAAAAGCAAAAAAATTATTTTGAGCATTTTTCCAATTTTATGGAGAAAAAACGCAAAAAATGGAATATTGAATTTTTTCATTTTTTTTGTTAAAAACATGAAAATTCGCATTTTGGTTTGTGAATAAAGTAAAAATTTGTATTTTTGGGGGGAAAAACTTAAAGAAAAACAAAAAAAAAAATTTGGGCATTTTCCCAATTTTTTGCAGAAAACACGCAAAATAATGGTAAATTGAATTTTTTCATTTTTTTGGGGAAATACATGAAAAGTTGCATTCTAATTTGTGAAAAACGTAAAAGTTGGTATTTTATTGGGGAAAAACTTAAAAAAAAAACAAAAAAAAATTTTGGGCATTTTTCCAATTTTTTGGAGAAAAAACGCAAAAAATGGTATATTGAATTTTTTCATTTTTTTGGTTAAAAACATGAAAATTTGCATTTTGGTTTGTGAAAATAGTAAAAATTTTTATTTTTTTGGGAAAAAACGTAAAACAAAAGAAAAGAAAATTTTGGGCATTTTTCCAATTTTTTGGAGAAAAAACGCAAAAAAATGGTATATTGAATTTTTTAATTTTTTTGGTCAAAAACATGAAAATTCGCATTTTGGTTTGTGAAAAACGTAAAAATATATATTTTTGGGGGGAAAAACTTAAAAAAAACAAAGAAAAAATGTTGGGCATTTTTCCAATTTTTTGGAGAAAAAACGCGAAAAAATGGTATATTGAATTTTTTCATTTTTTTGGTTAAAAACATAAAAATTCCCATTTTGGTTTGTAAAAAACGTAAAATATTTGTATTTTTAGGGGGAAAAACTAAAAAAAAAACAAAAAAAAAATTTTGGGCATTTTTCCAATATTTTGGAGAAAAAACGCAAAAAAATGCTAAATTGAATTTTTTCACTTTTTTAGTTAAAAACATGAAAATTCACATTTTGGTTAGTAAAAAACGTAAAAATTTGTATATTATTAAGGAAAAACGTAAAACAAAAAAACAAGCAATTTTTGGGCATTTTTCCAATTTTTTTGAAAAAAATAACGAAAAATATGGGATATTGAATTTTTTCATTTTTATGGGGAAATACATGAAAATTTGCATTCTAGTTTGTGAAAAACGTAAAAGTTGGTATTTTATTGGGGAAAAACTTAAAAAAAAACAAAAAAAAAATTTTGGGCATTTTTCCAATTTTTTGGAGAAAAAACGCCAAAAAATGGTAAATTGAATTTTTTCATTTTTTTGGGGAAATACATGAAAATTTGCATTCTAGTTTGTAAAAACGTAAAAGTTGGTATTTTATTGGGGAAAAACTTAAAAAAAAAACAAAAAAAGAATTTTGGGCATTTTTCCAATTTTTTGGAGAAAAAACGCCAAAAAAATGGTATATTGAATTTTTTCATTTTTTTGGGGAAATACATGAAAATTTGCATTCTAGTTTGTGAAAAACGTAAAAGTTGGTATTTTATTGGGGAAAAACTTAAAAATAAAAACAAAAAAAAAATTTTGGGCATTTTTCCAATTTTTTGGAGAAAAAACGCAAAAAATGGTATATTGAATTTTTTCATTTTTTTGGTTAAAAACATGAAAATTCCCATTTTGGTTTGTGAAAAACGTAAAATATTTGTATTTTTGGGGGGAAAAACTAAAAAGAAAACAAAAAAAAAATTTTGGGCATTTTTCCAATTTTTTGGAGAAAAAACGCAAAAAAATGCTAAATTGAATTTTTTCACTTTTTTGGTTAAAAACATGAAAATTCACATTTTGGTTAGTAAAAAACGTTAAAATTTGTATATTATTAAGGAAAAACGTAAAACAAAAAAACAAGCAATTTTTGGGCATTTTTCCAATTTTTTTGAAAAAAATAACGAAAAATATGGGATATTGAATTTTTTCATTTTTATGGGGAAATACATGAAAATTTGCATTCTAGTTTGTGAAAAACGTAAAAGTTGGTATTTTATTGGGGAAAAAGTTAAAAAAAACAAGAAAAAAAATTTTGGGCATTTTTCCAATTTTTTGGAGAAAAAACGCCAAAAAATGGTATATTGAATTTTTTCATTTTTTTGGTTAAGAACATGAAAATTAACATTTTGGTTTGTGAAAAACGTAAAAATTTGTATTTTTGGGGGAAAAACTTAAAAAAAAGCAAAAAAATTATTTTGAGCATTTTTCCAATTTTATGGAGAAAAAACGCAAAAAATGGAATATTGAATTTTTTCATTTTTTTTGTTAAAAACATGAAAATTCGCATTTTGGTTTGTGAATAAAGTAAAAATTTGTATTTTTGGGGGGAAAAACTTAAAGAAAAACAAAAAAAAAATTTGGGCATTTTCCCAATTTTTTGCAGAAAACACGCAAAATAATGGTAAATTGAATTTTTTCATTTTTTTGGGGAAATACATGAAAAGTTGCATTCTAATTTGTAAAAACGTAAAAGTTGGTATTTTATTGGGGAAAAACTTAAAAAAAAAAAAAAAAAAAATTTGGGCATTTTTCCAATTTTTTGGAGAAAAAACGCAAAAAATGGTATATTGAATTTTTTCATTTTTTTGGTTAAAAACATGAAAATTTGCATTTTGGTTTGTGAAAATAGTAAAAATTTTAATTTTTTTGGGAAAAAACGTAAAACAAAAGAAAAGAAAATTTTGGGCATTTTTCCAATTTTTTGGAGAAAAAACGCAAAAAAATGGTATATTGAATTTTTTAATTTTTTTGGTCAAAAACATGAAAATTCGCATTTTGGTTTGTGAAAAACGTAAAAATATATATTTTTTGGGGGAAAAAACTTAAAAAAAAACAAAGAAAAAATGTTGGGCATTTTTCCAATTTTTTGGAGAAAAAACGCGAAAAAATGGTATATTGAATTTTTTCATTTTTTTGGTTAAAAACATAAAAATTCCCATTTTGGTTTGTAAAAAACGTAAAATATTTGAATTTTTAGGGGGAAAAACTAAAAAAAAAACAAAAAAAAAATTTTGGGCATTTTTCCAATATTTTGGAGAAAAAACGCAAAAAAATGCTAAATTGAATTTTTTCACTTTTTTAGTTAAAAACATGAAAATTCACATTTTGGTTAGTAAAAAACGTAAAAATTTGTATATTATTAAGGAAAAACGTAAAACAAAAAAACAAGCAATTTTTGGGCATTTTTCCAATTTTTTTGAAAAAAATAACGAAAAATATGGGATATTGAATTTTTTCATTTTTATGGGAAAATACATGAAAATTTGCATTCTAGTTTGTGAAAAACGTAAAAGTTGGTATTTTATTGGGGAAAAACTTAAAAAAAAAACAAAAAAAAAATTTTGGGCATTTTTCCAATTTTTTGGAGAAAAAACGCCAAAAAATGGTATATTGAATTTTTTCATTTTTTTGGTTAAGAACATGAAAATTAACATTTTGGTTTGTGAAAAACGTAAAAATTTGTATTTTTGGGGGGAAAAACTTAAAAAAAAGCAAAAAAAATTATTTTGAGCATTTTTCCAATTTTATGGAGAAAAAACGCAAAAAATGGAATATTGAATTTTTTCATTTTTTTTGTTAAAAACATGAAAATTCGCATTTTGGTTTGTGAATAAAGTAAAAATTTGTATTTTTGGGGGGAAAAACTTAAAGAAAAACAAAAAAAAAATTTGGGCATTTTCCCAATTTTTTGCAGAAAAAACGCGAAAAAATGGTATATTGAATTTTTTCACTTTTTTGGTTAAAAACATGAAAATTAACATTTTGGTTAGTAAAAAACGTAAAAATTTGTATATTATTAAGGAAAAACGTAAAACAAAAAAACAAGCAATTTTTGGGCATTTTTCCAATTTTTTTGTAAAAAAATAACGAAAAATATGGGATATTGAATTTTTTCATTTTTATGGGGAAATACATAAAAATTTGCATTCTAGTTTGTGAAAAACGTAAAAGTTGGTATTTTATTGGGGAAAAACTTAAAAAAAACAAGAAAAAAATTTTGGGCATTTTGCCAATTTTTTGGAGAAAAAACGCGAAAAAATGGTATATTGAATTTTTTCATTTTTTTGGTCAAAAACATGAAAATTCGCATTTCGGTTTGTGAAAAACGTAAAAATATATATTTTTGGGGGGAAAAACTTAAAAAAAACAAAGAAAAAATGTTGGGCATTTTTCCAATTTTTTGGAGAAAAAACGCGAAAAAATGGTATATTGAATTTTTTCATTTTTTTGGTTAAAAACATGAAAATTCCCATTTTGGTTTGTGAAAAACGTAAAATATTTGTATTTTTGGGGGGAAAAACTAAAAAAAAAAACAAAAAAAAAATTTTGGGCATTTTCCCAATTTTTTGGAGAAAAAACGCAAAAAAATGCTTAATTGAATTTTTTCACTTTTTTGGTTAAAAACATGAAAATTCACATTTTGGTTAGTAAAAAACGTAAAAATTTGTATATTATTAAGGAAAAACGTAAAACAAAAAAAAAAAAAAAATTTCGCCATTTTTCCAATTTTTTGGAGAAAAATGACGAAAAATATGGGATATTGAATTTTTTCATTTTTATGGGGAAATACATGAAAATTTGCATTCTAGTTTGTGAAAAACGTAAAAGTTGGTATTTTATTGGGGAAAAACTTAAAAAAAACAAGAAAAAAATTTTGGGTTTTTTTCCAATTTTTTGGAGAAAAAACGCCAAAAAATGGTATATTGAATTTTTTCATTTTTTTGGGGAAATACATGAAAATTTGCATTCTAGTTTGTGAAAAACGTAAAAGTTGGTATTTTATTGGGGAAAAACTTAAAAAAAAACAAAAAAAAAATTTTGGGCATTTTTCCAATTTTTTGGAGAAAAAACGCCAAAAAATGGTAAATTGAATTTTTTCATTTTTTTGGGGAAATACATGAAAATTTGCATTCTAGTTTGTAAAAACGTAAAAGTTGGTATTTTATTGGGGAAAAACTTCAAAAAAAAAAACAAAAAAAGAATTTTGGGCATTTTTCCAATTTTTTGGAGAAAAAACGCCAAAAAAATGTATATTGAATTTTTTCATTTTTTTGGGGAAATACATGAAAATTTGCATTCTAGTTTGTGAAAAACGTAAAAGTTGGTATTTTATTGGGGAAAAACTTAAAAATAAAAACAAAAAAAAAATTTTGGGCATTTTTCCAATTTTTTGGAGAAAAAACGCAAAAAATGGTATATTGAATTTTTTCATTTTTTTGGTTAAAAACATGAAAATTTGCATTTTGGTTTGTGAAAATAGTAAAAATTTTTATTTTTTTGGGAAAAAACGTAAAACAAAAGAAAAGAAAATTTTGGGCATTTTTCCAATTTTTTGGAACATGAAAATTCCCATTTTGGTTTGTGAAAAACGTAAAATATTTGTATTTTTGGGGGGAAAAACTAAAAAGAAAACAAAAAAAAAATTTTGGGCATTTTTCCAATTTTTTGGAGAAAAAACGCAAAAAAATGCTAAATTGAATTTTTTCACTTTTTTGGTTAAAAACATGAAAATTCACATTTTGGTTAGTAAAAAACGTAAAAATTTGTATATTATTAAGGAAAAACGTAAAACAAAAAAACAAGCAATTTTTGGGCATTTTTCCAATTTTTTGGAGAAAAAACGCCAAAAAATGGTATATTGAATTTTTTCATTTTTTTGGTTAAGAACATGAAAATTCACATTTTGGTTTGTGAAAAACGTAAAAATTTGTATTTTTGGGGGGAAAAACTTAAAAAAAAGCAAAAAAATTATTTTGAGCATTTTTCCAATTTTATGGAGAAAAAACGCAAAAAATGGAATATTGAATTTTTTCATTTTTTTTGTTAAAAACATGAAAATTCGCATTTTGGTTTGTGAATAAAGTAAAAATTTGTATTTTTGGGGGGAAAAACTTAAAGAAAAATAAAAAAAATATTTGGGCATTTTCCCAATTTTTTGCAGAAAAAACGCAAAAAAATGGTAAATTGAATTTTTTTATTTTTTTGGGGAAATACATGAAAATTTGCATTCTAGTTTGTGAAAAACGTAAAAGTTGGTATTTTATTGGGGAAAAACTTAAAAAAAAACAAAGAAAAAATGTTGGGCATTTTTCCAATTTTTTGGAGAAAAAACGCGAAAAAATGGTATATTGAATTTTTTCACTTTTTTGGTTAAAAACATGAAAATTCACATTTTGGTTAGTAAAAAACGTAAAAATTTGTATATTATTAAGGAAAAACGTAAAACAAAAAAACAAGCAATTTTTGGCCATTTTTCCAATTTTTTTGAAAAAAATAACGAAAAATATGGGATATTGAATTTTTTCATTTTTATGGGGAAATACATGAAAATTTGCATTCTAGTTTGTGAAAAACGTAAAAGTTGGTATTTTATTGGGGAAAAACTTAAAAAAAACAAGAAAAAAAATTTGGGCATTTTTCCAATTTTTTGGAGAAAAAATGCCAAAAAAATGGTATATGGAATTTTTCATTTTTTTGGTTAAGAACATGAAAATTCACATTTTGGTTTGTGAAAAACGTAAAAATTTGTATTTTTGGGGGGAAAAACTTAAAGAAAAACAAAAAAAAAATTTGGGCATTTTCCCAATTTTTTGCAGAAAAAACGCAAAAAAATGGTAAATTGAATTTTTTCATTTTTTTGGGGAAATACATGAAAATTTGCATTCTAGTTTGTGAAAAACGTAAAAGTTGGTATTTTATTGGGGAAAAACTTAAAAAAAAAACAAAAAAAAATTTTGGGCATTTTTCCAATTTTTTGGAGAAAAAACGCAAAAAATGGTATATTGAATTTTTTCATTTTTTTGGTTAAAAACATGAAAATTTGCATTTTGGTTTGTGAAAATAGTAAAAATTTTTATTTTTTTGGGAAAAAACGTAAAACAAAAGAAAACAAAATCTTGGGCATTTTTCCAATTTTTTGGAGAAAAAACGCAAAAAAATGGTATATTGAATTTTTTCATTTTTTTGGTCAAAAACATGAAAATTCGCATTTTGGTTTGTGAAAAACGTAAAAATATATATTTTTGGGGGGAAAAACTTAAAAAAAACAAAGAAAAAATGTTGGGCATTTTTCCAATTTTTTGGAGAAAAAACGCAAAAAAATGGTATATTGAATTTTTTCATTTTTTTGGTTAAAAACATGAAAATTCCCATTTTGGTTTGTGAAAAACGTAAAATATTTGTATTTTTGGGGGGAAAAACTAAAAAAAAAACAAAAAAAAAATTTTGGGCATTTTTCCAATTTTTTGGAGAAAAAACGCAAAAAAATGCTAAATTGAATTTTTTCACTTTTTTTGGTTAAAAACATGAAAATTCACATTTTGGTTAGTAAAAAACGTAAAAATTTGTATATTATTAAGGAAAAACGTAAAACAAAAAAACAAGCAATTTTTGGGCATTTTTCCAATTTTTTTGAAAAAAATAACGAAAAATATGGGATATTGAATTTTTTCATTTTTATGGGAAAATACATGAAAATTTGCATTCTAGTTTGTGAAAAACGTAAAAGTTGGTATTTTATTGGGGAAAAACTTAAAAAAAAACAAAAAAAAAATTTTGGGCATTTTTCCAATTTTTTGGAGAAAAAACGCCAAAAAATGGTATATTGAATTTTTTCATTTTTTTGGTTAAGAACATGAAAATTAACATTTTGGTTTGTGAAAAACGTAAAAATTTGTATTTTTTGGGGGAAAAACTTAAAAAAAAGCAAAAAAAATTATTTTGAGCATTTTTCCAATTTTATGGAGAAAAAACGCAAAAAATGGAATATTGAATTTTTTCATTTTTTTTGTTAAAAACATGAAAATTCGCATTTTGGTTTGTGAATAAAGTAAAAATTTGTATTTTTTGGGGGAAAAACTTAAAGAAAAACAAAAAAAAAATTTGGGCATTTTCCCAATTTTTTGCAGAAAAAACGCGAAAAAATGGTATATTGAATTTTTTCACTTTTTTGGTTAAAAACATGAAAATTAACATTTTGGTTAGTAAAAAACGTAAAAATTTGTATATTATTAAGGAAAAAACGTAAAACAAAAAAACAAGCAATTTTTGGGCATTTTTCCAATTTTTTTGTAAAAAATAACGAAAAATATGGGATATTGAATTTTTTCATTTTTATGGGGAAATACATAAAAATTTGCATTCTAGTTTGTGAAAAACGTAAAAGTTGGTATTTTATTGGGGAAAAACTTAAAAAAAAAACAAGAAAAAAATTTTGGGCATTTTTCCAATTTTTTGGAGAAAAAACGCGAAAAAATGGTATATTGCATTTTTTCATTTTTTTGGTCAAAAACATGAAAATTCGCATTTTGGTTTGTGAAAAACGTAAAAATATATATTTTTGGGGGGAAAAACTTAAAAAAAAACAAAGAAAAAATGTTGGGCATTTTTCCAATTTTTTGGAGAAAAAACGCGAAAAAATGGTATATTGAATTTTTTCATTTTTTTGGTTAAAAACATGAAAATTCCCATTTTGGTTTGTGAAAAACGTAAAATATTTGTATTTTTTGGGGGAAAAACTAAAAAAAAAAAAAAAAAAAAAAATTTTGGGCATTTTCCCAATTTTTTGGAGAAAAAACGCAAAAAAATGCTTGATTGAATTTTTTCACTTTTTTTGGTTAAAAACATGAAAACTCACATTTTGGTTAGTAAAAAACGTAAAAATTTGTATATTATTAAGGAAAAACGTAAAACAAAAAAAAAAAAAAATTTCGCCATTTTTCCAATTTTTTGGAGAAAAATGACGAAAAATATGGGATATTGAATTTTTTTCATTTTTATGGGGAAATACATGAAAATTTGCATTCTAGTTTGTGAAAAACGTAAAAGTTGGTATTTTATTGGGGAAAAACTTAAAAAAAACAAGAAAAAAATTTTGGGTTTTTTTCCAATTTTTTGGAGAAAAAACGCCAAAAAATGGTATATTGAATTTTTTCATTTTTTTGGTTAAGAACATGAAAATTCACATTTTGGTTTGTGAAAAACGTAAAAATTTGTATTTTTGGGGGGAAAAACTTCAAAAAAATCAAAAAAAATTATTTTGAGCATTTTTCCAATTTTATGGAGAAAAAACGCAAAAAATGGAATATTGAATTTTTTCATTTTTTTTGTTAAAAACATGAAAATTCGCATTTTGGTTTGTGAATAAAGTAAAAATTTGTATTTTTTGGGGGAAAAACTTAAAGAAAAACAAAAAAAAAATTTGGGCATTTTCCTAATTTTTTGCAGAAAAAACGCAAAAAAATGGTAAATTGAATTTTTTAATTTTTTTGGGGAAATACATGAAAATTTGCATTCTAGTTTGTAAAAACGTAAAAGTTGGTATTTTATTGGGGAAAAACTTAAAAAAAAAACAAGAAAAAAATGTTGGGCATTTTTCCAATTTTTTGGAGAAAAAACGCAAAAAAAAATGCTAAATTGAATTTGGGGGGAAAAATCTTATTAAAAAAAAGCAAAATAATTATTTTGAGCATTTTTCCAATTTAATGGAGAAAAAACGCAAAAAATGGAATATTGAATTTTTTTCATTTTTTTGGTTAAAAACATGAAAATTCGCATTTTGGTTTGTGAATAAAGTAAAATTTTGTATTTTTGGGGGGAAAAACTTAAAGAAAAACAAAAAATAAATTTGGTCATTTTCCCAATTTTTTGCAGAAAAAACGCAAAAAAATGGTAAATTGAATTTTTTCATTTTTTTGGTTAAAAACATGAAAATTCGCATTTTGGTTTGTGAAAATAGTAAAAATTTTTATTTTTTTGGGAAAAAACGTAAAACAAAAGAAAACAAAATCTTGGGCATTTTTCCAATTTTTTGGAGAAAAAACGCAAAAAAATGGTATATTGAATTTTTTCATTTTTGTGGTCAAAAACATGAAAATTCGCATTTTGGTTTGTGAAAAACGTAAAAATATATATTTTTTGGGGGAAAAACTTAAAAAAAACAAAGAAAAAATGTTGGGCATGGAAAAAAAATGGTATATGGAAAAAATGGTATATTGAATTTTTTAATTTTTTTGGTTAAAAACATGAAAATTCCCATTTTGGTTTGTGAAAAAGGTAAAATATTTGTATTTTTTGGGGGAAAAACTAAAAAAAAACAAAAAAAAATGTTGGGCATTTTTACAATTTTTTGGAGAAAAAACGCAAAAAAATGCTAAATTGAATTTTTTCACTTTTTTGGTTAAAAACATGAAAATTCACATTTTGGTTAGTAAAAAACGTAAAAATTTGTATATTATTAAGGAAAAACGTAAAACAAAAAAAAAAAAAATTCGCCATTTTTCCAATTTTTTGGAGAAAAATGACGAAAAATATGGGATATTGAATTTTTTCATTTTTATGGGGAAATACATGAAAATTTGCATTCTAGTTTGTGAAAAACGTAAAAGTTGGTATTTTATTGGGGAAAAACTTAAAAAAAAACAAGAAAAAAATTTTGGGTTTTTTTCCAATTTTTTTGAGAAAAAACGCCAAAAAATGGTATATTGAATTTTTTCATTTTTTTGGTTAAGAACATGAAAATTCACATTTTGGTTTGTGAAAAACGTAAAAATTTGTATTTTTGGGGGGAAAAACTTCAAAAAAATCAAAAAAATTATTTTGAGCATTTTTCCAATTTTATGGAGAAAAAACGCAAAAAATGGAATATTGAATTTTTTCATTTTTTTTGTTAAAAACATGAAATTCGCAAAAAACGCAAAAAATGGAATATTGAATTTTTTCATTTTTTTTGTTAAAAACATGAAAATTCGCATTTTGGTTTGTGAATAAAGTAAAAATTTGTATTTTTGGGGGGGAAAAACTTAAAGAAAAATAAAAAAAATATTTGGGCATTTTCCCAATTTTTTGCAGAAAAAACGCAAAAAAATGGTAAATTGAATTTTTTTATTTTTTTGGGGAAATACATGAAAATTTGCATTCTAGTTTGTAAAAACGTAAAAGTTGGTATTTTATTGGGGAAAAACTTCAAAAAAAAAACAAAAAAAAAAAATTTTGGGCATTTTTCCAATTTTTTGGAGAAAAAACGCAAAAAATGGTATATTGAATTTTTTCATTTTTTTGGTTAAAAACATGAAAATTTGCATTTTGGTTTGTGAAAATAGTAAAAATTTTTATTTTTTTGGGAAAAAACGTAAAACAAAAGAAAACAAAATCTTGGGCATTTTTCCAATTTTTTGGAGAAAAAACGTAAAAAAATGGTATATTGAATTTTTTCATTTTTTTGGTTAAAAACATGAAAATTCCCATTTTGGTTTGTGAAAAACGTAAAATATTTGTATTTTTGGGGGGAAAAACTTAAAAAAAAACAAAGAAAAAATTTTGGGCATTTTTCCAATTTTTTGGAAAAAAAACGCAAAAAAATGCTAAATTGAATTTTTTCACTTTTTTGGTTAAAAACATGAAAATTCACATTTTGGTTAGTAAAAAACGTAAAAATTTGTATATTATTAAGGAAAAACGTAAAACAAAAAAACAAGCAATTTTTGGGCATTTTTCCAATTTTTTTGAAAAAAATAACGAAAAATATGGGATATTGAATTTTTTCATTTTTATGGGAAAATACATGAAAATTTGCATTCTAGTTTGTGAAAAACGTAAAAGTTGGTATTTTATTGGGGAAAAACTTAAAAAAAAACAAAAAAAAAATTTTGGGCATTTTTCCAATTTTTTGGAGAAAAAACGCCAAAAAATGGTATATTGAATTTTTTCATTTTTTTGGTTAAGAACATGAAAATTAACATTTTGGTTTGTGAAAAACGTAAAAATTTGTATTTTTGGGGGGAAAAACTTAAAAAAAAGCAAAAAAAATTATTTTGAGCATTTTTCCAATTTTATGGAGAAAAAACGCAAAAAATGGAATATTGAATTTTTTCATTTTTTTTGTTAAAAACATGAAAATTCGCATTTTGGTTTGTGAATAAAGTAAAAATTTGTATTTTTGGGGGGAAAAACTTAAAGAAAAACAAAAAAAAAATTTGGGCATTTTCCCAATTTTTTGCAGAAAAAACGCGAAAAAATGGTATATTGAATTTTTTCACTTTTTTGGTTAAAAACATGAAAATTAACATTTTGGTTAGTAAAAAACGTAAAAATTTGTATATTATTAAGGAAAAACGTAAAACAAAAAAACAAGCAATTTTTGGGCATTTTTCCAATTTTTTTGTAAAAAATAACGAAAAATATGGGATATTGAATTTTTTCATTTTTATGGGGAAATACATAAAAATTTGCATTCTAGTTTGTGAAAAACGTAAAAGTTGGTATTTTATTGGGGAAAAACTTAAAAAAAAACAAGAAAAAAATTTTGGGCATTTTTCCAATTTTTTGGAGAAAAAACGCGAAAAAATGGTATATTGAATTTTTTCATTTTTTTGGTCAAAAACATGAAAATTCGCATTTTGGTTTGTGAAAAACGTAAAAATATATATTTTTTGGGGGAAAAACTTAAAAAAAAACAAAGAAAAAATGTTGGGCATTTTTCCAATTTTTTGGAGAAAAAACGCGAAAAAATGGTATATTGAATTTTTTCATTTTTTTGGTTAAAAACATGAAAATTCCCATTTTGGTTTGTGAAAAACGTAAAATATTTGTATTTTTGGGGGGAAAAACTAAAAAAAAAACAAAAAAAAAATTTTGGGCATTTTCCCAATTTTTTGGAGAAAAAACGCAAAAAAATGCTTGATTGAATTTTTTCACTTTTTTGGTTAAAAACATGAAAACTCACATTTTGGTTAGTAAAAAAACGTAAAAATTTGTATATTATTAAGGAAAAACGTAAAACAAAAAAAAAAAAAAAAATTTCGCGCATTTTTCCAATTTTTTGGAGAAAAATGACGAAAAATATGGGATATTGAATTTTTTCATTTTTATGGGGAAATACATGAAAATTTGCATTCTAGTTTGTGAAAAACGTAAAAGTTGGTATTTTATTGGGGAAAAACTTAAAAAAAACAAGAAAAAAATTTTGGGTTTTTTTCCAATTTTTTGGAGAAAAAACGCCAAAAAATGGTATATTGAATTTTTTCATTTTTTTGGTTAAGAACATGAAAATTCACATTTTGGTTTGTGAAAAACGTAAAAATTTGTATTTTTGGGGGGAAAAACTTCAAAAAAATCAAAATAATTATTTTGAGCATTTTTCCAATTTAATGGAGAAAAAACGCAAAAAATGGAATATTGAATTTTTTCATTTTTTTGGTTAAAAACATGAAAATTCGCATTTTGGTTTGTGAATAAAGTAAAATTTTGTATTTTTGGGGGGAAAAACTTAAAGAAAAACAAAAAATAAATTTGGTCATTTTCCCAATTTTTTGCAGAAAAAACGCAAAAAAATGGTAAATTGAATTTTTTCATTTTTTTGGTTAAAAACATGAAAATTCGCATTTTGGTTTGTGAAAATAGTAAAAATTTTTATTTTTTTGGGAAAAAACGTAAAACAAAAGAAAACAAAATCTTGGGCATTTTTCCAATTTTTTGGAGAAAAAACGCAAAAAAATGGTATATTGAATTTTTTCATTTTTTGTGGTCAAAAACATGAAAATTCGCATTTTGGTTTGTGAAAAACGTAAAAATATATATTTTTTGGGGGAAAAACTTAAAAAAAACAAAGAAAAAATGTTGGGCATGTTAAAAATTTATATGGAAAAAAATGCGAAAAAATGGTATATTGAATTTTTTAATTTTTTTGGTTAAAAACATGAAAATTCCCATTTTGGTTTGTGAAAAAGGTAAAATATTTGTATTTTTTGGGGGAAAAACTAAAAAAAAACAAAAAAAAATGTTGGGCATTTTTACAATTTTTTGGAGAAAAAACGCAAAAAAATGGTAAATTGAATTTTTTCACTTTTTTGGTTAAAAACATGAAAATTCACATTTTGGTTAGTAAAAAACGTAAAAATTTGTATATTATTAAGGAAAAACGTAAAACAAAAAAAAAAAAATTTCGCCATTTTTCCAATTTTTTGGAGAAAAATGACGAAAAATATGGGATATTGAATTTTTTCATTTTTATGGGGAAATACATGAAAATTTGCATTCTAGTTTGTGAAAAACGTAAAAGTTGGTATTTTATTGGGGAAAAACTTAAAAAAAAACAAGAAAAAAATTTTGGGCATTTTTTCCAATTTTTTTGAGAAAAAACGCCAAAAAATGGTATATTGAATTTTTTCATTTTTTTGGTTAAGAACATGAAAATTCACATTTTGGTTTGTGAAAAACGTAAAAATTTGTATTTTTGGGGGGAAAAACTTCAAAAAAATCAAAAAAATTATTTTGAGCATTTTTCCAATTTTATGGAGAAAAAACGCAAAAAATGGAATATTGAATTTTTTCATTTTTTTTTGTTAAAAACATGAAAATTCGCATTTTGGTTTGTGAATAAAGTAAAAATTTGTATTTTTGGGGGGAAAAACTTAAAGAAAAATAAAAAAAAATATTTGGGCATTTTCCCAATTTTTTGCAGAAAAAACGCAAAAAAATGGTAAATTGAATTTTTTTATTTTTTTGGGGAAATACATGAAAATTTGCATTCTAGTTTGTAAAAACGTAAAAGTTGGTATTTTATTGGGGAAAAACTTCAAAAAAAAAACAAAAAAAAAATTTTGGGCATTTTTCCAATTTTTTGGAGAAAAAACGCCAAATAAATGTATATAGAATTTTTTCATTTTTTTGGGGAAATACATGAAAATTTGCATTCTAGTTTGTGAAAAACGTAAAAGTTGGTATTTTATTGGGGAAAAACTTAAAAAAAAACAAAGAAAAAATGTTGGGCATTTTTCCAATTTTTTGGAGAAAAAACGCGAAAAAATGGTATATTGAATTTTTTCACTTTTTTGGTTAAAAACATGAAAATTCACATTTTGGTTAGTAAAAAACGTAAAAATTTGTATATTATTAAGGAAAAACGTAAAACAAAAAAACAAGCAATTTTTGGGCATTTTTCCAATTTTTTTGAAAAAAATAACGAAAAATATGGGATATTGAATTTTTTCATTTTTATGGGGAAATACATGAAAATTTGCATTCTAGTTTGTGAAAAACGTAAAAGTTGGTATTTTATTGGGGAAAAACTTAAAAAAAACAAGAAAAAAAATTTGGGCATTTTTTCAATTTTTTGGAGAAAAAATGCCAAAAAAATGGTATATGGAATTTTTCATTTTTTTGGTTAAGAACATGAAAATTCACATTTTGGTTTGTGAAAAACGTAAAAATTTGTATTTTTGGGGGGAAAAACTTAAAAGAAAATCAAAAAAAAAATTTGGGCATTTTCCCAATTTTTTGCAGAAAAAACGCAAAAAAATGGTAAATTGAATTTTTTCATTTTTTTGGGGAAATACATGAAAATTTGCATTCTAGTTTGTGAAAAACGTAAAAGTTGGTATTTTATTGGGGAAAAACTTAAAAAAAAACAAAAAAAAATTTTGGGCATTTTTCCAATTTTTTGGAGAAAAAACGCAAAAAATGGTATATTGAATTTTTTCATTTTTTTGGTTAAAAACATGAAAATTTGCATTTTGGTTTGTGAAAATAGTAAAAATTTTTATTTTTTTGGGAAAAAACGTAAAACAAAAGAAAACAAAATCTTGGGCATTTTTCCAATTTTTTGGAGAAAAAACGCAAAAAAATGGTATATTGAATTTTTTCATTTTTTTGGTCAAAAACATGAAAATTCGCATTTTGGTTTGTGAAAAACGTAAAAATATATATTTTTGGGGGGAAAAACTTAAAAAAAACAAAGAAAAAATGTTGGGCATTTTTCCAATTTTTTGGAGAAAAAACGCAAAAAAATGGTATATTGAATTTTTTCATTTTTTTGGTTAAAAACATGAAAATTCCCATTTTGGTTTGTGAAAAACGTAAAATATTTGTATTTTTGGGGGGAAAAACTAAAAAAAAAAAAACAAAAAAAAAATTTTGGGCATTTTTCCAATTTTTTGGAAAAAAAAACGCAAAAAAATGCTAAATTGAATTTTTTCACTTTTTTCGTTAAAAACATGAAAATTCACATTTTGGTTAGTAAAAAACGTAAAAATTTGTATATTATTAAGGAAAAACGTAAAACAAAAAAACAAGCAATTTTTGGGCACTTTTCCAATTTTTTTGAAAAAAATAACGAAAAATATGGGATATTGAATTTTTTCATTATTATGGGGAAATACATGAAAATTTGCATTCTAGTATGTAAAAAACGTAAAAGTTGGTATTTTATTGGGGAAAAACTTAAAAAAAACAAGAAAAAAATTTTGGGCATTTTTCCAATTTTTTGGAGAAAAAACGCCAAAAATTGGTATATTGAATTTTTTCATTTTTTTGGTTAAGAACATGAAAATTCACATTTTGGTTTGTGAAAAACGTAAAAATTTGTATTTTTGAGGGGAAAAACTTAAAAAAAAGCAAAAAAATTATTTTGAGCATTTTTCCAATTTTATGGAGAAAAAACGCAAAAAATGGAATATTGAATTTTTTCATTTTTTTTGTTAAAAACATGAAAATTCGCATTTTGGTTTGTGAATAAAGTAAAAATTTGTATTTTTGGGGGGAAAAACTTAAAGAAAAACAAAAAAAAAAATTTGGGCATTTTCCCAATATTTTGCAGAAAAAACGCAAAAAAATTGGTAAATTGAATTTTTTCATTTTTTTGGGGAAATACATGAAAATTTGCATTCTAGTTTGTGAAAACGTAAATGTTGGTATTTTATTGGGGAAAAACTTAAAAAAAAAACTAAAAAAAAATATTGGGCATTTTTCCAATTTTTTGGAGAAAAAACGCGAAAAAATGGTATATTGAATTTTTTCACTTTTTTGGTTAAAAACATGAAAATTAACATTTTGGTTAGTAAAAAACGTAAAAATTTGTATATTATTAAGGAAAAACGTAAAACAAAAAAACAAGCAATTTTTGGGCATTTTTCCAATTTTTTTGTAAAAAATAACGAAAAATATGGGATATTGAATTTTTTCATTTTTATGGGGAAATACATAAAAATTTGCATTCTAGTTTGTGAAAAACGTAAAAGTTGGTATTTTATTGGGGAAAAACTTAAAAAAAACAAGAAAAAAATTTTGGGCATTTTGCCAATTTTTTGGAGAAAAAACGCGAAAAAATGGTATATTGAATTTTTTCATTTTTTTGGTCAAAAACATGAAAATTCGCATTTCGGTTTGTGAAAAACGTAAAAATATATATTTTTGGGGGGAAAAACTTAAAAAAAACAAAGAAAAAATGTTGGGCATTTTTCCAATTTTTTGGAGAAAAAACGCGAAAAAATGGTATATTGAATTTTTTCATTTTTTTGGTTAAAAACATGAAAATTCCCATTTTGGTTTGTGAAAAACGTAAAATATTTGTATTTTTTGGGGGAAAAACTAAAAAAAAAACAAAAAAAAAATTTTGGGCATTTTCCCAATTTTTTGGAGAAAAAACGCAAAAAAATGCTTAATTGAATTTTTTCACTTTTTTGGTTAAAAACATGAAAATTCACATTTTGGTTAGTAAAAAACGTAAAAATTTGTATATTATTAAGGAAAAACGTAAAACAAAAAAAAAAAAAATTTCGCCATTTTTCCAATTTTTTGGAGAAAAATGACGAAAAATATGGGATATTGAATTTTTTCATTTTTATGGGGAAATACATGAAAATTTGCATTCTAGTTTGTGAAAAACGTAAAAGTTGGTATTTTATTGGGGAAAAACTTAAAAAAAACAAGAAAAAAATTTTGGGTTTTTTTCCAATTTTTTGGAGAAAAAACGCCAAAAAATGGTATATTGAATTTTTTCATTTTTTTGGGGAAATACATGAAAATTTGCATTCTAGTTTGTGAAAAACGTAAAAGTTGGTATTTTATTGGGGAAAAACTTAAAAAAAACAAGAAAAAAATTTTGGGCATTTTTCCAATTTTTTGGAGAAAAAACGCCAAAAAATGGTAAATTGAATTTTTTCATTTTTTTGGGAAATACATGAAAATTTGCATTCTAGTTTGTAAAAACGTAAAAGTTGGTATTTTATTGGGGAAAAACTTCAAAAAAAAAACAAAAAAAGAATTTTGGGCATTTTTCCAATTTTTTGGAGAAAAAACGCCAAAAAAATGTATATTGAATTTTTTCATTTTTTTGGGGAAATACATGAAAATTTGCATTCTAGTTTGTGAAAAACGTAAAAGTTGGTATTTTATTGGGGAAAAACTTAAAAAATAAAAACAAAAAAAAAATTTTGGGCATTTTTCCAATTTTTTGGAGAAAAAACGCAAAAAATGGTATATTGAATTTTTTCATTTTTTTGGTTAAAAACATGAAAATTTGCATTTTGGTTTGTGAAAATAGTAAAAATTTTTATTTTTTTGGGAAAAAACGTAAAACAAAAGAAAAGAAAATTTTGGGCATTTTTCCAATTTTTTGGAACATGAAAATTCCCATTTTGGTTTGTGAAAAACGTAAAATATTTGTATTTTTGGGGGGAAAAACTAAAAAGAAAACAAAAAAAAATTTTGGGCATTTTTCCAATTTTTTGGAGAAAAAACGCAAAAAAATGCTAAATTGAATTTTTTCACTTTTTTGGTTAAAAACATGAAAATTCACATTTTGGTTAGTAAAAAACGTAAAAATTTGTATATTATTAAGGAAAAACGTAAAACAAAAAAACAAGCAATTTTTGGGCATTTTTCCAATTTTTTGGAGAAAAAACGCCAAAAAATGGTATATTGAATTTTTTCATTTTTTTGGTTAAGAACATGAAAATTCACATTTTGGTTTGTGAAAAACGTAAAAATTTGTATTTTTGGGGGGAAAAACTTAAAAAAAAGCAAAAAAATTATTTTGAGCATTTTTCCAATTTTATGGAGAAAAAACGCAAAAAATGGAATATTGAATTTTTTCATTTTTTTTGTTAAAAACATGAAAATTCGCATTTTGGTTTGTGAATAAAGTAAAAATTTGTATTTTTGGGGGGAAAAACTTAAAGAAAAATAAAAAAAATATTTGGGCATTTTCCCAATTTTTTGCAGAAAAAACGCAAAAAAATGGTAAATTGAATTTTTTTATTTTTTTGGGGAAATACATGAAAATTTGCATTCTAGTTTGTAAAAACGTAAAAGTTGGTATTTTATTGGGGAAAAACTTAAAAAAAACAAAGAAAAAATGTTGGGCATTTTTCCAATTTTTTGGAGAAAAAACGCGAAAAAATGGTATATTGAATTTTTTCACTTTTTTGGTTAAAAACATGAAAATTCACATTTTGGTTAGTAAAAAACGTAAAAATTTGTATATTATTAAGGAAAAACGTAAAACAAAAAAACAAGCAATTTTTGGGCATTTTTCCAATTTTTTTGAAAAAAATAACGAAAAATATGGGATATTGAATTTTTTCATTTTTATGGGGAAATACATGAAAATTTGCATTCTAGTTTGTGAAAAACGTAAAAGTTGGTATTTTATTGGGGAAAAACTTAAAAAAAACAAGAAAAAAAATTTGGGCATTTTTCCAATTTTTTGGAGAAAAAATGCCAAAAAAATGGTATATGGAATTTTTCATTTTTTTGGTTAAGAACATGAAAATTCACATTTTGGTTTGTGAAAAACGTAAAAATTTGTATTTTTGGGGGGAAAAACTTAAAGAAAAACAAAAAAAAAATTTGGGCATTTTCCCAATTTTTTGCAGAAAAAACGCAAAAAAATGGTAAATTGAATTTTTTCATTTTTTTGGGGAAATACATGAAAATTTGCATTCTAGTTTGTGAAAAACGTAAAAGTTGGTATTTTATTGGGGAAAAACTTAAAAAAAAAACAAAAAAAAATTTTGGGCATTTTTCCAATTTTTTGGAGAAAAAACGCAAAAAATGGTATATTGAATTTTTTCATTTTTTTGGTTAAAAACATGAAAATTTGCATTTTGGTTTGTGAAAATAGTAAAAATTTTTATTTTTTTGGGAAAAAACGTAAAACAAAAGAAAACAAAATCTTGGGCATTTTTCCAATTTTTTGGAGAAAAAACGCAAAAAAATGGTATATTGAATTTTTTCATTTTTTTGGTCAAAAACATGAAAATTCGCATTTTGGTTTGTGAAAAACGTAAAAATATATATTTTTTGGGGGGAAAAACTTAAAAAAAACAAAGAAAAAATGTTGGGCATTTTTCCAATTTTTTGGAGAAAAAACGCAAAAAAATGGTATATTGAATTTTTTCATTTTTTTGGTTAAAAACATGAAAATTCCCATTTTGGTTTGTGAAAAACGTAAAATATTTGTATTTTTGGGGGGAAAAACTAAAAAAAAAACAAAAAAAAAATTTTGGGCATTTTTCCAATTTTTTGGAGAAAAAACGCAAAAAAATGCTAAATTGAATTTTTTCATTTTTTTGGTTAAAAACATGAAAATTCACATTTTGGTTAGTAAAAAACGTAAAAATTTGTATATTATTAAGGAAAAACGTAAAACAAAAAAACAAGCAATTTTTGGGCATTTTTCCAATTTTTTTGAAAAAAATAACGAAAAATATGGGATATTGAATTTTTTCATTTTTATGGGAAAATACATGAAAATTTGCATTCTAGTTTGTGAAAAACGTAAAAGTTGGTATTTTATTGGGGAAAAACTTAAAAAAAAACAAAAAAAAAATTTTGGGCATTTTTCCAATTTTTTGGAGAAAAAACGCCAAAAAATGGTATATTGAATTTTTTCATTTTTTTGGTTAAGAACATGAAAATTAACATTTTGGTTTGTGAAAAACGTAAAAATTTGTATTTTTGGGGGGAAAAACTTAAAAAAAAGCAAAAAAAATTATTTTGAGCATTTTTCCAATTTTATGGAGAAAAAACGCAAAAAATGGAATATTGAATTTTTTCATTTTTTTTGTTAAAAACATGAAAATTCGCATTTTGGTTTGTGAATAAAGTAAAAATTTGTATTTTTGGGGGGAAAAACTTAAAGAAAAACAAAAAAAAAATTTGGGCATTTTCCCAATTTTTTGCAGAAAAAACGCGAAAAAATGGTATATTGAATTTTTTCATTTTTTTGGTTAAAAACATGAAAATTAACATTTTGGTTAGTAAAAAACGTAAAAATTTGTATATTATTAAGGAAAAACGTAAAACAAAAAAACAAGCAATTTTTGGGCATTTTTCCAATTTTTTTGTAAAAAATAACGAAAAATATGGGATATTGAATTTTTTCATTTTTATGGGGAAATACATAAAAATTTGCATTCTAGTTTGTGAAAAACGTAAAAGTTGGTATTTTATTGGGGAAAAACTTAAAAAAAAACAAGAAAAAAATTTTGGGCATTTTTCCAATTTTTTGGAGAAAAAACGCGAAAAAATGGTATATTGCATTTTTTCATTTTTTTGGTCAAAAACATGAAAATTCGCATTTTGGTTTGTGAAAAACGTAAAAATATATATTTTTTGGGGGAAAAACTTAAAAAAAACAAAGAAAAAATGTTGGGCATTTTTCCAATTTTTTGGAGAAAAAACGCGAAAAAATGGTATATTGAATTTTTTCATTTTTTTGGTTAAAAACATGAAAATTCCCATTTTGGTTTGTGAAAAACGTAAAATATTTGTATTTTTGGGGGGAAAAACTAAAAAAAAAAACAAAAAAAAAATTTTGGGCATTTTCCCAATTTTTTGGAGAAAAAACGCAAAAAAATGCTTGATTGAATTTTTTCACTTTTTTGGTTAAAAACATGAAAACTCACATTTTGGTTAGTAAAAAACGTAAAAATTTGTATATTATTAAGGAAAAACGTAAAACAAAAAAAAAAAAAATTTCGCCATTTTTCCAATTTTTTGGAGAAAAATGACGAAAAATATGGGATATTGAATTTTTTCATTTTTATGGGGAAATACATGAAAATTTGCATTCTAGTTTGTGAAAAACGTAAAAGTTGGTATTTTATTGGGGAAAAACTTAAAAAAAAACAAGAAAAAAATTTTGGGTTTTTTTCCAATTTTTTGGAGAAAAAACGCCAAAAAATGGTATATTGAATTTTTTCATTTTTTTGGTTAAGAACATGAAAATTCACATTTTGGTTTGTGAAAAACGTAAAAATTTGTATTTTTGGGGGGAAAAACTTCAAAAAAATCAAAAAAATTATTTTGAGCATTTTTCCAATTTTATGGAGAAAAAACGCAAAAAATGGAATATTGCATTTTTTCATTTTTTTTGTTAAAAACATGAAAATTCGCATTTTGGTTTGTGAATAAAGTAAAAATTTGTATTTTTTGGGGGAAAAACTTAAAGAAAAACAAAAAAAAAATTTGGGCATTTTCCTAATTTTTTGCAGAAAAAACGCAAAAAAATGGTAAATTGAATTTTTTAATTTTTTTGGGGAAATACATGAAAATTTGCATTCTAGTTTGTAAAAACGTAAAAGTTGGTATTTTATTGGGGAAAAACTTAAAAAAAAAACAAGAAAAAAATGTTGGGCATTTTTCCAATTTTTTGGAGAAAAAACGCAAAAAAATGCTAAATTGAATTTGGGGGGAAAAACTTAAAAAAAAGCAAAATAATTATTTTGAGCATTTTTCCAATTTAATGGAGAAAAAACGCAAAAAATGGAATATTGAATTTTTTCATTTTTTTGGTTAAAAACATGAAAATTCGCATTTTGGTTTGTGAATAAAGTAAAATTTTGTATTTTTGGGGGGAAAAACTTAAAGAAAAACAAAAAATAAATTTGGTCATTTTCCCAATTTTTTGCAGAAAAAACGCAAAAAAATGGTAAATTGAATTTTTTCATTTTTTTGGTTAAAAACATGAAAATTCGCATTTTGGTTTGTGAAAATAGTAAAAATTTTTATTTTTTTGGGAAAAAACGTAAAACAAAAGAAAACAAAATCTTGGGCATTTTTCCAATTTTTTGGAGAAAAAACGCAAAAAAATGGTATATTGAATTTTTTCATTTTTGTGGTCAAAAACATGAAAATTCGCATTTTGGTTTGTGAAAAACGTAAAAATATATATTTTTTGGGGGAAAAACTTAAAAAAAACAAAGAAAAAATGTTGGGCATGTGCAAAAAAAATGGTATATGGAAAAAATGGTATATTGAATTTTTTAATTTTTTTGGTTAAAAACATGAAAATTCCCATTTTGGTTTGTGAAAAAGGTAAAATATTTGTATTTTTTGGGGGAAAAACTAAAAAAAAAACAAAAAAAAATGTTGGGCATTTTTACAATTTTTTGGAGAAAAAACGCAAAAAAATGCTAAATTGAATTTTTTCACTTTTTTGGTTAAAAACATGAAAATTCACATTTTGGTTAGTAAAAAACGTAAAAATTTGTATATTATTAAGGAAAAACGTAAAACAAAAAAAAAAAAAATTCGCCATTTTTCCAATTTTTTGGAGAAAAATGACGAAAAATATGGGATATTGAATTTTTTCATTTTTATGGGGAAATACATGAAAATTTGCATTCTAGTTTGTGAAAAACGTAAAAGTTGGTATTTTATTGGGGAAAAACTTAAAAAAAAACAAGAAAAAAATTTTGGGTTTTTTTCCAATTTTTTTGAGAAAAAACGCCAAAAAATGGTATATTGAATTTTTTCATTTTTTTGGTTAAGAACATGAAAATTCACATTTTGGTTTGTGAAAAACGTAAAAATTTGTATTTTTGGGGGGAAAAACTTAAAAAAAAATCAAAAAAATTATTTTGAGCATTTTTCCAATTTTATGGAGAAAAAACGCAAAAAATGGAATATTGAATTTTTTCATTTTTTTTGTTAAAAACATGAAATTCGCAAAAAACGCAAAAAATGGAATATTGAATTTTTTCATTTTTTTTGTTAAAAACATGAAAATTCGCATTTTGGTTTGTGAATAAAGTAAAAATTTGTATTTTTGGGGGGAAAAACTTAAAGAAAAATAAAAAAAATATTTGGGCATTTTCCCAATTTTTTGCAGAAAAAACGCAAAAAAATGGTAAATTGAATTTTTTTATTTTTTTGGGGAAATACATGAAAATTTGCATTCTAGTTTGTGAAAAACGTAAAAGTTGGTATTTTATTGGGGAAAAACTTCAAAAAAAAAACAAAAAAAAATTTTGGGCATTTTTCCAATTTTTTGGAGAAAAAACGCAAAAAATGGTATATTGAATTTTTTCATTTTTTTGGTTAAAAACATGAAAATTTGCATTTTGGTTTGTGAAAATAGTAAAAATTTTTATTTTTTTGGGAAAAAACGTAAAACAAAAGAAAACAAAATCTTGGGCATTTTTCCAATTTTTTGGAGAAAAAACGCAAAAAAATGGTATATTGAATTTTTTCATTTTTTTGGTTAAAAACATGAAAATTCCCATTTTGGTTTGTGAAAAACGTAAAATATTTGTATTTTTGGGGGGAAAAACTTAAAAAAAACAAAGAAAAAATTTTGGGCATTTTTCCAATTTTTTGGAGAAAAAACGCAAAAAAATGCTAAATTGAATTTTTTCACTTTTTTGGTTAAAAACATGAAAATTCACATTTTGGTTAGTAAAAAACGTAAAAATTTGTATATTATTAAGGAAAAACGTAAAACAAAAAAACAAGCAATTTTTGGGCATTTTTCCAATTTTTTTGAAAAAAATAACGAAAAATATGGGATATTGAATTTTTTCATTTTTATGGGAAAATACATGAAAATTTGCATTCTAGTTTGTGAAAAACGTAAAAGTTGGTATTTTATTGGGGAAAAACTTAAAAAAAAAAAAAAAAAAATTTTGGGCATTTTTCCAATTTTTTGGAGAAAAAACGCCAAAAAATGGTATATTGAATTTTTTCATTTTTTTGGTTAAGAACATGAAAATTCACATTTTGGTTTGTGAAAAACGTAAAAATTTGTATTTTTGGGGGAAAAACTTAAAAAAAAGCAAAAAAAATTATTTTGAGCATTTTTCCAATTTTATGGAGAAAAAACGCAAAAAATGGAATATTGAATTTTTTCATTTTTTTTGTTAAAAACATGAAAATTCGCATTTTGGTTTGTGAATAAAGTAAAAATTTGTATTTTTGGGGGGAAAAACTTAAAGAAAAACAAAAAAAAAATTTTGGGCATTTTCCCAATTTTTTGCAGAAAAAACGCGAAAAAATGGTATATTGAATTTTTTCACTTTTTTGGTTAAAAACATGAAAATTCACATTTTGGTTAGTAAAAAACGTAAAAATTTGTATATTATTAAGGAAAAACGTAAAACAAAAAAACAAGCAATTTTTGGGCATTTTTCCAATTTTTTGGAAAAAATAACGAAAAATATGGGATATTGAATTTTTTTCATTTTTATGGGGAAATACATAAAAATTTGCATTCTAGTTTGTGAAAAACGTAAAAGTTGGTATTTTATTGGGGAAAAACTTAAAAAAAAACAAGAAAAAAATTTTGGGCATTTTTCCAATTTTTTGGAGAAAAAACGCGAAAAAATGGTATATTGAATTTTTTCATTTTTTTGGTCAAAAACATGAAAATTCGCATTTTGGTTTGTGAAAAACGTAAAAATATATATTTTTGGGGGAAAAAACTTAAAAAAAACAAAGAAAAAATGTTGGGCATTTTTCCAATTTTTTGGAGAAAAAACGCGAAAAAATGGTATATTGAATTTTTTCATTTTTTTGGTTAAAAACATGAAAATTCCCATTTTGGTTTGTGAAAAACGTAAAATATTTGTATTTTTGGGGGGAAAAACTAAAAAAAAAAACAAAAAAAAAATTTTGGGCATTTTTCCAATTTTTTGGAGAAAAAACGCAAAAAAATGCTAGATTGAATTTTTTCACTTTTTTGGTTAAAAACATGAAAATTCACATTTTGGTTAGTAAAAAACGTAAAAATTTGTATATTATTAAGGAAAAACGTAAAACAAAAAAAAAAAAAATATTTCGGGCATTTTTCCAATTTTTTGGAGAAAAATGACGAAAAATATGGGATATTGAATTTTTTCATTTTTATGGGGAAATACATGAAAATTTGCATTCTAGTTTGTGAAAAACGTAAAAGTTGGTATTTTATTGGGGAAAAACTTAAAAAAAACAAGAAAAAAATTTTGGGCTTTTTTCCAATTTTTTGGAGAAAAAACGCCAAAAAATGGTATATTGAATTTTTTCATTTTTTTGGTTAAGAACATGAAAATTCACATTTTGGTTTGTGAAAAACGTAAAAATTTGTATTTTTGGGGGGAAAAACTTCAAAAAAAATCAAAATAATTATTTTGAGCATTTTTCCAATTTAATGGAGAAAAAACGCAAAAAATGGAATATTGAATTTTTTCATTTTTTTGGTTAAAAACATGAAAATTCGCATTTTGGTTTGTGAATAAAGTAAAATATTTGTATTTTTGGGGGGAAAAACTTAAAGAAAAACAAAAAATAAATTTGGGCATTTTCCCAATTTTTTGCAGAAAAAACGCAAAAAAATGGTAAATTGAATTTTTTCATTTTTTTGGTTAAAAACATGAAAATTCGCATTTTGGTTTGTGAAAATACGTAAAAATTTTTATTTTTTTGGGAAAAAACGTAAAACAAAAAAAAACAAAATCTTGGGCATTTTTCCAATTTTTTGGAGAAAAAACGCAAAAAAATGGTATATTGAATTTTTTCATTTTTGTGGTCAAAAACATGAAAATTCGCATTTTGGTTTGTGAAAAACGTAAAAATATATATTTTTTGGGGGAAAAACTTAAAAAAAACAAAGAAAAAAATGTTGGGCATTTTTTGGAAAAAAAATGGTATATGCGCAAAAAATGGTATATTGAATTTTTTAATTTTTTTGGTTAAAAACATGAAAATTCCCATTTTGGTTTGTGAAAAAGGTAAAATATTTGTATTTTTTGGGGGAAAAACTTAAAAAAAAACAAAAAAAAATGTTGGGCATTTTTACAATTTTTTGGAGAAAAAACGCAAAACAATGCTAAATTGAATTTTTTCACTTTTTTGGTTAAAAACATGAAAATTCACATTTTGGTTAGTAAAAAACGTAAAAATTTGTATATTATTAAGGAAAAACGTAAAACAAAAAAAAAAAAAATTTCGGGCATTTTTCCAATTTTTTGGAGAAAAATGACGAAAAATATGGGATATTGAATTTTTTCATTTTTATGGGGAAATACATGAAAATTTGCATTCTAGTTTGTGAAAAACGTAAAAGTTGGTATTTTATTGGGGAAAAACTTAAAAAAAAAACAAGAAAAAAATTTTGGGCTTTTTTTCCAATTTTTTTGAGAAAAAACGCCAAAAAATGGTATATTGAATTTTTTCATTTTTTTGGTTAAGAACATGAAAATTCACATTTTGGTTTGTGAAAAACGTAAAAATTTGTATTTTTGGGGGGAAAAACTTCAAAAAAATCAAAAAAATTATTTTGAGCATTTTTCCAATTTTATGGAGAAAAAACGCAAAAAATGGAATATTGAATTTTTTCATTTTTTTTGTTAAAAACATGAAAATTCGCATTTTGGTTTGTGAATAAAGTAAAAATTTGTATTTTTGGGGGGAAAAACTTAAAGAAAAATAAAAAAAATATTTGGGCATTTTCCCAATTTTTTGCAGAAAAAACGCAAAAAAATGGTAAATTGAATTTTTTCATTTTTTTGGGGAAATACATGAAAATTTGCATTCTAGTTTGTAAAAAACGTAAAAGTTGGTATTTTATTGGGGAAAAACTTCAAAAAAAAAACAAAAAAAAATTTTGGGCATTTTTCCAATTTTTTGGAGAAAAAACGCCAAATAAATGTATATTGAATTTTTTCATTTTTTTGGGGAAATACATGAAAATTTGCATTCTAGTTTGTGAAAAACGTAAAAGTTGGTATTTTATTGGGGAAAAACTTAAAAAAAACAAAGAAAAAATGTTGGGCATTTTTCCAATTTTTTGGAGAAAAAACGCGAAAAAATGGTATATTGAATTTTTTCATTTTTTTGGTTAAAAACATGAAAATTCACATTTTGGTTAGTAAAAAACGTAAAAATTTGTATATTATTAGGGAAAAACGTAAAACAAAAAAACAAGCAATTTTTGGGCATTTTTCCAATTTTTTGAAAAAAATAACGCAAAAATATGGGATATTGAATTTTTTCATTTTTATGGGGAAATACATGAAAATTTGCATTCTAGTTTGTGAAAAACGTAAAAGTTGGTATTTTATTGGGGAAAAACTTAAAAAAAAACAAGAAAAAAAATTTTGGGCATTTTTTCAATTTTTTGGAGAAAAAATGCCAAAAAAATGGTATATTGAATTTTTTCATTTTTTTGGTTAAGAACATGAAAATTCACATTTTGGTTTGTGAAAAACGTAAAAATTTGTATTTTTGGGGGGAAAAACTTAAAGAAAAACAAAAAAAAATTTGGGCATTTTCCCAATTTTTTGCAGAAAAAACGCAAAAAAATGGTAAATTGAATTTTTTCATTTTTTTGGGGAAATACATGAAAATTTGCATTCTAGTTTGTGAAAAACGTAAAAGTTGGTATTTTATTGGGGAAAAACTTAAAAAAAAACAAAAAAAAAATTTTGGGCATTTTTCCAATTTTTTGGAGAAAAAACGCAAAAAATGGTATATTGAATTTTTTCATTTTTTTGGTTAAAAACATGAAAATTTGCATTTTGGTTTGTGAAAATAGTAAAAATTTTTATTTTTTTGGGAAAAAACGTAAAACAAAAGAAAACAAAATCTTGGGCATTTTTCCAATTTTTTGGAGAAAAAACGCAAAAAAATGGTATATTGAATTTTTTCATTTTTTTGGTCAAAAACATGAAAATTCGCATTTTGGTTTGTGAAAAACGTAAAAATATATATTTTTGGGGGAAAAACTTAAAAAAAACAAAGAAAAAATGTTGGGCATTTTTCCAATTTTTTGGAGAAAAAACGCAAAAAAATGGTATATTGAATTTTTTCATTTTTTTGGTTAAAAACATGAAAATTCCCATTTTGGTTTGTGAAAAACGTAAAATATTTGTATTTTTGGGGGGAAAAACTAAAAAAAAAAACAAAAAAAAAATTTTGGGCATTTTTCCAATTTTTTGGAGAAAAAACGCAAAAAAATGCTAAATTGAATTTTTTCACTTTTTTCGTTAAAAACATGAAAATTCACATTTTGGTTAGTAAAAAACGTAAAAATTTGTATATTATTAAGGAAAAACGTAAAACAAAAAAACAAGCAATTTTTGGGCACTTTTCCAATTTTTTTGAAAAAAATAACGAAAAATATGGGATATTGAATTTTTTCATTATTATGGGGAAATACATGAAAATTTGCATTCTAGTATGTAAAAAACGTAAAAGTTGGTATTTTATTGGGGAAAAACTTAAAAAAAACAAGAAAAAAATTTTGGGCATTTTTCCAATTTTTTGGAGAAAAAACGCCAAAAATTGGTATATTGAATTTTTTCATTTTTTTGGTTAAGAACATGAAAATTCACATTTTGGTTTGTGAAAAACGTAAAAATTTGTATTTTTGAGGGGAAAAACTTAAAAAAAAGCAAAAAAATTATTTTGAGCATTTTTCCAATTTTATGGAGAAAAAACGCAAAAAATGGAATATTGAATTTTTTCATTTTTTTTTGTTAAAAACATGAAAATTCGCATTTTGGTTTGTGAATAAAGTAAAAATTTGTATTTTTGGGGGGAAAAACTTAAAGAAAAACAAAAAAAAAATTTGGGCATTTCCCAATATTTTGCAGAAAAAACGCAAAAAAATTGGTAAATTGAATTTTTTCATTTTTTTGGGGAAATACATGAAAATTTGCATTCTAGTTTGTGAAAACGTAAATGTTGGTATTTTATTGGGGAAAAACTTAAAAAAAAAACTAAAAAAAAATATTGGGCATTTTTCCAATTTTTTGGAGAAAAAACGCAAAAAAATGGTATATTGAATTTTTTCATTTTTTTGGTCAAAAACATGAAAATTCGCATTTTGGTTTGTGAAAAACGTAAAAATATATATTTTTGGGGGGAAAAACTTAAAAAAAACAAAGAAAAAATGTTGGGAATTTTTCCAATTTTTTGGAGAAAAAACGCGAAAAAATGGTATATTGAATTTTTTCATTTTTTTGGTTAAAAACATGAAAATTCCCATTTTGGTTTGTGAAATACGTAAAAATATATATTTTTGGGGGGAAAAACTTAAAAAAAACAAAGAAAAAATGTTGGGCATTTTTCCAATTTTTTGGAGAAAAAACGCGAAAAAATGGTATATTGAATTTTTTCATTTTTTTGGTTAAAAACTTGAAAATTCATATTTTGGTTAGTAAAAAACGTAAAAATTTGTATATTATTAAGGAAAAACGTAAAACAAAAAAACAAGCAATTTTTGGGCATTTTTCCAATTTTTTTGAAAAAAATAACGAAAAATATGGGATATTGAATTTTTTCATTTTTTTTGTTAAAAACATGAAAATTCGCATTTTGGTTTGTGAATAAAGTAAAAATTTGTATTTTTGGGGGAAAAAACTTAAAGAAAAACAAAAAAAAAAATTTGGGCATTTTCCCAATTTTTTGCAGAAAAAACGCAAAAAAATTGGTAAATTGAATTTTTTCATTTTTTTGGGGAAATACATGAAAATTTGCATTCTAGTTTGTGAAAACGTAAATGTTGGTATTTTATTGGGGAAAAACTTAAAAAAAAAAACAAAAAAAAAATGTTGGGCATTTTTCCAATTTTTTGGAGAAAAAACGCAAAAAATGGAATATTGAATTTTTTCATTTTTTTTGTTAAAAACATGAAAATTCGCATTTTGGTTTGTGAATAAAGTAAAAATTTGTATTTTTGGGGGAAAAACTTAAAGAAAAACAAAAAAAAAATTTGGGCATTTTCCCAATATTTTGCAGAAAAAACGCAAAAAAATTGGTAAATTGAATTTTTTCATTTTTTTGGGGAAATACATGAAAATTTGCATTCTAGTTTGTGAAAAACGTAAAAGTTGGTATTTTATTGGGGAAAAAATTAAAAAAAAAACTAAAAAAAAATATTGGGCATTTTTCCAATTTTTTGGAGAAAAAACGCAAAAAAATGGTATATTGAATTTTTTCATTTTTTTGGTCAAAAACATGAAAATTCGCATTTTGGTTTGTGAAAAACGTAAAAATATATATTTTTGGGGGGAAAAACTTAAAAAAAACAAAGAAAAAATGTTGGGCATTTTTCCAATTTTTTGGAGAAAAAACGCGAAAAAATGCTAAATTGAATTTTTTCACTTTTTTGGTTAAAAACTTGAAAATTCATATTTTGGTTAGTAAAAAACGTAAAAATTTGTATATTATTAAGGAAAAACGTAAAACAAAAAAACAAGCAATTTTTGGGAATTTTTCCAATTTTTTTTGAAAAAAATAACGAAAAATATGGGATATTGAATTTTTTCATTATTATGGGGAAATACATGAAAATTTGCATTCTAGTTTGTGAAAAACGTAAAAGTTGGTATTTTATTGGGGAAAAACTTAAAAAAAAAACTAAAAAAAAATATTGGGCATTTTTCCAATTTTTTGGAGAAAAAACGCAAAAAATTGGTATATTGAATTTTTTCATTTTTTTGGTTAAGAACATGAAAATTCACATTTTGGTTTGTGAAAAACGTAAAAATTTGTATTTTTGGGGGGAAAAACTTAAAAAAAAGCAAAAAAAATTATTTTGAGCATTTTTTCCAATTTTATGGAGAAAAAACGCAAAAAATGGAATATTGAATTTTTTCATTTTTTTTGTTAAAAACATGAAAATTCGCATTTTGGTTTGTGAATAAAGTAAAAATTTGTATTTTTGGGGGGAAAAACTTAAAGAAAAACAAAAAAAAAAATTTGGGCATTTTCCCAATATTTTGCAGAAAAAACGCAAAAAAATTGGTAAATTGAATTTTTTCATTTTTTTGGGGAAATACATGAAAATTTGCATTCTAGTTTGTGAAAACGTAAATGTTGGTATTTTATTGGGGAAAAACTTAAAAAAAAAACTAAAAAAAAATATTGGGCATTTTTCCAATTTTTTGGAGAAAAAACGCAAAAAAATGGTATATTGAATTTTTTCATTTTTTTGGTCAAAAACATGAAAATTCGCATTTTGGTTTGTGAAAAACGTAAAAATATATATTTTTGGGGGGAAAAACTTAAAAAAAACAAAGAAAAAATGTTGGGAATTTTTCCAATTTTTTGGAGAAAAAACGCGAAAAAATGGTATATTGAATTTTTTCATTTTTTTGGTTAAAAACATGAAAATTCCCATTTTGGTTTGTGAAATACGTAAAAATATATATTTTTGGGGGGAAAAACTTAAAAAAAAACAAAGAAAAAATGTTGGGCATTTTTCCAATTTTTTGGAGAAAAAACGCGAAAAAATGGTATATTGAATTTTTTCATTTTTTTGGTTAAAAACTTGAAAATTCATATTTTGGTTAGTAAAAAACGTAAAAATTTGTATATTATTAAGGAAAAACGTAAAACAAAAAAACAAGCAATTTTTGGGAATTTTTCCAATTTTTTTGAAAAAAATAACGAAAAATATGGGATATTGAATTTTTTCATTTTTATGGGGAAATACATGAAAATTTGCATTCTAGTTTGTGAAAAACGTAAAAGTTGGTATTTTATTGGGGAAAAACTTAAAAAAAAACAAGAAAAAAATTTTGGGCATTTTTCCAATTTTTTGGAGAAAAAACGCCAAAAAATGGTATATTGAATTTTTTCATTTTTTTGGTTAAGAACATGAAAATTTGCATTTTGGTTTGTGAAAATAGTAAAAATTTTTATTTTTTTGGGAAAAAACGTAAAACAAAAGATAACAAAATCTTGGGCATTTTTCCAATTTTTTGGAGAAAAAACGCGAAAAAATGGTATATTGAATTTTTTCATTTTTTTGGTCAAAAACATGAAAATTCGCATTTTGGTTTGTGAAAAACGTAAAAATATATATTTTTGGGGGGAAAAACTTAAAAAAAACAAAGAAAAAATGTTGGGCATTTTTCCAATTTTTTGGAGAAAAAACGCAAAAAAATGGTATATTGAATTTTTTCATTTTTTTGGTTAAAAACATGAAAATTCCCATTTTGGTTTGTGAATAAACGTAAAAATTTGTATTTTTTGGGGGAAAAACTAAAAAAAAAACAAAAAAAAAATTTTGGGCATTTTTCCAATTTTTTGGAGAAAAAACGCAAAAAAATGCTGAAATTGAATTTTTTCACTTTTTTGGTTAAAACATGAAAATTCACATTTTGGTTAGTAAAAAACGTAAAAATTTGTATATTATTAAGGAAAAACGTAAAACAAAAAAAACAAGCAATTTTTGGGCATTTTTCCAATTTTTTTGAAAAAAATAACGAAAAATATTGGATATTGAATTTTTTCATTTTTTTTGTTAAAAACATGAAAATTCGCATTTTGGTTTGTGAATAAAGTAAAAATTTGTATTTTTGGGGGGAAAAACTTAAAGAAAAACAAAAAAAAAATTTAGTCATTTTCCAATTTTTTGCAGAAAAAACGCAAAAAAATGGTATATTAAATTGTTTCATTTTTTTGGTTAAAAACATGAAAATTCCCATTTTGGTTTGTGAAAAACGTAAAATATTTGTATTTTTGGGGGGAAAAACTAAAAAAAAACAAAAAAAAAATTTTGGGCATTTTTCCAATTTTTTGGAGAAAAAACGCAAAAAAATGCTAAATTGAATTTTTTCACTTTTTTGGTTAAAAACATGAAAATTCACATTTTGGTTAGTAAAAAACGTAAAAATTTGTATATTATTAAGAAAAAACGTAAAACAAAAAAACAAGCAATTTTTGGGCATTTTTCCAATTTTTTTGAAAAAAATAACGAAAAATATGGGATATTGAATTTTTTCATTTTTATGGGGAAATACATGAAAATTTGCATTCTAGTTTGTGAAAAACGTAAAAGTTGGTATTTTATTGGGGAAAAACTTAAAAAAAACAAGAAAAAAATTTTGGGCATTTTTCCAATTTTTTGGAGAAAAAACGCCAAAAAATGGTATATTGAATTTTTTCATTTTTTTGGTTAAGAACATGAAAATTCACATTTTGGTTTGTGAAAAACGTAAAAATTTGTATTTTTGGGGGGAAAAACTTAAAAAAAAGCAAAAAAATTATTTTGAGCATTTTTCCAATTTTATGGAGAAAAAACGCAAAAAATGGAATATTGAATTTTTTCATTTTTTTTGTTAAAAACATGAAAATTCGCATTTTGGTTTGTGAATAAAGTAAAAATTTGTATTTTTGGGGGGAAAAACTTAAAGAAAAACAAAAAAAAAATTTGGGCATTTTTCCAATTTTTTGCAGAAAAAACGCAAAAAAATGGTAAATTGAATTTTTTCATTTTTTTGGGGAAATACATGAAAATTTGCATTCTAGTTTGTGAAAAACGTAAAAGTTGGTATTTTATTGGGGAAAAAATTAAAAAAAAAAAACAAAAAAAAATTTTTGGGCATTTTTCCAATTTTTTGGAGAAAAAACGCAAAAAATGGTATATTGAATTTTTTCATTTTTTTGGTTAAAAACATGAAAATTTGCATTTTGGTTTGTGAAAATAGTAAAAATTTTTATTTTTTGGGGAAAAAACGTAAAACAAAAGATAACAAAATCTTGGGCATTTTTCCAATTTTTTGGAGAAAAAACGCGAAAAAATGGTATATTGAATTTTTTCATTTTTTTGGTCAAAAACATGAAAATTCGCATTTTGGTTTGTGAAAAACGTAAAAATATATATTTTTGGGGGGAAAAACTTAAAAAAAACAAAGAAAAAATGTTGGGCATTTTTCCAATTTTTTGGAGAAAAAACGCGAAAAAATGGTATATTGAATTTTTTCATTTTTTTGGTTAAAAACATGAAAATTCCCATTTTGGTTTGTGAATAAAGTAAAAATTTGTATTTTTGGGGGAAAAAACTAAAAAAAAAAACAAAAAAAAAATTTTGGGCATTTTTCCAATTTTTTGGAGAAAAAACGCAAAAAAATGCTGAATTGAATTTTTTCACTTTTTTGGTTAAAAACATGAAAATTCACATTTTGGTTAGTAAAAAACGTAAAAATTTGTATATTATTAAGGAAAAACGTAAAACAAAAAAACAAGCAATTTTTGGGAATTTTTCCAATTTTTTTGAAAAAAATAACGAAAAATATTGGATATTGAATTTTTTCATTTTTTTTGTTAAAAACATGAAAATTCGCATTTTGGTTTGTGAAAAACGTAAAAATTTGTATTTTTGGGGGGAAAAACTTAAAGAAAAACAAAAAAAAAAATGTTGGGCATTTTTCCAATTTTTTGCAGAAAAAACGCAAAAAAATGGTATATTAAATTTTTTCATTTTTTTGGTTAAAAACATGAAAATTCCCATTTTGGTTTGTGAAAAACGTAAAATATTTGTATTTTTGGGGGGAAAAACTAAAAAAAAACAAAAAAAAAATTTTGGGCATTTTTCCAATTTTTTGGAGAAAAAACGCAAAAAAATGCTAAATTGAATTTTTTCACTTTTTTGGTTAAAAACATGAAAATTCACATTTTGGTTAGTAAAAAACGTAAAAATTTGTATATTATTAAGAAAAAACGTAAAACAAAAAAACAAGCAATTTTTGGGCATTTTTCCATTTTTTTTGAAAAAAATAACGAAAAATATGGGATATTGAATTTTTTCATTTTTTATGGGGAAATACATGAAAATTTGCATTCTAGTTTGTGAAAAACGTAAAAGTTGGTATTTTATTGGGGAAAAACTTAAAAAAAACAAGAAAAAAATTTTGGGCATTTTTCCAATTTTTTGGAGAAAAAACGCCAAAAAATGGAATATTGAATTTTTTCATTTTTTTGGTTAAGAACATGAAAATTCACATTTTGGTTTGTGAAAAACGTAAAAATTTGTATTTTTGGGGGGAAAAACTTAAAAAAAAGCAAAAAAATTATTTTGAGCATTTTTCCAATTTTATGGAGAAAAAACGCAAAAAATGGAATATTGAATTTTTTCATTTTTTTTGTTAAAAACATGAAAATTCGCATTTTGGTTTGTGAATAAAGTAAAAATTTGTATTTTTGGGGGGAAAAACTTAAAGAAAAACAAAAAAAAAATTTGGGCATTTTTCCAATTTTTTGCAGAAAAAACGCAAAAAAATGGTAAATTGAATTTTTTCATTTTTTTGGGGAAATACATGAAAATTTGCATTCTAGTTTGTGAAAAACGTAAAAGTTGGTATTTTATTGGGGAAAAAATTAAAAAAAAAACAAAAAAAAATTTTGGGCATTTTTCCAATTTTTTGGAGAAAAAACGCAAAAAATGGTATATTGAATTTTTTCATTTTTTTGGTTAAAAACATGAAAATTTGCATTTTGGTTTGTGAAAATAGTAAAAATATATATTTTTGGGGGAAAAACTTAAAAAAAAACAAAGAAAAAATGTTGGGCATTTTTCCAATTTTTTGGAGAAAAAACGCGAAAAAATGGTATATTGAATTTTTTCATTTTTTTGGTCAAAAACATGAAAATTCGCATTTTGGTTTGTGAAAAACGTAAAAATATATATTTTTTGGGGGAAAAACTTAAAAAAAACAAACAAAAAATGTTGGGCATTATTCCAATTTTTTGGAGAAAAAACGCGAAAAAATGGTATATTGAATTTTTTAATTTTTTTGGTTAAAAACATGAAAATTCCCATTTTGGTTTGTGAGAAACGTAAAATATTTGTATTTTTGGGGGGAAAAACTAAAAAAAAAAACAAAAAAAAAATTTTGGGCATTTTTCCAATTTTTTGGAGAAAAAACGCAAAAAAATGCTAAATTGAATTTTTTCACTTTTTTGGTTAAAAACATGAAAATTCACATTTTGGTTAGTAAAAAACGTAAAAATTTGTATATTATTAAGGAAAAACGTAAAACAAAAAAACAAGCAATTTTTGGGAATTTTTCCAATTTTTTTGAAAAAAATAACGAAAAATATGGGATATTGAATTTTTTCATTTATATGGGGAAATACATGAAAATTTGCATTCTAGTTTGTGAAAAACGTAAAAGTTGGTATTTTATTGGGGAAAAACTTAAAAAAAAACAAGAAAAAAATTTTGGGCATTTTTCCAATTTTTTGGAGAAAAAACGCCAAAAATTGGTATATTGAATTTTTTCATTTTTTTGGTTAAGAACATGAAAATTCACATTTTGGTTTGTGAAAAACGTAAAAATTTGAATTTTGGGGGGGAAAAACTTAAAAAAAACCAAAAAAATTATTTTGAGCATTTTTCCAATTTTATGGAGAAAAAACGCAAAAAATGGAATATTGAATTTTTTCATTTTTTTTGTTAAAAACATGAAAATTCGCATTTTGGTTTGTGAATAAAGTAAAAATTTGTATTTTTGGGGGGAAAAACTTAAAGAAAAAAAAAAAATAATTTGGGCATTTTTCCAATTTTTTGCAGAAAAAACGCAAAAAAATGGTAAATTGAATTTTTTCATTTTTTTGGGGAAATACATGAAAATTTGCATTCTAGTTTGTGAAAAACGTAAAAGTTGGTATTTTATTGGGGAAAAAATTAAAAAAAAAAACAAGAAAAAAATTTTGGGCTTTTTTCCAATTTTTTGGAGAAAAAACGCCAAAAATTGGTATATTGAATTTTTTTAATTTTTTTGGTTAAGAACATGAAAATTCACATTTTGGTTTGTGAAAAACGTAAAAATTTGAATTTTGGGGGGAAAAACTTAAAAAAAACCAAAAAAATTATTTTGAGCATTTTTCCAATTTTATGGAGAAAAAACGCAAAAAATGGAATATTGAATTTTTTCATTTTTTTTGTTAAAAACATGAAAATTCGCATTTTGGTTTGTGAATAAAGTAAAAATTTGTATTTTTGGGGGGAAAAACTTAAAGAAAAACAAAAAAAAAATTTGGGCATTTTTCCAATTTTTTGCAGAAAAAACGCAAAAAAATGGTAAATTGAATTTTTTCATTTTATTGGGGAAATACATGAAAATTTGCATTCTAGTTTGTGAAAAACGTAAAAGTTGGTATTTTATTGGGGAAAAAATTAAAAAAAAAAACAAGAAAAAAATTTTGGGCTTTTTTCCAATTTTTTGGAGAAAAAACGCCAAAAATTGGTATATTGAATTTTTTTAATTTTTTTGGTTAAGAACATGAAAATTCACATTTTGGTTTGTGAAAAACGTAAAAATTTGTATTTTTGGGGGGAAAAACTTAAAAAAAACATAGAAAAAATGTTGGGCATTTTTCCAATTTTTTGGAGAAAAAACGCAAAAAAATGCTGAATTGAATTTTTTCACTTTTTTGGTTAAAAACATGAAAATTTGCATTTTGGTTTGTGAAAATAGTAAAAATTTTTATTTTTTTGGGAAAAAACGTAAAACAAAAGATAACAAAATCTTGGGCATTTTTCCAATTTTTTGGAGAAAAAACGCGAAAAAATGGTATATTGAATTTTTTCATTTTTTTGGTCAAAAACATGAAAATTCGCATTTTGGTTTGTGAAAAACGTAAAAATATATATATATTTGGGGGAAAAACTTAAAAAAAACAAAGAAAAAATGTTGGGCATTTTTCCAATTTTTTGGAGAAAAAACGCGAAAAAATGGTATATTGAATTTTTTCATTTTTTTGGTTAAAAACATGAAAATTCCCATTTTGGTTTGTGAATAAAGTAAAAATTTGTATTTTTGGGGGGAAAAACTAAAAAAAAAACAAAAAAAAAATTTTGGGCATTTTTCCAATTTTTTGGAGAAAAAACGCAAAAAAATGCTGAATTGAATTTTTTCACTTTTTTGGTTAAAAACATGAAAATTCACATTTTGGTTAGTAAAAAACGTAAAAATTTGTATATTATTAAGGAAAAACGTAAAACAAAAAAACAAGCAATTTTTGGGAATTTTTCCAATTTTTTTGAAAAAAATAACGAAAAATATTGGATATTGAATTTTTTCATTTTTTTTTGTTAAAAACATGAAAATTCGCATTTTGGTTTGTGAATAAAGTAAAAATTTGTATTTTTGGGGGGAAAAACTTAAAGAAAAACAAAAAAAAAAAAGTCATTTTCCAATTTTTTGCAGAAAAAACGCAAAAAAATGGTATATTAAATTTTTTCATTTTTTTGGTTAAAAACATGAAAATTCCCATTTTGGTTTGTGAAAAACGTAAAATATTTGTATTTTTGGGGGGAAAAACTAAAAAAAAAACAAAAAAAAAATTTTGGGCATTTTTCCAATTTTTTGGAGAAAAAACGCAAAAAAATGCTAAATTGAATTTTTTCACTTTTTTGGTTAAAAACATGAAAATTCACATTTTGGTTAGTAAAAAACGTAAAAATTTGTATATTATTAAGAAAAAACGTAAAACAAAAAAACAAGCAATTTTTGGGCATTTTTCCAATTTTTTTGAAAAAAATAACGAAAAATATGGGATATTGAATTTTTTCATTTTTATGGGGAAATACATGAAAATTTGCATTCTAGTTTGTGAAAAACGTAAAAGTTGGTATTTTATTGGGGAAAAACTTAAAAAAAAACAAGAAAAAAATTTTGGGCATTTTTCCAATTTTTTGGAGAAAAAACGCCAAAAAATGGTATATTGAATTTTTTCATTTTTTTGGTTAAGAACATGAAAATTCACATTTTGGTTTGTGAAAAACGTAAAAATTTGTATTTTTGGGGGGAAAAACTTAAAAAAAAGCAAAAAAATTATTTTGAGCATTTTTCCAATTTTATGGAGAAAAAACGCAAAAAATGGAATATTGAATTTTTTCATTTTTTTTGTTAAAAACATGAAAATTCGCATTTTGGTTTGTGAATAAAGTAAAAATTTGTATTTTTGGGGGGAAAAACTTAAAGAAAAACAAAAAAAAAATTTGGGCATTTTTCCAATTTTTTGCAGAAAAAACGCAAAAAAATGGTAAATTGAATTTTTTCATTTTTTTGGGGAAATACATGAAAATTTGCATTCTAGTTTGTGAAAAACGTAAAAGTTGGTATTTTATTGGGGAAAAAATTAAAAAAAAAACAAAAAAAAAATTTTGGGCATTTTTCCAATTTTTTGGAGAAAAAACGCAAAAAATGGTATATTGAATTTTTTCATTTTTTTGGTTCAAAACATGAAAATTTGCATTTTGGTTTGTGAAAATAGTAAAAATATATATTTTTGGGGGGAAAAACTTAAAAAAAAACAAAGAAAAAATGTTGGGCATTTTTCCAATTTTTTGGAGAAAAAACGCGAAAAAATGGTATATTGAATTTTTTCATTTTTTTGGTCAAAAACATGAAAATTCGCATTTTGGTTTGTGAAAAACGTAAAAATATATATTTTTGGGGGGAAAAACTTAAAAAAAAACAAACAAAAAATGTTGGGCATTATTCCAATTTTTTGGAGAAAAAACGCGAAAAAATGGTATATTGAATTTTTTAATTTTTTTGGTTAAAAACATGAAAATTCCCATTTTGGTTTGTGAGAAACGTAAAATATTTGTATTTTTGGGGGGAAAAACTAAAAAAAAAACAAAAAAAAAATTTTGGGCATTTTTCCAATTTTTTGGAGAAAAAACGCAAAAAAATGCTAAATTGAATTTTTTCACTTTTTTTGGTTAAAAACATGAAAATTCACATTTTGGTTAGTAAAAAACGTAAAAATTTGTATATTATTAAGGAAAAACGTAAAACAAAAAAACAAGCAATTTTTGGGAATTTTTCCAATTTTTTTGAAAAAAATAACGAAAAATATGGGATATTGAATTTTTCCATTTATATGGGGAAATACATGAAAATTTGCATTCTAGTTTGTGAAAAACGTAAAAGTTGGTATTTTATTGGGGAAAAACTTAAAAAAAACAAGAAAAAAATTTTGGGCATTTTTCCAATTTTTTGGAGAAAAAACGCCAAAAATTGGTATATTGAATTTTTTCATTTTTTTGGTTAAGAACATGAAAATTCACATTTTGGTTTGTGAAAAACGTAAAAATTTGAATTTTGGGGGGAAAAACTTAAAAAAAACCAAAAAAATTATTTTGAGCATTTTTCCAATTTTATGGAGAAAAAACGCAAAAAATGGAATATTGAATTTTTTCATTTTTTTTGTTAAAAACATGAAAATTCGCATTTTGGTTTGTGAATAAAGTAAAAATTTGTATTTTTGGGGGGAAAAACTTAAAGAAAAACAAAAAAAAAAATTTGGGCATTTTTCCAATTTTTTGCAGAAAAAACGCAAAAAAATGGTAAATTGAATTTTTTCATTTTTTTGGGGAAATACATGAAAATTTGCATTCTAGTTTGTGAAAAACGTAAAAGTTGGTATTTTATTGGGGAAAAAATTAAAAAAAAAACAAGAAAAAAATTTTGGGCTTTTTTCCAATTTTTTGGAGAAAAAAACGCCAAAAATTGGTATATTGAATTTTTTTAATTTTTTTGGTTAAGAACATGAAAATTCGCATTTTGGTTTGTGAAAAACGTAAAAATTTGTATTTTTGGGGGAAAAACTTAAAAAAAACATAGAAAAAATGTTGGGCATTTTTCCAATTTTTTGGAGAAAAAACGCGAAAAAATGGTAATTTGAATTTTTTCATTTTTTTGGTTAAAAACATGAAAATTCCCATTTTGGTTTGTGAAATACGTAAAAATTTTTATATTATTAAGGAAAAACGTAAAACAAAAAAACAAGCAATTTTTGGGCATTTTTCCAATTTTTTGGAGAAAAAACGCAAAAAATGGTATATTGAATTTTTTCATTTTTTTGGTTAAAAACATGAAAATTTGCATTTTGGTTTGTGAAAATAGTAAAAATTTTTATTTTTTTGGGAAAAACGTAAAACAAAAAGAAAACAAAATCTTGGGCATTTTTCCAATTTTTTGGAGAAAAAACGCAAAAAAATGGTATATTGAAAATTTTCATTTTTTTGGTCAAAAACATGAAAATTCGCATTTTGGTTTGGGAAAAACGTAAAAATATATATTTTTGGGGGGAAAAACTTTAAAAAAAAAACAAAGAAAAAATGTTGGGCATTTTTCCAATTTTTTGGAGAAAAAACGCCAAAAAATGGTATATTGAATTTTTTCATTTTTTTGGTTAAGAACATGAAAATTCGCATTTTGGTTTGTGAATAAAGTAAAAATTTTTAATTTTGGGGGGAAAAACTTAAAGAAAAACAAAAAAAAAATTTGGGCATTTTCCCAATTTTTTGCAGAAAAAACGCAAAAAAATGGTAAATTGAATTTTTTCATTTTTTTGGGGAAATACATGAAAATTTGCATTCTAGTTTGTGAAAAACGTAAAAGTTGGTATTTTATTGGGGAAAAACTTAAAAACAAAAACAAAAAAAAAATTTTGGGCATTTTTCCAATTTTTTGGAGAAAAAACGCAAAAAATGGAATATTGAATTTTTTCATTTTTTTTGTTAAAAACATGAAAATTCCCATTTTGGTTTGTGAAAAACGTAAAATATTTGTATTTTTGGGAGGAAAAACTAAAAAAAAAAAACAAAAAAAAAATTTTGGGCATTTTTCCAATTTTTTGGAGAAAAAACGCAAAAAAATGCTGAATTGAATTTTTTCACTTTTTTGGTTAACAACATGAAAATTCACATTTTGGTTAGTAAAAAACGTAAAAATTTGTATATTATTAAGGAAAAACGTAAAACAAAAAAACAAGCAATTTTTGGGCATTTTTCCAATTTTTTTGAAAAAAATAACGAAAAATATGGGATATTGAATTTTTTCATTTTTATGGGGAAATACAAAAAAAATTTGCATTCTAGTTTGTGAAAAACGTAAAAGTTGGTATTTTATTGGGGAAAAACTTAAAAAAAACAAGAAAAAAATTTTGGGCATATTTCCAATTTTTTGGAGAAAAAACGCAAAAAATTGTATATTGAATTTTTTTAATTTTTTTGGGGAAATACATGAAAATTTGCATTCTAGTTTGTGAAAAACGTAAAAGTTGGTATTTTATTGGGGAAAAAATTAAAAAAAAAACAAAAAAAAAATTTTGGGCATTTTTCCAATTTTTTTGAGAAAAAACGCAAAAAATGGTATATTGAATTTTTTCATTTTTTTGGTTAAAAACATGAAAATTTGCATTTTGGTTTGTGAAAATAGTAAAAATATATATTTTTGGGGGGAAAAACTTAAAAAAAAACAAAGAAAAAATGTTGGGCATTTTTCCAATTTTTTGGAGAAAAAACGCGAAAAAATGGTATATTGAATTTTTTCATTTTTTTGGTCAAAAACATGAAAATTCGCATTTTGGTTTGTGAAAAACGTAAAAATATATATTTTTGGGGGGAAAAACTTAAAAAAAAACAAACAAAAAATGTTGGGCATTATTCCAATTTTTTGGAGAAAAAACGCGAAAAAATGGTATATTGAATTTTTTAATTTTTTTGGTTAAAAACATGAAAATTCCCATTTTGGTTTGTGAGAAACGTAAAATATTTGTATTTTTGGGGGGAAAAACTAAAAAAAAAACAAAAAAAAATTTTGGGCATTTTTCCAATTTTTTGGAGAAAAAACGCAAAAAAATGCTAAATTGAATTTTTTCACTTTTTTGGTTAAAAACATGAAAATTCACATTTTGGTTAGTAAAAAACGTAAAAATTTGTATATTATTAAGGAAAAACGTAAAACAAAAAAACAAGCAATTTTTGGGAATTTTTCCAATTTTTTTGAAAAAAATAACGAAAAATATGGGATATTGAATTTTTTCATTTATATGGGGAAATACATGAAAATTTGCATTCTAGTTTGTGAAAAACGTAAAAGTTGGTATTTTATTGGGGAAAAACTTAAAAAAAACAAGAAAAAAATTTTGGGCATTTTTCCAATTTTTTGGAGAAAAAACGCCAAAAATTGGTATATTGAATTTTTTCATTTTTTTGGTTAAGAACATGAAAATTCACATTTTGGTTTGTGAAAAACGTAAAAATTTGAATTTTGGGGGGAAAAACTTAAAAAAAACCAAAAAAATTATTTTGAGCATTTTTCCAATTTTATGGAGAAAAAACGCAAAAAATGGAATATTGAATTTTTTCATTTTTTTTTGTTAAAAACATGAAAATTCGCATTTTGGTTTGTGAATAAAGTAAAAATTTGTATTTTTGGGGGGAAAAACTTAAAGAAAAACAAAAAAAAAATTTGGGCATTTTTCCAATTTTTTGCAGAAAAAACGCAAAAAAATGGTAAATTGAATTTTTTCATTTTTTTGGGGAAATACATGAAAATTTGCATTCTAGTTTGTGAAAAACGTAAAAGTTGGTATTTTATTGGGGAAAAAATTAAAAAAAAAAACAAGAAAAAAATTTTGGGCTTTTTTCCAATTTTTTGGAGAAAAAACGCCAAAAATTGGTATATTGAATTTTTTTAATTTTTTTGGTTAAGAACATGAAAATTCACATTTTGGTTTGTGAAAAACGTAAAAATTTGTATTTTTGGGGGGAAAAACTTAAAAAAAACATAGAAAAAATGTTGGGCATTTTTCCAATTTTTTGGAGAAAAAACGCGAAAAAATGGTAATTTGAATTTTTTCATTTTTTTGGTTAAAAACATGAAAATTCCCATTTTGGTTTGTGAAATACGTAAAAATTTTTATATTATTAAGGAAAAACGTAAAACAAAAAAACAAGCAATTTTTGGGCATTTTTCCAATTTTTTGGAGAAAAAACGCAAAAAATGGTATATTGAATTTTTTCATTTTTTTGGTTAAAAACATGAAAATTTGCATTTTGGTTTGTGAAAATAGTAAAAATTTTTATTTTTTTGGGAAAAACGTAAAACAAAAGAAAACAAAATCTTGGGCATTTTTCCAATTTTTTGGAGAAAAAACGCAAAAAAATGGTATATTGAAAATTTTCATTTTTTTGGTCAAAAACATGAAAATTCGCATTTTGGTTTGGGAAAAACGTAAAAATATATATTTTTGGGGGGAAAAACTTTAAAAAAAAAACAAAGAAAAAATGTTGGGCATTTTTCCAATTTTTTGGAGAAAAAACGCCAAAAAATGGTATATTGAATTTTTTCATTTTTTTGGTTAAGAACATGAAAATTCGCATTTTGGTTTGTGAAAAAAGTAAAAATTTTTAATTTTTGGGGGAAAAACTTAAAGAAAAACAAAAAAAAAATTTTGGGCATTTTCCCAATTTTTTGCAGAAAAAACGCAAAAAAATGGTATATTGAATTTTTTCATTTTTTTGGGGAAATACATGAAAATTGGCATTTTAGTTTGTGAAAAACGTAAAAGTTTGTATTTTATTGGGGAAAAACTTAAAAACAAAAACAAAAAAAAAATTTTGGGCATTTTTCCAATTTTTTGGAGAAAAAACGCAAAAAATGGAATATTGAATTTTTTCATTTTTTTTGTTAAAAACATGAAAATTCCCATTTTGGTTTGTGAAAAACGTAAAATATTTGTATTTTTGGGAGGAAAAACTAAAAAAAAAAAACAAAAAAAAAATTTTGGGCATTTTTCCAATTTTTTGGAGAAAAAACGCAAAAAAATGCTGAATTGAATTTTTTCACTTTTTTGGTTAACAACATGAAAATTCACATTTTGGTTAGTAAAAAACGTAAAAATTTGTATATTATTAAGGAAAAACGTAAAACAAAAAAACAAGCAATTTTTGGGCATTTTTCCAATTTTTTTGAAAAAAATAACGAAAAATATGGGATATTGAATTTTTTCATTTTTATGGGGAAATACAAAAAAAATTTGCATTCTAGTTTGTGAAAAACGTAAAAGTTGGTATTTTATTGGGGAAAAACTTAAAAAAAACAAGAAAAAAATTTTGGGCATATTTCCAATTTTTTGGAGAAAAAACGCCAAAAAATGGTATATTGAATTTTTTTAATTTTTTTGGTTAAGAACATGAAAATTCACATTTTGGTTTGTGAAAAACGTAAAAAATTTTATTTTTGGGGGGAAAAACTTAAAGAAAAACAGAAAAAAAAATTGGGCATTTTCCCAATTTTTTGCAGAAAAAACGCAAAAAAATGGTATATTGAATTTTTTCATTTTTTTGGTTAAAAACATGAAAATTTGCATTTTGGTTTGTGAAAATAGTAAAAAATTTTATTTTTTTGGGAATAAACGTAAAACAAAAGAAAACAAAATCTTGGGCATTTTTCCAATTTTTTGGAGAAAAAACGCAAAAAAATGCTGAATTGAATTTTTTCACTTTTTTGGTTAAAAACATGAAAATTCACATTTTGGTTTGTGAAAAACGTAAAAATATATATTTTTGGGGGGAAAAACTTAAAAAAAAACAAAAAAAAATTTTGGGCATTTTTCCAATTTTTTGGAGAAAAAACGCAAAAAATGGTATATTGAATTTTTTCATTTTTTTGGTTAAAAACATGAAAATTCACATTTTGGTTTGTGAAAAACGTAAAAATTTGTATTTTTGGGGGGAAAAACTTAAAAAAAAGCAAAAAAATTATTTTGAGCATTTTTCCAATTTTATGAAGAAAAAACGCAAAAAATGGAATATTGAATTTTTTCATTTTTTTTGTTAAAAACATGAAAATTCGCATTTTGGTTTGTGAATAAAGTAAAAATTTGTATTTTTGGGGGGAAAAACTTAAAAAAAACAAGAAAAAAATTTTGGGCATTTTTCCAATTTTTTGGAGAAAAAACGCAAAAAAATGGTATATTGAATTTTTTCATTTTTTTGGTTAAAAACATGAAAATTCACATTTTGGTTTGTGAAAAACGTAAAAATTTGTATTTTTGGGGGGAAAAACTTAAAAAAAAGAAAAAAAATTATTTTGAGCATTTTTCCAATTTTTTGGAGAAAAAACGCAAAAAATGGAATATTGAATTTTTTCATTTTTTTTGTTAAAAACATGAAAATTCGCATTTTGGTTTGTGAATAAAGTAAAAATTTGTATTTTTGGGGGGAAAAACTTAAAGAAAAACAAAAAAAAAATTTGGGCATTTTTCCAATTTTTTGCAGAAAAAACGCAAAAAAATGGTAAATTGAATTTTTTCATTTTTTTGGGGAAATACATGAAAATTTGCATTCTAGTTTGTGAAAAACGTAAAAGTTGGTATTTTATTGGGGAAAAAATTAAAAAAAAAAACAAAAAAAAATTTTGGGCATTTTTCCAATTTTTTTGAGAAAAAACGCAAAAAATGGTATATTGAATTTTTTCATTTTTTTGGTTAAAAACATGAAAATTTGCATTTTGGTTTGTGAAAATAGTAAAAATATATATTTTTGGGGGGAAAAACTTAAAAAAAAACAAAGAAAAAATGTTGGGCATTTTTCCAATTTTTTGGAGAAAAAACGCGAAAAAATGGTATATTGAATTTTTTCATTTTTTTGGTCAAAAACATGAAAATTCGCATTTTGGTTTGTGAAAAACGTAAAAATATATATTTTTGGGGGGAAAAATTAAAAAAAAACAAACAAAAAATGTTGGGCATTTTTCCAATTTTTTGGAGAAAAAACGCGAAAAAATGGTATATTGAATTTTTTAATTTTTTTGGTTAAAAACATGAAAATTCCCATTTTGGTTTGTGAGAAACGTAAAATATTTGTATTTTTGGGGGGAAAAACTAAAAAAAAAACAAAAAAAAAATTTTGGGCATTTTTCCAATTTTTTGGAGAAAAAACGCAAAAAAATGCTAAATTGAATTTTTTCACTTTTTTGGTTAAAAACATGAAAATTCACATTTTGGTTAGTAAAAAACGTAAAAATTTGTATATTATTAAGGAAAAACGTAAAACAAAAAAACAAGCAATTTTTGGGAATTTTTCCAATTTTTTTGAAAAAAATAACGAAAAATATGGGATATTGAATTTTTTCATTTATATGGGGAAATACATGAAAATTTGCATTCTAGTTTGTGAAAAACGTAAAAGTTGGTATTTTATTGGGGAAAAACTTAAAAAAAAAAACAAGAAAAAAATTTTGGGCATTTTTCCAATTTTTTGGAGAAAAAACGCCAAAAATTGGTATATTGAATTTTTTTAATTTTTTTGGTTAAGAACATGAAAATTCACATTTTGGTTTGTGAAAAACGTAAAAATTTGTATTTTTGGGGGGAAAAACTTAAAAAAAAACAAAAAAAAAATGTTGGGCATTTTTCCAATTTTTTGGAGAAAAAACGCGAAAAAATGGTAATATTGAATTTTTTCATTTTTTTGGTTAAAAACATGAAAATTCGCATTTTGGTTTGTGAAATAACGTAAAATTTTTTATATTTTTGGGGAAAAACGTAAAACAAAAAAACAAGCAATTTTTGGGCATTTTTCCAATTTTTTGGAGAAAAAACGCAAAAAAATGGTATATTGAATTTTTTCATTTTTTTGGTTAAAAACATGAAAATTTGCATTTTGGTTTGTGAAAATACGTAAAAATTTTTATTTTTTTGGGGAAAAACGTAAAACAAAAGAAAACAAAATTTTGGGCATTTTTCCAATTTTTTGGAGAAAAAACGCAAAAAAATGGTATATTGAATTTTTTCATTTTTTTGGTCAAAAACATGAAAATTCGCATTTTGGTTTGTGAAAAACGTAAAAATTTGTATTTTTGGGGGGAAAAACTTTAAAAAAAAACAAAGAAAAAATGTTGGGCATTTTTCCAATTTTTTGCAGAAAAAACGCGAAAAACTGGTATATTGAATTTTTTCATTTTTTTGGTTAAAAACATGAAAATTCGCATTTTGGTTTGTGAAAAAAGTAAAAATTTTTATATTTTGGGGGAAAAACTTAAAGAAAAAACAAAAAAAATTTTTGGGCATTTTCCCAATTTTTTGCAGAAAAAACGCAAAAAAATGGTAAATTGAATTTTTTCATTTTTTTGGGGAAATACATGAAAATTTGCATTCTAGTTTGTGAAAAACGTAAAAGTTGGTATTTTATTGGGGAAAAACTTAAAAACAAAACAAAAAAAAATTTTGGGCATTTTTCCAATTTTTTGGAGAAAAAACGCAAAAAAATGGTATATTGAATTTTTTCATTTTTTTTATCAAAAACATGAAAATTCCCATTTTGGTTTGTGAAAAACGTAAAATATTTGTATTTTTGGGAGGAAAAACTAAAAAAAAAAACAAAAAAAAAATTTTGGGCATTTTTCCAATTTTTTGGAGAAAAAACGCAAAAAAATGGTGATATTGAATTTTTTCATTTTTTTGGTTAAAAACATGAAAATTCGCATTTTGGTTTGTAAAAAACGTAAAAATTTGTATATTATTGGGGGAAAAACGTAAAACAAAAAAACAAGCAATTTTTGGGCATTTTTCCAATTTTTTTGAAAAAAATAACGCAAAAATATGGGATATTGAATTTTTTCATTTTTATGGGGAAATACATGAAAATTTGCATTCTAGTTTGTGAAAAACGTAAAAGTTGGTATTTTATTGGGGAAAAACTTAAAAAAAAAACAAGAAAAAAATTTTGGGCATTTTTCCAATTTTTTGGAGAAAAAACCCCAAAAAAATGGTATATTGAATTTTTTCAATTTTTTTGGTTAAAAACATGCAAATTCGCATTTTAGTTTGTAAAAACGTAAAAAATTTGTATTTTTGGGGGGAAAAACTTAAAAAAATTCAAAAAAAAATTTTGGGCATTTTTCCATTTTTTTGGAGAAAAAACGCAAAAAAATGGTATATTGAATTTTTTCATTTTTTTGGTTAAAAACTTGAAAATTCGCATTTTTGTTTGAGAAAAACGTAAAAAATTTGTATTTTTTTGGGAAAAAACGTAAAACAAAAAAAAACAAAATTTTGGGCATTTTTCCAATTTTTTGGAGAAAAAACGCAAAAAATGGTATATTGAATTTTTTCATTTTTTTGGGGAAATACATGAAAATTTGCATTCTAGTTTGTGAAAAACGTAAAAGTTGGTATTTTTGGGGGAAAAACTTAAAAAAAAACAAAGAAAAAATGTTGGGCATTTTTCCAATTTTTTGGAGAAAAAACGCAAAAAAATGGTATATTGAATTTTTTCATTTTTTTGGTTAAAAACATGAAAATGCCCATTTTGGTTTGTGAAAAACGTAAAACATTTGTATATTATTAAGGAAAAACGTAACACAAAAAAACAAGCAATTTTTGGGCATTTTTGCAATTTTTTGGAGAAAAAACGCCAAAAAATGGTATATTGAATTTTTTCATTTTTTTGGTTAAGAACATGAAAATTCACATTTTGGTTTGTGAAAAACGTAAAAATTTGTATTTTTGGGGGGAAAAACTTAAAAAAAAGCAAAAAAATTATTTTGAGCATTTTTCCAATTTTATGAAGAAAAAACGCAAAAAATGGAATATTGAATTTTTTCATTTTTTTTGTTAAAAACATGAAAATTCGCATTTTGGTTTGTGAATAAAGTAAAAATTTGTATTTTTGGGGGGAAAAACTTAAAGAAAAACAGAAAAAAAAATTTGGGCATTTTCCCAATTTTTTGCAGAAAAAACGCAAAAAAATGGTATATTGAATTTTTTCATTTTTTTGGTTAAAAACATGAAAATTTGCATTTTGGTTTGTGAAAATAGTAAAAAATTTTATTTTTTTGGGAAAAAACGTAAAACAAAAGAAAACAAAATCTTGGGCATTTTTCCAATTTTTTGGAGAAAAAACGCAAAAAATGGTATATTGAATTTTTTCATTTTTTTGGGGAAATACATGAAAATTTGCATTCTAGTTTGTGAAAAACGTAAAAGTTGGTATTTTTGGGGGGAAAAACTTAAAAAAAAACAAAGAAAAAATGTTGGGCATTTTTCCAATTTTTTGGAGAAAAAACGCAAAAAAATGGTATATTGAATTTTTTCATTTTTTTGGTTAAAAACATGAAAATTCCCATTTTGGTTTGTGAAAAACGTAAAACATTTGTATATTATTAAGGAAAAACGTAACACAAAAAAACAAGCAATTTTTGGGCATTTTTCCAATTTTTTGGAGAAAAAACGCCAAAAAATGGTATATTGAATTTTTTCATTTTTTTGGTTAAGAACATGAAAATTCACATTTTGGTTTGTGAAAAACGTAAAAATTTGTATTTTTGGGGGGAAAAACTTAAAAAAAAGCAAAAAAATTATTTTGAGCATTTTTCCAATTTTATGAAGAAAAAACGCAAAAAATGGAATATTGAATTTTTTCATTTTTTTTGTTAAAAACATGAAAATTCGCATTTTGGTTTGTGAAAATAGTAAAAATTTTTATTTTTTTGGGAAAAAACGTAAAACAAAAGAAAACAAAATCTTGGGCATCTTTGCATGCAAAAAATGGTATATTGAATTTTTTCATTTTTTTGGTTAAAAACATGAAAATTCGCATTTCGGTTTGTGAAAAACGTAAAAATATATATTTTTGGGGGGAAAAACTTAAAAAAAAACAAAGAAAAAATGTTGGGCATTTTTCCAATTTTTTGGAGAAAAAACGCGAAAAAATGGTATATTGAATTTTTTCATTTTTTTGGTTAAAAACATGAAAATTCCCATTTTGGTTTGTGAAAAACGTAAAATATTTGTATTTTTGGGGGGAAAAACTAAAAAAAAAAAACAAAAAAAAATTTTGGGCATTTTTCCAATTTTTTGGAGAAAAAACGCAAAAAATTGTATATTGAATTTTTTCATTTTTTTGGTTAAAAACATGAAAATTCGCATTTCGGTTTGTGAAAAACGTAAAAATATATATTTTTAAGGGGAAAAACTTAAAAAAAAACAAAGAAAAAATGTTGGGCATTTTTCCAATTTTTTGGAGAAAAAACGCAAAAAAATGCTAAATTGAATTTTTTCACTTTTTTGGTTAAAAACATGAAAATTCACATTTTGGTTAGTAAAAAACGTAAAAATTTGTATATTATTAAGGAAAAACGTAAAACAAAAAAACAAGCAATTTTTGGGCATTTTTCCAATTTTTTTTGAAAAAAATAACGAAAAATATGGGATATTGAATTTTTTCATTTTTATGGGGAAATACATGAAAATTTGCATTCTAGTTTGTAAAAAACGTAAAAGTTGGTATTTTATTGGGGAAAAACTTAAAATTAAACAAGAAAAAAATTTTGGGCATTTTTCCAATTTTTTGGAGAAAAAACGCAAAAAATGGTATATTGAATTTTTTCATTTTTTTTTGGTTAAGAACATGAAAATTCACATTTTGGTTTGTGAAAAACGTAAAAATTTGTATTTTTGGGGGAAAAACTTAAAAAAAAGCAAAAAAATTATTTTGAGCATTTTTCCCATTTTATAAAGAAAAAACGTAAAAAATGGAATATTGAATTTTTTCATTTTTTTTGTTAAAAACATGAAAATTCGCATTTTGGTTTGTTAATAAAGTAAAAATTTGTATTTTTGGGGGAAAAACTTAAAGGAAAACAAAAAAAAAATTTGGGCATTTTCCCAATTTTTTGCAGAAAAAACGCAAAAAAATGGTAAATTGAATTTTTTCATTTTTTTGGGGAAATACATGAAAATTTGCATTCTAGTTTGCGAAAAACGTAAAAGTTGGTATTTTTGGGAAAAACTTAAAAAAAAAACAAAGAAAAAATGTTGGGCATTTTTCCAAATTTTTTGGAGAAAAAACGCGAAAAAATGGTATATTGAATTTTTTCATTTTTTTGGTTAAAAACATGAAAATTCCCATTTTGGTTTGTGAAAAACGTAAAATATTTGTATATTATTAAGGAAAAACGTAACACAAAAAAACAAGCAATTTTTGGGCATTTTTCCAATTTTTTTGAAAAAAATAACGAAAAATATGGGATATTGAATTTTTTCATTTTTATGGGGAAATACATGAAAATTTGCATTCTAGTTTGTGAAAAACGTAAAAGTTGGTATTTTATTGGGGAAAAACTTAAAAAAACAACAAAAAAATTTTGGGCATTTTTCCAATTTTTTGAGAAAAAACGCCAAAAAATGGTATATTGAATTTTTTCATTTTTTTGGTTAAGAACATGAAAATTCACATTTTGGTTTGTGAAAAACGTAAAAATTTGTATTTTTGGGGGGAAAAACTTAAAAAAAAGCAAAAAAAATTATTTTGAGCATTTTTCCAATTTTATGGAGAAAAAACGCAAAAAATGGAATATTGAATTTTTTCATTTTTTTTGTTAAAAACATGAAAATTCGCATTTTGGTTTGTGAAAAACGTAAAATATTTGTATTTTTGGGGGGAAAAACTAAAAAAAAAAACAAAAAAAAATTTTGGGCATTTTTCCAATTTTTTGGAGAAAAAACGCAAAAAAATGCTAAATTGAATTTTTTCACTTTTTTGGTTAAAAACATGAAAATTCGCATTTTGGTTTGTGAAAAACGTAAAAATTTGTATTTTTGGGGGGAAAAACTTAAAAAAAAAGCAAAAAAAATTATTTTGGGCATTTTTCCAATTTTTTGGAGAAAAAACGCAAAAAATGGAATATTGAATTTTTTCATTTTTTTTGTTAAAAACATGAAAATTCGCATTTTGGTTTGTGAAAAATCGTAAAATATTTGTATTTTTGGGGGAAAAACTAAAAAAAAAAACAAAAAAAAATTTTGGGCATTTTTCCAATTTTTTGGAGAAAAAACGCAAAAAAATGCTAAATTGAATTTTTTCACTTTTTTGGTTAAAAACATGAAAATTCACATTTTGGTTAGTAAAAAACGTAAAAATTTGTATTTTTGGGGGAAAAACTTAAAAAAAAGCAAAAAAATTATTTTGAGCATTTTTCCAATTTTATGGAGAAAAAAACGCAAAAAATGGAATATTGAATTTTTTCATTTTTTTTGTTAAAAACATGAAAATTCGCATTTTGGTTTGTTAATAAAGTAAAAATTTGTATTTTTGGGGGAAAAACTTAAAGGAAAACAAAAAAAAAATTTGGGCATTTTCCAAATTTTTTGCAGAAAAAACGCAAAAAAAATGGTAAATTGAATTTTTTCATTTTTTTTGGGGAAATACATGAAAATTTGCATTCTAGTTTGTGAAAAACGTAAAAGTTGGTATTTTATTGGGGATAAAAACTTAAAAAAAAAACAAAGAAAAAATTTTGGGCATTTTTCCAATTTTTTGGAGAAAAAACGCAAAAAATGGTATATTGAATTTTTTCATTTTTTTTGGTTAAGAACATGAAAATTCACATTTTGGTTTGTGAAAAACGTAAAAATTTGTATTTTTGGGGGGAAAAACTTAAAAAAAAGCAAAAAAATTATTTTGAGCATTTTTCCAATTTTATAAAGAAAAAACGTAAAAAATGGAATATTGAATTTTTTCATTTTTTTTGTTAAAAACATGAAAATTTGCATTTTGGTTTGTTAATAAAGTAAAAATTTGTATTTTTGGGGGAAAAACTTAAAGGAAAACAAAAAAAAAATTTGGGCATTTTCCAAATTTTTTGCAGAAAAAACCCAAAAAAAATGGTAAATTGAATTTTTTCATTTTTTTTGGGGAAATACATGAAAATTTGCATTCTAGTTTGTGAAAAACGTAAAAGTTGGTATTTTTGGGGATAAAAACTTAAAAAAAACAAAGAAAAAATGTTGGGCATTTTTCCAATTTTTTGGAGAAAAAACGCGAAAAAATGGTATATTGAATTTTTTCATTTTTTTGGTTAAAAACATGAAAATTCCCATTTTGGTTTGTGAAAAACGTAAAATATTTGTATATTATTAAGGAAAAACGTAACACAAAAAAACAAGCAATTTTTGGGCATTTTTCCAATTTTTTTGAAAAAAATAACGAAAAATATGGGATATTGAATTTTTTCATTTTTTTTGTTAAAAACATGAAAATTCGCATTTTGGTTTGTGAATAAAGTAAAAATTTGTATTTTTGGGGGAAAAACTTAAAGGAAAACAAGAAAAAAATTTGGGCATTTTCCCAATTTTTTGGAGAAAAAACGCGAAAAAATGGTATATTGAATTTTTTTATTTTTTTGGTTAAAAACATGAAAATTCCCATTTTGGTTTGTGAAAAACGTAAAATATTTGTATTTTTGGGGGGAAAAACTAAAAAAAAAACAAATAAAAATTTTGGGCATTTTTCCAATTTTTTGGAGAAAAAACGCAAAAAAATGCTGAATTGAATTTTTTCACTTTTTTGGTTAAAAACATGAAAATTCACATTTTGGTTAGTAAAAAACGTAAAAATTTGTATATTATTAAGGAAAAACGTAAAACAAAAAAACAAGCAATTTTTGGGCATTTTTCCAATTTTTTTGAAAAAAATAACGAAAAATATGGGATATTGAATTTTTTCATTTTTATGGGGAAATACATGAAAATTTGCATTCTAGTTTGTGAAAAACGTAAAATATTTGTATTTTTGGGGGGAAAAACTAAAAAAAAAAACAAAAAAAAAATGTTGGGCATTTTTCCAATTTTTTGGAGAAAAAACGCAAAAAATGGTATATTGAATTTTTTCATTTTTTTGGTTAAGAACATGAAAATTCACATTATGGTTTGTGAAAAACGTAAAAATTTGTATTTTTGGGGGGAAAAACTTAAAAAAAAGCAAAAAAATTATTTTGAGCATTTTTCCAATTTTATGGAGAAAAAACGTAAAAATGGAATATTGAATTTATTCATTTTTTTTGTTAAAAACATGAAAATTCGCATTTTGGTTTGTAAATAAAGTAAAAATTTGTATTTTTGGGGGAAAAACTTAAAGGAAAACAAAAAAAAAATTTGGGCATTTTTCCAATTTTTTGGAGAAAAAACGCAAAAAAATGGTAAATTGAATTTTTTCATTTTTTTTGGGGAATTACATGAAAATTTGCATTCTAGTTTGTGAAAAACGTAAAAGTTGGTATTTTTGGGGGGAAAAACTTAAAAAAAAACAAAGAAAAAATGTTGGGCATTTTTCCAATTTTTTGGAGAAAAAACGCGAAAAAATGGTATATTGAATTTTTTCATTTTTTTGGTTAAAAACATGAAAATTCCCATTTTGGTTTGTGAAAAACGTAAAATATTTATATATTATTAAGGAAAAACGTAACACAAAAAAACAAGCAATTTTTGGGCATTTTTCCAATTTTTTTGAAAAAAATAACGAAAAATATTGGATATTGAATTTTTTCATTTTTATGGGGAAATACATGAAAATTTGCATTCTAGTTTGTGAAAAACGTAAAAGTTGGTATTTTATTGGGGAAAAACTTAAAAAAAAACAAGAAAAAAATTTTGGGCATTTTTGGTTTGTGAATAAAGTAAAAATTTGTATTTTTGGGGGGAAAAACTTAAAAAACAAAAAAATAATTTGGGCATTTTCCCAATTTTTTGCAGAAAAAACGCAAAAAAATCGTAAACTGAATTTTTTCAAACTTTTTTTGGTTAAAAACATGAAAATTCACATTTTGGTTAGTAAAAAACGTAAAAATTTGTATTTTTGGGGGGAAAAACTAAAAAAAAAACAAAAAAAAAATTTTGGGCATTTTTCCAATTTTTTGGAGAAAAAACGCAAAAAAATGCTGAATTGAATTTTTTCACTTTTTTGGTTAAAAACATGAAAATTCACATTTTGGTTAGTAAAAAACGTAAAAATTTGTATATTATTAAGGTAAAACGTAAAACAAAAAAACAAGCATTTTTTGGGCATTTTTCCAATTTTTTTGATAAAAATAACGAAAAATATGGGATATTGAATTTTTTCATTTTTATGGGGAAATACATGAAAATTTGCATTCTAGTTTGTGAAAAACGTAAAAGTTTGTATTTTATTGGGGAAAAACTTAAAAAAAAACAAGAAAAAAATGTTGGGCATTTTTCCAATTTTTTTGGAGAAAAAACGCCAAAAAATGGTATATTGAATTTTTTTCATTTTTTTGGTTAAGAACATGAAAATTTACATTTTGGTTTGTGAAAAACGTAAAAATTTGTATTTTTGGGGGGAAAAACTTAAAAAAAAGCAAAAAAATTATTTTGAGCATTTTTCCAATTTTATGGAGAAAAAACGCAAAAAATGGAATATTGAATTTTTTCATTTTTTTTGTTAAAAACATGAAAATTCGCATTTTGGTTTGTGAATAAAGTAAAAATTTGTATTTTTGGGGGGAAAAACTTAAAGAAAAACAAAAAAAAAATTTGGGCATTTTCCCAATTTTTTGCAGAAAAAACGCAAAAAAATGGTAAATTGAATTTTTTCATTTTTTTGGGGAAATACATGAAAATTTGCATTTTGGTTTGTGAAAATAATAAAAATTTTTATTTATTTGGGAAAAAACATAAAACAAAACAAAACAAAATCTTGGGCATTTTTCCAATTTTTTGGAGAAAAAAACGCAAAAAAATGGTATATTGAATTTTTTCATTTTTTGGTCAAAAACATGAAAATTCGCATTTTGGTTTGTGAAAAACGTAAAAATATATATTTTTGGGGGGAAAAACTTAAAAAAAACAAAGAAAAAATGTTGGGCATTTTTCCAATTTTTTTTAAAAAAATAACGAAAAATATGGCATATCAATTTTTTTCATTTTTATGGGGAAATACATGAAAATTTGCATTCTAGTTTGTGAAAAACGTAAAAGTTGGTATTTTATTGGGGAAAAACTTAAAAAAAAGCAAAAAAATTATTTTGAGCATTTTTCCAATTTTATGGAGAAAAAACGCAAAAAATGGAATATTGATTTTTTTCATTTTTTTTGTTAAAAACATGAAATTTCGCATTTTGGTTTGTGAATAAAGTAAAAGTTGGTATTTTATTGGGGAAAAACTAAAAAAAAAACAAAAAAAAAATTTTTGGCATTTTTCCAATTTTTTGGAGAAAAAACGCAAAAAATGGTATATTTAATTTTTTCATTTTTTTGGTTAAAAACATGAAAATTTGCATTTTGGTTTGTGAAAATAGGAAAAATTTTTATTTTTTTGGGAAAAAACGTAAAACAAAAGAAAACAAAATCTTGGGCATTTTTCCAATTTTTTGGAGAAAAAACGCAAAAAAATGGTATATTGAATTTTTTCATTTTTTTGGTCAAAAACATGAAAATTCGCATTTTGGTTTGTGAATAAAGTAAAAATTTGTATTTTTGGGGGGAAAAACTTAAAGAAAAACAAAAAAAAAATTTGGGCATTTTCCCAATTTTTTGCAGAAAAAACGCAAAAAAATGGTAAATTGAATTTTTTCATTTTTTTGGGGAAATACATGAAAATTTGCATTTTGGTTTGTGAAAAAAGTAAAAATTTGTATTTATTTGGGAAAAAACGTAAAAAAAAACAAAACAAAATCTTGGGCATTTTTCCAATTTTTTGGAGAAAAAAACGCAAAAAAATGGTATATTGAATTTTTTCATTTTTTTGGTTAAAAACATGAAAATTCGCATTTTGGTTTGTGAAAAACGTAAAAATTTATATTTTTGGTGGGAAAAACTTAAAAAAAACAAAAAAAAATGTTGGGCATTTTTCCAATTTTTTTGAAAAAATAACGCAAAAAATATGGCATATTGAATTTTTTCATTTTTATGGGGAAATACATGAAAATTTGCATTCTAGTTTGTGAAAAACGTAAAAGTTGGTATTTTATTGGGGAAAAACTTAAAAAAAAACAAAAAAATTATTTTGAGCATTTTTCCAATTTTTTGGAGAAAAAACGCAAAAAATGGTATATTGAATTTTTTCATTTTTTTTGTTAAAAACATGAAAATTCGCATTTTGGTTTGTGAATAAACGTAAAAATTTGTATTTTATTGGGGAAAAACTAAAAAAAAAAACAAAAAAAAAATTTTTGGCATTTTTCCAATTTTTTGGAGAAAAAACGCAAAAAATGGTATATTTAATTGTTTCACTTTTTTGGTTAAAAACATGAAAATTCGCATTTTGGTTTGTGAAAATACGTAAAAATTTGTATTTTTTTGGGGAAAAACGTAAAACAAAAGAAAACAAAATTTTGGGCATTTTTCCAATTTTTTGGAGAAAAAACGCAAAAAAATGGTATATTGAATTTTTTCATTTTTTTGGTCAAAAACATGAAAATTCGCATTTTGGTTTGTGAATAAACGTAAAAATTTGTATTTTTGGGGGAAAAACTTAAAAAAAAACAAAAAAAAATTTTGGGCATTTTTCCAATTTTTTGGAGAAAAAACGCAAAAAAATGGTAAATTGAATTTTTTCATTTTTTTGGTGAAATACATGAAAATTTGCATTTTGGTTTGTGAAAATAGTAAAAATTTGTATTTTTTTGGGAAAAAACGTAAAACAAAACAAAACAAAATCTTGGGCATTTTTCCAATTTTTTGGAGAAAAAAACGCAAAAAAATGGTATATTGAATTTTTTCATTTTTTTGGTCAAAAACATGAAAATTCGCATTTTGGTTTGTGAAAAACGTAAAAATTTGTATTTTTGGGGGGAAAAACTAAAAAAAAAACAAAAAAAAAATTTTGGGCATTTTTCCAATTTTTTGGAGAAAAAACGCAAAAAATGGTATATTGAATTTTTTCATTTTTTTGGTTAAAAACATGAAAATTTGCATTTTGGTTTGTGAAAATCGTAAAAATTTTTATTTTTTTGGGAAAAAACGTAAAACAAAAGAAAACAAAATCTTGGGCATTTTTCCAATTTTTTGGAGAAAAAACGCAAAAAAATGGTATATTGAATTTTTTCATTTTTTTGGTCAAAAACATGAAAATTCGCATTTTGGTTTGTGAAAAACGTAAAAATATTTATTTGTGGGGGGAAAAACTTAAAAAAAAACAAAGAAAAAATTTTGGGCATTTTTCCAATTTTTTGGAGAAAAAACGCGAAAAAATGGTATATTGAATTTTTTCATTTTTTTGGTTAAAAACATGAAAATTCCCATTTTGGTTTGTGAAAAACGTAAAATATTTGTATTTTTGGGGGGAAAAACTAAAAAAAAAAACAAAAAAAAATTTTGGGCATTTTTCCAATTTTTTGGAGAAAAAACGCAAAAAAATGGTATATTGAATTTTTTCACTTTTTTTGGTTAAAAACATGAAAATTCACATTTTGGTTAGTAAAAAACGTAAAAATTTGTATATTATTAAGGAAAAACGTAAAACAAAAAAACAAGCAATTTTTGGGCATTTTTCCAATTTTTTTGAAAAAAATAACGAAAAATATGGGATATTGAATTTTTTCATTTTTATGGGGAAATACATGAAAATTTGCATTCTAGTTTGTGAAAAACGTAAAAGTTGGTATTTTATTGGGGAAAAACTTAAAAAAAACAAGAAAAAAATTTTGGGCATTTTTCCAATTTTTTGGAGAAAAAACGCAAAAAAATGGTATATTGAATTTTTTCATTTTTTTGGTTAAGAACATGAAAATTCACATTTTGGTTTGTGAAAAACGTAAAAATTTGTATTTTTGGGGGGGAAAAACTTAAAAAAAAGCAAAAAAAATATTTTGAGCATTTTTCCAATTTTATGGAGAAAAAACGCAAAAAATGGAATATTGAATTTTTTCATTTTTTTTGTTAAAAACATGAAAATTCGCATTTTGGTTTGTGAATAAAGTAAAAATTTGTATTTTTGGGAGGAAAAACTTAAAGAAAAAACAAAAAAAAAATTTGGGCATTTTTCCAATTTTTTGCAGAAAAAACGCAAAAAAATGGTAAATTGAATTTTTTCATTTTTTTTGGGGAAATACATGAAAATTTGCATTCTAGTTTGTGAAAAACGTAAAAGTTGGTATTTTATTGGGGAAAAACTTAAAAAAACAAAAAAAAATTTGGGCATTTTTCCAATTTTTTGGAGAAAAAACGCAAAAAATGGTATATTGAATTTTTTCATTTTTTTGGTTAAAAACATGAAAATTTGCATTTTGGTTTGTGAAAATACGTAAAAATTTTTATTTTTTTGGGGAAAAACGTAAAACAAAACAAAAACAAAATCTTGGGCATTTTTCCAATTTTTTGGAGAAAAAACGCAAAAAAATGGTATATTGAATTTTTTCATTTTTTTTGGTCAAAAACATGAAAATTCGCATTTTGGTTTGTGAAAAACGTAAAAATTTGTATTTTTGGGGGGAAAAACTTAAAAAAAAACAAAGAAAAAATTTTGGGCATTTTTCCAATTTTTTGGAGAAAAAACGCAAAAAAATGGTAAATTGAATTTTTTCATTTTTTTGGTTAAAAACATGAAAATTCACATTTTGGTTAGTAAAAAACGTAAAAATTTGTATATTATTAAGGAAAAACGTAAAACAAAAAAACAAGCAATTTTTGGGCATTTTTCCAATTTTTTTTGATAAAAATAACGAAAAATATGGGATATTGAATTTTTTCATTTTTATGGGGAAATACATGAAAATTTGCATTCTAGTTTGTGAAAAACGTAAAAGTTGGTATTTTATTGGGGAAAAACTTAAAAAAAAAACAAGAAAAAAATTTTGTGCATTTTTCCAATTTTTTGGAGAAAAAACGCAAAAAATGGTATATTGAATTTTTTTATTTTTTTGGTTAAGAACATGAAAATTCACATTTTGGTTTGTGAAAAACGTAAAAATTTGTATTTTTGGGGGGAAAAACTTAAAAAAAAGCAAAAAAATTATTTTGAGCATTTTTCCAATTTTATGGAGAAAAAACGCAAAAAATGGAATATTGAATTTTTTCATTTTTTTTGTTAAAAACATGAAAATTCGCATTTTGGTTTGTGAATAAAGTAAAAATTTGTATTTTTGGGGGAAAAACTTAAAGAAAAACAAAAAAAAAATTTGGGCATTTTCCCAATTTTTTGCAGAAAAAACGCAAAATAAATGGTAAATTGAATTTTTTCATTTTTTTGGGGAATTACATGAAAATTTGCATTCTAGTTTGTGAAAAACGTAAAAGTTGGTATTTTTGGGGGAAAAACTTAAAAAAAAACAAAGAAAAAATGTTGGGCATTTTTCCAATTTTTTGGAGAAAAAACGCGAAAAAATGGTATATTGAATTTTTTCATTTTTTTGGTTAAAAACATGAAAATTCCCATTTTGGTTTGTGAAAAACGTAAAATATTTGTATATTATTAAGGAAAAACGTAAAACAAAAAAACAAGCAATTTTTGGGCATTTTTCCAATTTTTTGGAAAAAAATAACGAAAAATATGGGATATTGAATTTTTTCATTTTTATGGGGAAATACATGAAAATTTGCATTCTAGTTTGTGAAAAACGTAAAAGTTGGTATTTTATTGGGGAAAAACTTAAAAAAACAAGAAAAAAATTTTGGGCATTTTGGTTTGTGAATAAAAAGTAGGGGAAAAATTAAAAAAAAACAAAAAAATATTTGGGCATTTTCCCAATTTTTTGCAGAAAAAACGCAAAAAAATGGTAAACTGAATTTTTTCAAACTTTTTTTGGTTAAAAACATGAAAATTCACATTTTGGTTAGTGAAAAAAGTAAAAATTTGTATTTTTTGGGGGAAAAACTAAAAAAAAAACAAAAAAAAATTTTGGGCATTTTTCCAATTTTTTGGAGAAAAAAACGCAAAAAAATGCTAAATTGAATTTTTTTCATTTTTTTGGTTAAAAACATGAAAATTCACATTTTGGTTAGTGAAAAACGTAAAAATTTGTATATTATTAAGGAAAAACGTAAAACAAAAAAACAAGCAATTTTTGGGCATTTTTCCAATTTTTTTGATAAAAATAACGAAAAATATGGGATATTGAATTTTTTCATTTTTATGGGGAAATACATGAAAATTTGCATTCTAGTTTGTGAAAAACGTAAAAGTTTGTATTTTATTGGGCAAAAACTTAAAAAAAAACAAGAAAAAGTGTTGGGCATTTTTCCAATTTTTTTGGAGAAAAAACGCCAAAAAATGGTATATTGAATTTTTTTCATTTTTTTGGTTAAGAACATGAAAATTTACATTTTGGTTTGTGAAAAACGTAAAAATTTGTATTTTTGGGGGAAAAACTTAAAAAAAAGCAAAAAAATTATTTTGAGCATTTTTCCAATTTTATGGAGAAAAAACGCAAAAAATGGAATATTGAATTTTTTCATTTTTTTTGTTAAAAACATGAAAATTCGCATTTTGGTTTGTGAAAAAAGTAAATTGTATATTTTGGGGGGAAAAACTTAAAGAAAAACAAAAAAAAATTTGGGCATTTTCCCAATTTTTTGCAGAAAAAACGCAAAAAAATGCTAAATTGAATTTTTTCATTTTTTTGGGGAAATACATGAAAATTTGCATTTTGGTTTGTGAAAATAATAAAAATTTTATTTATTTGGGAAAAAAATAAAACAAAACAAAAAAAATCGGGCATTTTTACAATTTTTTGGAGAAAAAAACGCAAAAAATGGTATATTGAATTTTTTCATTTTTTTGGTCAAAAACATGAAAATTCGATTTTGGTTTGTGAAAAACGTAAAAATTATATTTTGTGGGAAAAACTTAAAAAAAAAAAAAAAAAATTTGGGCATTTTTCCAATTTTTTTTAAAAAATAACGAAAAATATGGCATATTAATTTTTTCATTTTTATGGGGAAATACATGAAAATTCGCATTCTAGTTTGTGAAAAACGTAAAAGTTGGTATTTTATTGGGGAAAAACTTAAAAAAAAGCAAAAAAAATTTGAGCATTTTTCCAATTTTTGGAGAAAAAACGAAAAAATGGAATATTGATTTTTTTCATTTTTTTTGTTAAAAACATGAAAATTTCGAATTTTGGTTTGTGAATAAAGTAAAAGTTGGTATTTTATTGGGGAAAAACTAAAAAAAAAACAAAAAAAAAATTTTGGGCATTTTTCCAATTTTTTGGAGAAAAAACGCAAAAAATGGTATTTTAATTTTTTCATTTTTTGGTTAAAAACATGAAAATTTGCATTTGGTTTGTGAAAATAGGAAAAATTTTTATTTTTGGGAAAAAACGTAAAACAAAAGATAACAAAATCTTGGGCATTTTTCCAATTTTTTGGAGAAAAAACGAAAAAAATGGTTATTGAATTTTTTCATTTTTTTGGTAAAAAACATGAAAATTCGCATTTTGGTTTGTGAAAAAAGTAAAAATTTGTATTTTTGGGGGAAAAACTTAAAAAAAAACAAAAAAAAATTTGGGCATTTTTCCAATTTTTTGCAGAAAAAACGCAAAAAAATGGTAAATTGAATTTTTTCATTTTTTTGGGGAAATACATGAAAATTTGCATTTTGGTTTGTGAAAATAATAAAAATTTTTATTTATTTGGGAAAAAACGTAAAAAAAAAAAAAAAAATTTGGGCATTTTTACAATTTTTTGGAGAAAAAAACGCAAAAAAATGGTATATTGAATTTTTTCATTTTTTTGGTCAAAAACATGAAAATTCGCATTTTGGTTTGTGAAAAACGTAAAAATATATATTTTTGGGGGAAAAACTTAAAAAAAACAAAGAAAAAATTTGGGCATTTTTCCAATTTTTTTTGAAAAAATAACGAAAAATATGGTATATTGAATTTTTTCATTTTTTTGGGGAAATACATGAAAATTTGCATTCTAGTTTGTGAAAAACGTAAAAGTTGGTATTTTATTGGGGAAAAACTTAAAAAAAAGAAAAAAATTATTTTGAGCATTTTTCCAATTTTTGGAGAAAAAACGCAAAAAATGGAATATTGAATTTTTTATTTTTTTTGTTAAAAACATGAAAATTTCGCATTTTGGTTTGTGAATAAAGTAAAAGTTGGTATTTTATTGGGGAAAAACTAAAAAAAAAACAAAAAAAAAATTTTGGCATTTTTCCAATTTTTTGGAGAAAAAACGCAAAAAATGGTATATTGAATTTTTTCTTTTGGTTAAAAACATGAAAATTTGCATTTTGGTTTGTGAAAAAAGTAAAAATTTTATTTTTTGGGGAAAAAACTTAAAAAAAAGAAAAAAAAATTTGGGCATTTTTCCAATTTTTTGGAGAAAAAACGCGAAAAAATGGTATATTGAATTTTTTCATTTTTTTGGTTAAAAAATGAAAATTCGATTTTGGTTTGTGAATAAAGTAAAAATTTGTATTTTTGGGGGAAAAATTAAAAAAAAAAAAAAAAATTTTGGGCATTTTCCCAATTTTTTGGAGAAAAAACGAAAAAAATAATTGAATTTTTTCATTTTTTTGGGGAAATACATGAAAATTTGCATTTTGGTTTGTGAAAATAATAAAAATTTTTATTTTTTGGGAAAAAACGTAAAACAAAAAAAACAAAATCTTGGGCATTTTTCCAATTTTTTGGAGAAAAAAACGCAAAAAAATGGTATATTGAATTTTTTCATTTTTTTAGTCAAAAACATGAAAATTCGCATTTTGGTTTGTGAAAAACGTAAAAATATATATTTTTGGGGGAAAAACTAAAAAAAAAACAAAAAAAAATTTTGGGCATTTTTCCAATTTTTTGGAGAAAAAACGCAAAAAATGGTATATTTAATTTTTTCATTTTTTTGGTTAAAAACATGAAAATTTGCATTTTGGTTTGTGAAAATAGTAAACATTTTTATTTTTTTGGGAAAAACGTAAAACAAAAGAAAATAAAATCTTGGGCATTTTTCCAATTTTTTGGAGAAAAAACGCAAAAAAATGGTATATTGAATTTTTTCATTTTTTTGGTCAAAAACATGAAAATTCGCATTTTGGTTTGTGAAAAACGTAAAAATATATATTTGTGGGGGGAAAAACTAAAAAAAAAACAAAAAAAAAATGTTGGGCATTTTTCCAATTTTTTGGAGAAAAAACGCGAAAAAATGGTATATTGAATTTTTTCATTTTTTTGGTTAAAAACATAAAAATTCCCATTTGGTTTGTGAAAAACGTAAAAATTTGTATTTTTGGGGGGAAAAACTAAAAAAAAAACAAAAAAAAATTTTGGGCATTTTTCCAATTTTTTGGAGAAAAAACGCAAAAAAATGCTAAATTGAATTTTTTCATTTTTTTGGTTAAAAACATGAAAATTCACATTTTGGTTAGTAAAAAACGTAAAAATTTGTATATTATTAAGGAAAAACGTAAAACAAAAAAAAACAATTTTTGGGCATTTTTCCAACTTTTTTGAAAAAAATAACGAAAAATATGGAATATTGAATTTTTTCATTTTTATGGGGAAATACATGAAAATTTGCATTCTAGTTTGTGAAAAACGTAAAAGTTGGTATTTTATTGGGGAAAAACTTAAAAAAAAACAAAAAAAAATTTTGTGCATTTTTCCAATTTTTTGGAGAAAAAACGCAAAAAAATGGTATATTGAATTTTTTCATTTTTTTGGTTAAAAACATGAAAATTCAATTTGTTTGTGAAAAACGTAAAAATTTGTATTTTTTGGGGAAAAACTTAAAAAAAAAAAAAAAATTATTTTGGGCATTTTTCCAATTTTATGGAGAAAAAACGCAAAAAATGGAATATTGAATTTTATCATTTTTTTGTTAAAAACATGAAAATTCGCATTTTGGTTTGTGAATAAAGTAAAAATTTGTATTTTTGGGAGGAAAAATTTAAAGAAAAAAAAAAAAAATTTGGGCATTTTCCCAATTTTTTGCAGAAAAAACGCAAAAAAATGGTAAATTGAATTTTTTTCATTTTTTTGGGGAAATACATGAAAATTTGCATTCTAGTTGTGAAAAACGTAAAAGTTGGTATTTTATTGGGGAAAAACTTAAAAAAACAAAAAAAAAATTTGGGCATTTTTCCATTTTTTGGAGAAAAAATGAAAAAATTATTTGAATTTTTTATTTTTTTGGTTAAAAAATGAAATTGTTTTGGTTTGTGAAAATAATAAAAATTTTATTTTGGGAAAAACTAAAAAAAACAAAAAAAACTTGGGCTTTTTACAATTTTGGAGAAAAAACGAAAAAAATGGTATTGAATTTTTTATTGGTAAAAATGAAAATTCTTTGGTTTGTGAAAAAGTAAAAATTATATTGGGGGAAAAACTTAAAAAAAAACAAAGAAAAAATGTTGGGCATTTTTCCAATTTTTTAAAAAAAAACGAAAAAAATGGCATATCAATTTTTTTCATTTTTATGGTAAATACATGAAAATTTGCATTCTAGTTTGTGAAAAACGTAAAAGTTGGTATTTTATTGGGGAAAAACTTAAAAAAAAGCAAAAAAATTATTTTGAGCATTTTTCCAATTTTATGGAGAAAAAACGCAAAAAATGGAATATTGATTTTTTTCATTTTTTTTGTTAAAAACATGAAATTTCGCATTTTGGTTTGTGAATAAAGTAAAAGTTGGTATTTTATTGGGGAAAAACTAAAAAAAAAACAAAAAAAAAATTTTGGGCATTTTTCCAATTTTTTGGAGAAAAAACGCAAAAAATGGTATATTTAATTTTTTCATTTTTTTGGTTAAAAACATGAAAATTTGCATTTTGGTTTGTGAAAATAGTAAAAATTTTTATTTTTTTGGGAAAAAACGTAAAACAAAAGAAAACAAAATCTTGGGCATTTTTCCAATTTTTTGGAGAAAAAACGCAAAAAAATGGTATATTGAATTTTTTCATTTTTTTGGTCAAAAACATGAAAATTCGCATTTTGGTTTGTGAATAAAGTAAAAATTTGTATTTTTGGGGGGAAAAACTTAAAAAAAAACAAAAAAAAAATTTGGGCATTTTTCCAATTTTTTGCAGAAAAAACGCAAAAAAATGGTATATTGAATTTTTTCATTTTTTTGGGGAAATACATGAAAATTTGCATTTTGGTTTGTGAAAAACGTAAAAATTTTTATTTTATTGGGGAAAAACGTAAAAAAAAACAAAAAAAATTTTGGGCATTTTTCCAATTTTTTGGAGAAAAAAACGCAAAAAAATGGTAAATTGAATTTTTTCATTTTTTTGGTTAAAAACATGAAAATTCACATTTTGGTTTGTGAAAAACGTAAAAATATGTATTTTTGGGGGAAAAACTTAAAAAAAAACAAAGAAAAAATTTTGGGCATTTTTCCAATTTTTTTGAAAAAATAACGAAAAATATGGCATATTGAATTTTTTCATTTTTATGGGTGAAATACATGAAAATTTGCATTCTAGTTTGTGAAAAACGTAAAAGTTGGTATTTTATTGGGGAAAAACTTAAAAAAAAGCAAAAAAAATATTTTGGGCATTTTTTCCAATTTTTTGGAGAAAAAAACGCAAAAAATGGAATATTGAATTTTTTCATTTTTTTTGTTAAAAACATGAAAATTCGCATTTTGGTTTGTGAATAAAGTAAAAATTTGTATTTTATTGGGGAAAAACTTAAAAAAAAACAAAAAAAAATTTTGGGCATTTTTCCAATTTTTTGGAGAAAAAACGCAAAAAATGGTATATTGAATTTTTTCATTTTTTTGGTTAAAAACATGAAAATTTGCATTTTGGTTTGTGAAAATACGTAAAATTTTGTATTTTTTTGGGAAAAAACGTAAAACAAAACAAAAACAAAATCTTGGGCATTTTTCCAATTTTTTGGAGAAAAAACGCAAAAAAATGGTATATTGAATTTTTTCATTTTTTTGGTCAAAAACATGAAAATTCGCATTTTGGTTTGTGAAAAACGTAAAAATTTGTATTTTTTGGGGAAAAACTTAAAGAAAAACAAAAAAAAATTTTGGGCATTTTTCCAATTTTTTGCAGAAAAAACGCAAAAAAATGGTATATTGAATTTTTTCATTTTTTTGGGGAAATACATGAAAATTTGCATTCTGGTTTGTGAAAATACATAAAAATTTTTATTTTATTTGGGAAAAACGTAAAACAAAACAAAACAAAATTTTGGGCATTTTTCCAATTTTTTGGAGAAAAAACGCAAAAAAATGGTATATTGAATTTTTTCATTTTTTTAGTCAAAAACATGAAAATTCGCATTTTGGTTTGTGAAAAACGTAAAAATTTGTATTTTTTGGGGGAAAAACTAAAAAAAAACAAAAAAAAATTTTGGGCATTTTTCCAATTTTTTGGAGAAAAAACGCAAAAAATGGTATATTGAATTTTTTCATTTTTTTGGTTAAAAACATGAAAATTCCATTTGGTTTGTGAAAAACGTAAAAATTTGTATTTTTTGGGGGAAAAACTTAAAAAAAAAAAAAAAAAATTTGGGCATTTTTCCAATTTTTGGAGAAAAAACGCAAAAAATGGTATATTGAATTTTTTCATTTTTTTGTAAAAACATGAAAATTCGCATTTTGGTTTGTGAATAAAGTAAAAATTTGTATTTTTGGGGGAAAAAACTTAAAGAAAAAAACAAAAAAAAAATTTGGGCATTTTCCCAATTTTTTGCAGAAAAAACGCAAAAAAATGGTAAATTGAATTTTTTCATTTTTTTGGGGAAATACATGAAAATTTGCATTTTGGTTTGTGAAAATAATAAAAATTTTTATTTATTTGGGAAAAAACGTAAAACAAAACAAAACAAAATCTTGGGCATTTTTCCAATTTTTTGGAGAAAAAAACGCAAAAAAATGGTATATTGAATTTTTTCATTTTTTTAGTCAAAAACATGAAAATTCGCATTTTGGTTTGTGAAAAACGTAAAAATATATATTTTTGGTGGGAAAAACTAAAAAAAAAACAAAAAAAAATTTTGGGCATTTTTCCAATTTTTTGGAGAAAAAACGCAAAAAATGGTATATTTAATTTTTTCATTTTTTTGGTTAAAAACATGAAAATTTGCATTTTGGTTTGTGAAAATAGGAAAAATTTTTATTTTTTTGGGAAAAAACGTAAAACAAAAGAAAACAAAATCTTGGGCATTTTTCCAATTTTTTGGAGAAAAAACGCAAAAAAATGGTATATTGAATTTTTTCATTTTTTTGGTCAAAAACATGAAAATTCGCATTTTGGTTTGTGAAAAACGTAAAAATATATATTTGTGGGGGGGAAAAACTTAAAAAAAACAAAGAAAAAATGTTGGGCATTTTTCCAATTTTTTGGAGAAAAAACGCGAAAAAATGGTATATTGAATTTTTTCATTTTTTTGGTTAAAAACATAAAAAATTCCCATTTTGGTTTGTGAAAAACGTAAAATATTTGTATTTTTGGGGGGAAAAACTAAAAAAAAAAACCAAAAAAAAATTTTGGGCATTTTTCCAATTTTTTGGAGAAAAAACGCAAAAAAATGCTAAATTGAATTTTTTTTACTTTTTTTGGTTAAAAACATGAAAATTCACATTTTGGTTAGTAAAAAACGTAAAAATTTGTATATTATTAAGGAAAAACGTGAAACAAAAAAACAAGCAATTTTTGGACATTTTTCCAATTTTTTTGAAAAAAATAACGAAAAATATGGGATATTGAATTTTTTCATTTTTATGGGGAAATACATGAAAATTTGCATTCTAGTTTGTGAAAAACGTAAAAGTTGGTATTTTATTGGGGAAAAACTTAAAAAAAACAAGAAAAAAATTTTGTGCATTTTTCCAATTTTTTGGAGAAAAAACGCAAAAAAATGGTATATTGAATTTTTTCATTTTTTTGGTTAAGAACATGAAAATTCACATTTTGTTTTGTGAAAAACGTAAAAATTTGTATTTTTGGGGGGAAAAACTTAAAAAAAAGCTAAAAAAATTATTTTGAGCATTTTTCCAATTTTATGGAGAAAAAACGCAAAAAATGGAATATTGAATTTTTTCATTTTTTTTGTTAAAAACATGAAAATTCGCATTTTGGTTTGTGAATAAAGTAAAAATTTGTATTTTTGGGAGGAAAAATTTAAAGAAAAACAAAAAAAAAATTTGGGCATTTTCCCAATTTTTTGCAGAAAAAACGCAAAAAAATGGTAAATTGAATTTTTTCATTTTTTTGGGGAAATACATGAAAATTTGCATTCTAGTTTGTGAAAAACGTAAAAGTTGGTATTTTATTGGGGAAAAACTTAAAAAAACAAAAAAAAAAATTTGGGCATTTTTCCAATTTTTTGGAGAAAAAACGCAAAAAATGGTATATTGAATTTTTTCATTTTTTTGGTTAAAAACATGAAAATTTGCATTTCGGTTTGTGAAAATAGTAAAAATTTTTATTTTTTTGGGAAAAAACGTAAAACAAAACAAAACAAAATCTTGGGCATTTTTCCAATTTTTTGGAGAAAAAACGCAAAAAAATGGTATATTGAATTTTTTCATTTTTTTTGGTCAAAAACATGAAAATTCGCATTTTTGTTTGTGAAAAACGTAAAAATATATATTTTTGGGGGGAAAAACTTAAAAAAAAACAAAGAAAAAATGTTGGGCATTTTTCCAATTTTTTGGAGAAAAAACGCGAAAAAATGGTATATTGAATTTTTTCATTTTTTTGGTTAAAAACATGAAAATTCCCATTTTGGTTTGTGAAAAACGTAAAATATTTGTATTTTTGGGGGGAAAAACTAAAAAAAAAACAAAAAAAAAATTTTGGGCATTTTTCCAATTTTTTGGAGAAAAAACGCAAAAAAATGCTAAATTGAATTTTTTCAGTTTTTTGGTTAAAAACATGAAAATTCACATTTTGGTTAATAAAAAACGTAAAAATTTGTATATTATTAAGGAAAAACGTAAAACAAAAAAACAAGCAATTTTTGGGCATTTTTCCAATTTTTTTTGATAAAAATAACGAAAAATATGGGATATTGAATTTTTTCATTTTTATGGGGAAATACATGAAAATTTGCATTCTAGTTTGTGAAAAACGTAAAAGTTGGTATTTTATTGGGGAAAAACTTAAAAAAAACAAGAAAAAAATTTTGTGCATTTTTCCAATTTTTTGGAGAAAAAACGCAAAAAATGGTATATTGAATTTTTTAATTTTTTTGGTTAAGAACATGAAAATTCACATTTTGGTTTGTGAAAAACGTAAAAATTTGTATTTTTGGGGGGAAAAACTTAAAAAAAAGCAAAAAACATTATTTTGAGCATTTTTCCAATTTTATGGAGAAAAAACGCAAAAAATGGAATATTGAATTTTTTCATTTTTTTTGTTAAAAACATGAAAATTCGCATTTTGGTTTGTGAATAAAGTAAAAATTTGTATTTTTGGGAGGAAAAATTTAAAGAAAAACAAAAAAAAAATTTGGGCATTTTCCCAATTTTTTGCAGAAAAAACGCAAAAAAATGGTAAATTGAATTTTTTCATTTTTTTGGGGAAATACATGAAAATTTGCATTCTAGTTTGTGAAAAACGTAAAAGTTGGTATTTTATTGGGGAAAAACTTAAAAAAAAAAAAAAAAATTTGGGCATTTTTCCAATTTTTTGGAGAAAAAACGCAAAAAATGGTATATTGAATTTTTTCATTTTTTTGGTTAAAAACATGAAAATTTGCATTTTGGTTTGTGAAAATAGTAAAAATTTTTATTTTTTTGGGAAAAAACGTAAAACAAAACAAAACAAAATCTTGGGCATTTTTCCAATTTTTTGGAGAAAAAACGCAAAAAAATGGTATATTGAATTTTTTTCATTTTTTTGGTCAAAAACATGAAAATTCGCATTTTGGTTTGTGAAAAACGTAAAAATATATATTTTTGGGGGGAAAAACTTAAAAAAAAACAAAGAAAAAATATTGGGCATTTTTCCTATTTTTTGGAGAAAAACGCGAAAAAATGGTATATTGAATTTTTTCATTTTTTTGGTTAAAAACATGAAAATTCCCATTTTGGTTTGTGAAAAACGTAAAATATTTGTATTTTTGGGGGGAAAAACTAAAAAAAAACAAAAAAAAAATTTTGGGCATTTTTCCAATTTTTTGGAGAAAAAACGCAAAAAAATGCTAAATTGAATTTTTTCAGTTTTTTGGTTAAAAACATGAAAATTCACATTTTGGTTAATAAAAAACGTAAAAATTTGTATATTATTAAGGAAAAACGTAAAACAAAAAAACAAGCAATTTTTGGGCATTTTTCCAATTTTTTTGATAAAAATAACGAAAAATATGGGATATTGAATTTTTTCATTTTTATGGGGAAATACATGAAAATTTGCATTCTAGTTTGTGAAAAACGTAAAAGTTGGTATTTTATTGGGGAAAAACTTAAAAAAAAGCAAAAAAATTATTTTGAGCATTTTTCCAATTTTATGGAGAAAAAACGCAAAAAATGGAATATTGCATTTTTTCAATTTTTTTGTTAAAAACATGAAAATTCGCATTTTGGTTTGTGAATTAAACAAAAATTTGTATTTTTGGGGGGAAAAACTTAAAGAAAAACAAAAAAAAAATTTGGGCATTTTCCCAATTTTTTGCAGAAAAAACGCAAAAAAATCGTAAACTGAATTTTTTCAAACTATTTTGGTTAAAAACATGAAAATTCACATTTTGGTTAATAAAAAACGTAAAATTTTGTATATTATTAAGGTAAAACGTAAAACAAAAAAACAAGCAATTTTTGGGCATTTTTCCAATTTTTTTGATAAAAATAACGAAAAATATGGGATATTGAATTTTTTCATTTTTATGGGGAAATACATGAAAATTTGCATTCTAGTTTGTGAAAAACGTAAAAGTTGGTATTTTATTGGGGAAAAACTTAAAAAAAAACAAGAAAAAAATTTTGGGCATTTTTGGTTTGTGAATAAAGTAAAAATTTGTATTTTTGGGGGAAAAACTTAAAAAAAAACAAAAAAAAAATTTGGGCATTTTTCCAATTTTTTGCAGAAAAAACACAAAAAAATGGTAAATTGAATTTTTTCATTTTTTTTGGGGAAATACATGAAAATTTCCATTCTAGTTTGTGAAAAACGTAAAACTTGGTATTTTTTTGGGGAAAAACTTAAAAAAAAACAAAAAAAAAATTTTGGGCATTTTTCCAATTTTTTGGAGAAAAAACGCAAAAAATGGTATATTGAATTTTTTCATTTTTTTTGTTAAAAACATGAAAATTCGCATTTTGGTTTGTGAATAAAGTAAAAATTTGTATTTTTGGGGGGAAAAACTTAAGGAAAAACAAAAAAAAAATTTGGGCATTTTCCCAATTTTTTGCAGAAAAAACGCAAAAAAATGGTAAATTGAATTTTTTCATTTTTTTGGGGAAATACATGAAAATTTGCATTCTAGTTTGTGAAAAACGTAAAAGTTGGTATTTTATTGGGGAAAAACTTAAAAAAAAAAAAAAAAAATTTGGGCATTTTTCCAATTTTTTGGAGAAAAAACGCAAAAAATGGTATATTGAATTTTTTCATTTTTTTGGTTAAAAACATGAAAATTTGCATTGTGGTTTGTGAAAATAGTAAAAATTTTTATTTTTTTGGGAAAAAACGTAAAACAAAACAAAACAAAATCTTGGGCATTTTCCCAATTTTTTGCAGAAAAAACGCAAAAAAATCGTAAACTGAATTTTTTCAAACTATTTTGGTTAAAAACATGAAAATTCACATTTTGGTTAATAAAAAACGTAAAATTTTGTATATTATTAAGGTAAAACGTAAAACAAAAAAACAAGCAATTTTTGGGCATTTTTCCAATTTTTTTGATAAAAATAACGAAAAATATGGGATATTGAATTTTTTCATTTTTATGGGGAAATACATGAAAATTTGCATTCTAGTTTGTGAAAAACGTAAAAGTTGGTATTTTATTGGGGAAAAACTTAAAAAAAAACAAGAAAAAAATTTTGGGCATTTTTGGTTTGTGAATAAAGTAAAAATTTGTATTTTTGGGGGGAAAAAACTTAAAGAAAAACAAAAAAAAAATTTGGGCATTTTCCCAATTTTTTGCAGAAAAAACACAAAAAAATCGTAAACTGAATTTTTTCATTTTTTTTGGGGAAATACATGAAAATTTCCATTCTAGTTTGTGAAAAACGTAAAACTTGTGTATTTTTTTGGGGAAAAACTTAAAAAAAAACAAAAAAAAAATTTTGGGAATTTTCCCAATTTTTTGCAGAAAAAAACGCAAAAAAATGGTAAATTGAATTTTTTCATTTTTTTGGGAAATACATGAAAATTTGCATTCTAGTTTGTGAAAAACGTAAAAGTTGGTATTTTATTGGGGAAAAACTTAAAAAAAAAAAAAAAATTTGGGCATTTTTCCAATTTTTTGGAGAAAAAACGCAAAAAATGGTATATTGAATTTTTTCATTTTTTTGGTTAAAAACATGAAAATTTGCATTTTGGTTTGTGAAAATAGTAAAAATTTTTATTTTTTTGGGAAAAAACGTAAAACAAAACAAAACAAAATCTTGGGCATTTTTCCAATTTTTTGGAGAAAAAACGCAAAAAAATGGTATATTGAATTTTTTTCATTTTTTTGGTCAAAAACATGAAAATTCGCATTTTGTTTTGTGAAAAACGTAAAAATATATATTTTTGGGGGAAAAAACTTAAAAAAAAACAAAGAAAAAATATTGGGCATTTTTCCTATTTTTTGGAGAAAAACGCGAAAAAATGGTATATTGAATTTTTTCATTTTTTTGGTTAAAAACATGAAAATTCCCATTTTGGTTTGTGAAAAACGTAAAATATTTGTATTTTTGGGGGGAAAAACTAAAAAAAAAACAAAAAAAAATTTTGGGCATTTTTCCAATTTTTTGGAGAAAAAACGCAAAAAAATGCTAAATTGAATTTTTTCAGTTTTTTGGTTAAAAACATGAAAATTCACATTTTGGTTAATAAAAAACGTAAAAATTTGTATATTATTAAGGAAAAACGTAAAACAAAAAAACAAGCAATTTTTGGGCATTTTTCCAATTTTTTTGATAAAAATAACGAAAAATATGGGATATTGAATTTTTTCATTTTTATGGGGAAATACATGAAAATTTGCATTCTAGTTTGTGAAAAACGTAAAAGTTGGTATTGTATTGGGGAAAAACTTAAAAAAAAGCAAAAAAATTATTTTGAGCATTTTTCCAATTTTATGGAGAAAAAACGCAAAAAATGGAATATTGCATTTTTTTAATTTTTTTGATTAAAAACATGAAAATTCGCATTTTGGTTTGTGAATTAAACAAAAATTTGTATTTTTGGGGGGAAAAACTTAAAGAAAAACAAAAAAAAAATTTGGGCATTTTCCCAATTTTTTGCAGAAAAAACGCAAAAAAATCGTAAACTGAATTTTTTCAAACTATTTTGGTTAAAAACATGAAAATTCACATTTTGGTTAATAAAAAACGTAAAATTTTGTATATTATTAAGGTAAAACGTAAAACAAAAAAACAAGCAATTTTTGGGCATTTTTCCAATTTTTTTGATAAAAATAACGAAAAATATGGGATATTGAATTTTTTCATTTTTATGGGGAAATACATGAAAATTTGCATTCTAGTTTGTGAAAAACGTAAAAGTTGGTATTTTATTGGGGAAAAACTTAAAAAAAAACAAGAAAAAAATTTTGGGCATTTTTGGTTTGTGAATAAAGTAAAAATTTGTATTTTTGGGGGGAAAAACTTAAAGAAAAACAAAAAAAAATTTGGGCATTTTCCCAATTTTTTGCAGAAAAAACACAAAAAAATCGTAAACTGAATTTTTTCATTTTTTTTGGGGAAATACATGAAAATTTCCATTCTAGTTTGTGAAAAACGTAAAACTTGGTATTTTTTTGGGGAAAAACTTAAAAAAAAACAAAAAAAAATTTTGGGCATTTTTCCAATTTTTTGGAGAAAAAACGCAAAAAATGGTATATTGAATTTTTTCATTTTTTTTGTTAAAAACATGAAAATTCGCATTTTGGTTTGTGAATAAAGTAAAAATTTGTATTTTTGGGGGGAAAAACTTAAAGAAAAAACAAAAAAAAAATTTGGGCATTTTCCCAATTTTTTGCAGAAAAAACGCAAAAAAATGGTAAATTGAATTTTTTCATTTTTTTGGGGAAATACATGAAAATTTGCATTCTATTTTGTGAAAAACGTAAAAGTTGGTATTTTATTGGGGAAAAACTTAAAAAAAAAAACAAAAAAAAAATTTTGGGCATTTTTCCAATTTTTTGGAGAAAAAACGCAAAAAATGGTATATTGAATTTTTTCATTTTTTTTGGTTAAAAACATGAAAATTTGCATTTTGGTTTGTGAAAATAGTAAAAATTTTTATTTTTTTGGGAAAAAACGTAAAACAAAAGAAAACAAAATCTTGGGCATTTTTCCAATTTTTTGGAGAAAAAACGCAAAAAAATGGTATATTGAATTTTTTCATTTTTTTGGTCAAAAACATGAAAATTCGCATTTTGGTTTGTGAAAAACGTAAAAATATATATTTTTGGGGGAAAAAATTTAAAAAAAACAAAGAAAAAATGTTGGGCATTTTTCCAATTTTTTGGAGAAAAAACGCGAAAAAATGGTATATTGAATTTTTTCATTTTTTTGGTTAAAAACATGAAAATTCGCATTTTGGTTTGTGAAAAACGTAAAAATATATATTTTTGGGGGAAAAAATTTAAAAAAAACAAAGAAAAAATGTTGGGCATTTTTCCAATTTTTTGGAGAAAAAACGCGAAAAAATGGTATATTGAATTTTTTAATTTTTTTGGTTAAAAACATGAAAATTCCCATTTTGGTTTGTGATAAACGTAAAATATTTGTATTTTTGGGGGGAAAAACTAAAAAAAAAACAAAAAAAAAATTTTGGGCATTTTTCAAATTTTTTGGAGAAAAAACGCAAAAGAATGCTAAATTGAATTTTTTCACTTTTTTGGTTAAAAACATGAAAATTCACATTTTGGTTAGTAAAAAACGTAAAAATTTGTATATTATTAAGGAAAAACGTAAAACAAAAAAACAAGCAATTTTTGGGCATTTTTCCAATTTTTTTGAAAAAAACAACGAAAAATATGGGATATTGAATTTTTTCATTTTTTTGGGGAAATACATGAAAATTTGCATTCTAGTTTGTGAAAAACGTAAAAGTTGGTATTTTATTGGGGAAAAACTTAAAAAAAAAAAAAGAAAAAATTTTGGACATTTTTCCAATTTTTTGGAGAAAAAACGCCAAAAAATGGTATATTGAATTTTTTCATTTTTTTGGTTAAGAACATGAAAATTCACATTTTGGTTTGTGAAAAACGTAAAAATTTGTATTTTTGGGGGGAAAAACTTAAAAAAAAGCAAAAATATTATTTTGAGCATTTTTCCAATTTTATGGAGAAAAAACGCAAAAAATGGAATATTGAATTTTTTCATTTTTTTTGTTAAAAACATGAAAATTCGCATTTTGGTTTGTGAATAAAGTAAAAATTTGTATTTTTGGGGGGAAAAACTTAAAGAAAAACAAAAAAAAAATTTGGGCATTTTCCCAATTTTTTGCAGAAAAAACGCAAAAAAATGGTAAATTGAATTTTTTCATTTTTTTTGTTAAAAACATGAAAATTCGCATTTTGGTTTGTGAATAAAGTAAAAATTTGTATTTTTGGGGGGAAAAACTTAAAGAAAACCAAAAAAAATGCTAAATTGAATTTTTTCAATTTTTTGGTTAAAAACATGAAAATTCACATTTTGGTTAGTAAAAAACGTAAAAATTTGTATATTATTAAGGAAAAACGTAAAACAAAAAAACAAGCAATTTTTGGGCATTTTTCCAATTTTTTTGAAAAAAATAACTAAAAATATGGGATATTGAATTTTTTCATTTTTATGGGGAAATACATGAAAATTTGCATTCTAGTTTGTGAAAAACGTAAAAATTTGTATTTTTGGGGGGAAAAACTTAAAGAAAAACAAAAAAAAATTTGGGCATTTTCCCAATTTTTTGCAGAAAAAACGCAAAAAAATGGTAAATTGAATTTTTTCATTTTTTTGAGGAAATACATGAAAATTTGCATTCTAGTTTGTGAAAAACGTAAAAGTAGGTATTTTATTGGGGAAAAACTAAAAAAAAACAAAAAAAAATTTTGGTCATTTTTCCAATTTTTTGGAGAAAAAACGCCAAAAAATGGTATATTGAATTTTTTCATTTTTTTTGTTAAAAACATGAAAATTCACATTTTGGTTTGTGAAAAACGTAAAAATTTGTATTTTTGGGGGGAAAAACTTAAAAAAAAGCAAAAAAATTATTTTGAGCATTTTTCCAATTTTATGGAGAAAAAACGCAAAAAATGGAATATTGAATTTTTTCATTTTTTTTGTTAAAAACATGAAAATTCGCATTTTGGTTTGTGAATAAAGTAAAAATTTGTATTTTTGGGGGGAAAAACTTAAAGAAAACAAAAAAAAAATTTGGGCATTTTCCCAATTTTTTTGCAGAAAAAACGCAAAAAAATGGTAAATTGAATTTTTTCATTTTTTTGGGGAAATACATGAAAATTTGCATTCTAGTTTGTGAAAAACGTAAAAGGTTGGTATTTTATTGGGAAAAAACTTAAAAAAAAACAAGAAAAAAATTTTGGGCATTTTTCCAATTTTTTGGAGAAAAAACGCAAAAAATGGTATATTGCATTTTTTCTTTTTTTTTGGTCAAAAACATGAAATTTCGCATTTTGGTTTGTGAATAAAGTAAAAATTTGTATTTTTGGGGGGAAAAACTTAAAGAAAAACAAAAAAAAATTTGGGCATTTTCCCAATTTTTTGGAGAAAAAACGCAAAAAAATGCTAAATTGAGTTTTTTCAATTTTTGCTTAAAAACATGAAAATTCACATTTTGGTTAGTAAAAAACGTAAAAATTTGTATATTATTAAGGAAAAACGTAAAAAAAACAAGCAATTTTTGGGCATTTTTCCAATTTTTTTGAAATAAATAACGAAAAATATGGGATATTGAATTTTTTCATTTTTATGGGGAAGTACATGAAAATTTGCATTCTAGTTTGTAAAAAACGTAAAAGTTGGTATTTTATTGGGGAAAAACTTAAAAAAAAACAAAGAAAAAATGTTGGGCATTTTTCCAATTTTTTGGAGAAAAAACGCGAAAAAATGGTATATTGAATTTTTTCATTTTTTTGGTTAAAAACATGAAAATTCCCATTTTGGTTTGTGAAAAACGTAAAAATTTGTATATTATTAAGGAAAAACGTAAAACAAAAAAACAAGCAATTTTTGGGCATTTTTCCAATTTTTTTGAAAAAAATAACGAAAAATATGGGATATTGAATTTTTTCATTTTTATGGGGAAATACATAAAAAATTTGCATTCTAGTTTGTGAAAAACGTAAAAGTTGGTATTTTATTGGGGAAAAACTTAAAAAAAACAAGAACAAAATTTTGGGCATTTTTCCAATTTTTTGGAGAAAAAACGCCAAAAAATGGTATATTGAATTTTTTCATTTTTTTGGTTAAGAACATGAAAATTCACATTTTGGTTTGTGAAAAACGTAAAAATTTGTATTTTTGGGGGGAAAAACTTAAAAAAAAGCAAAAATATTATTTTGAGCATTTTTCCAATTTTATGGAGAAAAAACGCAAAAAATGGAATATTGAATTTTTTCATTTTTTTTTGTTAAAAACATGAAAATTCGCATTTTGGTTTGTGAATAAAGTAAAAATTGTATTTTTGGGGGGAAAAACTTAAAGAAAAACAAAAAAAAAATTTGGGCATTTTCCCAATTTTTTGCAGAAAAAACGCAAAAATATGGTAAATTGAATTTTTTCATTTTTTTTGTTAAAAACATGAAAATTCGCATTTTGGTTTGTGAATAAAGTAAAAATTTGTATTTTTGGGGGGAAAAACTTAAAGAAAACCAAAAAAAAATGCTAAATTGAATTTTTTCACTTTTTTGGTTAAAAACATGAAAATTCACATTTTGGTTAGTAAAAAACGTAAAAATTTGTATATTATTAAGGAAAAACGTAAAACAAAAAAACAAGCAATTTTTGGGCATTTTTCCAATTTTTTTGAAAAAAATAACTAAAAATATGGGATATTGAATTATTTCATTTTTATGGGGAAATACATGAAAATTTGCATTCTAGTTTGTGAAAAACGTAAAAGTTGGTATTTTATTGGGGAAAAACTTAAAAAAAACAAGAAAAAAATTTTGTGCATTTTTCCAATTTTTTGGAGAAAAAACGCGAAAAAATGGTATATTGAATTTTTTCATTTTTTTGGTTAAGAACATGAAAATTCACATTTTGGTTTGTGAGAAACGTAAAAAATTGTATATTATTAAAGAAAAACGTAAAATATTTGTATTTTTGGGGGAAAAACTTAAAAAAAAAACAAAAAAAAATTTTGGGCATTTTTCCAATTTTTTGGAGAAAAAACGCAAAAAATGCTAAATTGAATTTTTTCACTTTTTTGGTTAAAAACATGAAAATTCACATTTTGGTTAGTAAAAAACGTAAAAATTTGTATATTATTAAGGAAAAACGTAAAACAAAAAAACAAGCAATTTTTGGGCATTTTTTTGAAAAAAATAACTAAAAATATGGGATATTGAATTTTTTCATTTTTATGGGGAAATACATGAAAATTTGCATTCTAGTTTGTGAAAAACGTAAAAGTTGGTATTTTATTGGGGAAAAACTTAAAAAAAACAAGAAAAAAATTTTGTGCATTTTTCCAATTTTTTGGAGAAAAAACGCGAAAAAATGGTATATTGAAATTTTTCATTTTTTTGGTTAAGAACATGAAAATTCACATTTTGGTTTGTGAGAAACGTAAAAAATTGTATATTATTAAGGAAAAACGTAAAATATTTGTATTTTTGGGGGGAAAAACTAAAAAAAAAACAAAAAAAATATTTTGGGCATTTTTCCAATTTTTTGGAGAAAAAACGCAAAAAAATGCTAAATTGAATTTTTTCACTTTTTTGGTTAAAAACATGAAAATTCACATTTTGGTTAGTAATAAACGTAAAAATTTGTATATTATTAAGGAAAAACGTAAAACAAAAAGCAAGCAATTTTTGGGCATTTTTCCAATTTTTTTGAAAAAAATAACGAAAAATATGGATTATTGAATTTTTTCATTTTTATGGGGAAATACATGAAAATTTGCATTCTAGTTTGTGAAAAACGTAAAAGTAGGTATTTTATTGGGGAAAAACTTAAAAAAAAAACAAGAAAAAAATTTTGGGCATTTTTCCAATTTTTTGGAGAAAAAACGACAAAAAATGGTATATTGAATTTTTTCATTTTTTTTGTTAAAAACATGAAAATTCACATTTTGGTTTGTGAAAAACGTAAAAATTTGTATTTTTGGGGGGAAAAACTTAAAAAAAAGCAAAAAAATTATTTTGAGCATTTTTCCAATTTTATGGAGAAAAAACGCAAAAAATGGAATATTGAATTTTTTCATTTTTTTTGTTAAAAACATGAAAATTCGCATTTTGGTTTGTGAATAAAGTAAAAATTTGTATTTTTGGGGGGAAAAACTTAAAGAAAAACAAAAAAAAATTTGGGCATTTTCCCAATTTTTTGCAGAAAAAACGCAAAAAAATGGTAAATTGAATTTTTTCATTTTTTTGGGGAAATACATGAAAATTTGCATTCTAGTTTGTGAAAAACGTAAAAGGTTGGTATTTTATTGGGGAAAAACTTAAAAAAAACAAGAAAAAAATTTTGGGCATTTTTCCAATTTTTTGGAGAAAAAACGCAAAAAATGGTATATTGCATTTTTTCTTTTTTTTTGGTCAAAAACATGAAAATTCGCATTTTGGTTTGTGAATAAAGTAAAAATTTGTATTTTTGGGGGGAAAAACTTAAAGAAAAACAAAAAAAAATTTGGGCATTTTCCCAATTTTTTGGAGAAAAAACGCGAAAAAATGGTATATTGAATTTTTCATTTTTTTGGTTAAGAACATGAAAATTCACATTTTGGTTTGTGAAAAACGTAAAAATTTGTATTTTTGGGGGAAAAACTTAAAAAAAAAACAAAAAAAAATTTTGGGCATTTTTCCAATTTTTTGGAGAAAAAACGCAAAAAATGGTATATTGAATTTTTTCATTTTTTTGGTTAAAAACATGAAAATTCCCATTTTGGTTTGTGAAAAACGTAAAATATTTGTATTTTTGGGGGGAAAAACTTAAAAAAAAGCAAAAAAATTATTTTGAGCATTTTTCCAATTTTATGGAGAAAAAACGCAAAAAATGGAATATTGAATTTTTTCATTTTTTTGGTTAAAAACATGAAAATTCGCATTTTGGTTTGTGAATAAAGTAAAAATTTGTATTTTTGGGGGGAAAAACTTAAAGAAAAACAAATAAAAATTTGGGCATTTTCTCAATTTTTTGCAGAAAAAACGCAAAAAAATGGTAAATTGAATTTTTTTCATTTTTTTGGGGAAATACATAAAAATTTGCATTCTAGTTTGTGAAAAACGTAAAAGTTGGTATTTTATTGGGGAAACACTTAAAAAAAAAACAAAACAAAAATTTTGGGCATTTTTCCAATTTTTTGGAGAAAAAACGCAAAAAATGGTATATTGAATTTTTTTTATTTTTTTGGTTAAAAACATGAAAATTCACATTTTGGTTTGTGAAAAACGTAAAAATTTGTATATTATTAAGGAAAAACGTAAAATATTTGTATTTTTGGGGGGAAAAACTTAAAAAAAAGCAAAAAAATTATTTTGAGCATTTTTCCAATTTTATGGAGAAAAAACGCAAAAAATGGAATATTGAATTTTTTCATTTTTTTTGTTAAAAACATGAAAATTCGCATTTTGGTTTGTGAATAAAGTAAAAATTTGTATTTTTGGGGGGAAAAACTTAAAGAAAAACAAAAAAAAAATTTGGGCATTTTCCCAATTTTTTGCAGAAAAAACGCAAAAAAATGGTAAATTGAATTTTTTCATTTTTTTGGGGAAATACATGAAAATTTGCATTCTAGTTTGTGAAAAACGTAAAAGGTTGGTATTTTATTGGGGAAAAACTTAAAAAAAAACAAGAAAAAAATTTTGGGCATTTTTCCAATTTTTTGGAGAAAAAACGCAAAAAATGGTATATTGAATTTTTCTTTTTTTTTGGTTAAAAACATGAAAATTCGCATTTTGGTTTGTGAAAAAAGTAAAAATTTGTATTTTTGGGGGGAAAAACTTAAAGAAAAACAAAAAAAAATTTGGGCATTTTTCCAATTTTTTGGAGAAAAAACGCAAAAAAATGGTATATTGAATTTTTTCATTTTTTTGGTTAAAAACATGAAAATTCGCATTTTGGTTTGTGAAAAACGTAAAAATTTGTATTTTTGGGGGAAAAACTTAAAAAAAAACAAAAAAAAAATTTTGGGCATTTTTCCAATTTTTTGGAGAAAAAAACGCAAAAAAATGGTATATTGAATTTTTTCATTTTTTTTGGTTAAAAACATGAAAATTCCCATTTTGGTTTGTGAAAAACGTAAAATATTTGTATTTTTGGGGGAAAAACTTAAAAAAAAAACAAAAAAATTATTTTGGGCATTTTTCCAATTTTTTGGAGAAAAAACGCAAAAAAATGGTAATATTGAATTTTTTCATTTTTTTGGTTAAAAACATGAAAATTCGCATTTTGGTTTGTGAATAAACGTAAAAATTTGTATTTTTTGGGGAAAAACTTAAAGAAAAACAAAAAAAAATTTTGGGCATTTTTCAATTTTTTGAAGAAAAAACGCAAAAAATGGTATATTGAATTTTTTCATTTTTTTGGGGAAATACATGAAAATTTGCATTCTAGTTTGTGAAAAACGTAAAAGTTGGTATTTTATTGGGGAAAAACTTAAAAAAAAACAAAAAAAAAATTTTGGGCATTTTTCCAATTTTTTGGAGAAAAAACGCAAAAAATGGTATATTGAAATTTTTCATTTTTTTGGTTAAGAACATGAAAATTCACATTTTGGTTTGTGAGAAACGTAAAAAATTGTATATTATTAAAGAAAAACGTAAAATATTTGTATTTTTGGGGGAAAAACTTAAAAAAAAAACAAAAAAAAATTTTGGGCATTTTTCCAATTTTTTGGAGAAAAAACGCAAAAAATGCTAAATTGAATTTTTTCACTTTTTTGGTTAAAAACATGAAAATTCACATTTTGGTTAGTAAAAAACGTAAAAATTTGTATATTATTAAGGAAAAACGTAAAACAAAAAAACAAGCAATTTTTGGGCATTTTTCCAATTTTTTTGAAAAAAATAACGAAAAATATGGGATATTGAATTTTTTCATTTTTATGGGGAAATACATGAAAATTTGCATTCTAGTTTGTGAAAAACGTAAAAGTTGGTATTTTATTGGGGAAAAACTTAAAAAAAAACAAGAAAAAAATTTTGGGCATTTTTCCAATTTTTTGGAGAAAAAACGCGAAAAAATGGTATATTGAATTTTTTCATTTTTTTGGTTAAAAACATGAAAATTCACATTTTGGTTTGTGAAAAACGTAAAAATTGAAAAACGTAAAATATTTGTATTTTTGGGGGGAAAAACTTAAAAAAAAACAAAAAAATATTTTGGGCATTTTTCCAATTTTTTGGAGAAAAAACGCAAAAAAATGGTAATATTGAATTTTTTCATTTTTTTGGTTAAAAACATGAAAATTCGCATTTTGGTTTGTGAATAAACGTAAAAATTTGTATTTTATTGGGGGAAAAACTTAAAACAAAAAGCAAAAAAAATTTTGGGCATTTTTCCAATTTTTTTGAGAAAAATTACGCAAAAATATGGTATATTGAATTTTTTCATTTTTTTGGTTAAAAACATGAAAATTCGCATTTTGGTTTGTGAAAAACGTAAAAATTTGTATTTTTTGGGGAAAAACTTAAAAAAAAACAAAAAAAAATTTTGGGCATTTTTCCAATTTTTTGGAGAAAAAACGCAAAAAATGGTATATTGAATTTTTTCATTTTTTTGGTTAAAAACATGAAAATTCGCATTTTGGTTTGTGAAAAACGTAAAAATTTGTATTTTTTGGGGAAAAAACTTAAAAAAAAACAAAAAAAAATTTTGGGCATTTTTCCAATTTTTTGGAGAAAAAACGCAAAAAATGGTATATTGAATTTTTTCATTTTTTTGGTTAAAAACATGAAAATTCGCATTTTGGTTTGTGAAAAACGTAAAAATTTGTATTTTTGGGGGAAAAACTTAAAAAAAAACAAAGAAAAAATTTTGGGCATTTTTCCAATTTTTTGGAGAAAAAACGCAAAAAATGGTATATTGAATTTTTTCATTTTTTTGGTTAAAAACATGAAAATTCCCATTTTGGTTTGTGAAAAACGTAAAATATTTGTATTTTTGGGGGGAAAAACTTAAAAAAAAGCAAAAAAATTATTTTGAGCATTTTTCCAATTTTTTGGAGAAAAAACGCAAAAAATGGAATATTGAATTTTTTCATTTTTTTTGTTAAAAACATGAAAATTCGCATTTTGGTTTGTGAATAAAGTAAAAATTTGTATTTTTGGGGGGAAAAACTTAAAGAAAAACAAATAAAATTTGGGCATTTTCTCAATTTTTTGCAGAAAAAACGCAAAAAAATGGTAAATTGAATTTTTTTCATTTTTTTGGGGAAATACATAAAAATTTGCATTCTAGTTTGTGAAAAACGTAAAAGTTGGTATTTTATTGGGGAAACACTTAAAAAAAAAACAAAACAAAAATTTTGGGCATTTTTCCAATTTTTTGGAGAAAAAACGCAAAAAATGGTATATTGAATTTTTTTTATTTTTTTGGTTAAAAACATGAAAATTCACATTTTGGTTTGTGAGAAACGTAAAAAATTGTATATTATTAAGGAAAAACGTAAAATATTTGTATTTTTGGGGGGAAAAACTAAAAAAAAAACAAAAAAAAAATGTTGGGCATTTTTCCAATTTTTTTGGAGAAAAAACGCAAAAAAATGCTAAATTGAATTTTTTCACTTTTTTGGTTAAAAACATGAAAATTCACATTTTGGTTAGTAATAAACGTAAAAATTTGTATATTATTAAGGAAAAACGTAAAACAAAAAGCAAGCAATTTTTGGGCATTTTTCCAATTTTTTTGAAAAAAATAACGAAAAATATGGATTATTGAATTTTTTCATTTTTATGGGGAAATACATGAAAATTTGCATTCTAGTTTGTGAAAAACGTAAAAGTTGGTATTTTATTGGGGAAAAACTTAAAAAAAACAAGAAAAAAATTTTGGGCATTTTTCCAATTTTTTGGAGAAAAAACGACAAAAAATGGTATATTGAATTTTTTCATTTTTTTTGTTAAAAACATGAAAATTCACATTTTGGTTTGTGAAAAACGTAAAAATTTGTATTTTTGGGGGGAAAAACTTAAAAAAAAGCAAAAAAATTATTTTGAGCATTTTTCCAATTTTATGGAGAAAAAACGCAAAAAATGGAATATTGAATTTTTTCATTTTTTTTGTTAAAAACATGAAAATTCGCATTTTGGTTTGTGAATAAAGTAAAAATTTGTATTTTTGGGGGAAAAACTTAAAGAAAAACAAAAAAAAATTTGGGCATTTTTCCAATTTTTTGCAGAAAAAACGCAAAAAAATGGTAAATTGAATTTTTTCATTTTTTTGGGGAAATACATGAAAATTTGCATTCTAGTTTGTGAAAAACGTAAAAGGTTGGTATTTTATTGGGGAAAAACTTAAAAAAAAAACAAGAAAAAAATTTTGGGCATTTTTCCAATTTTTTGGAGAAAAAACGCAAAAAATGGTATATTGAATTTTTTCATTTTTTTTGGTTAAAAACATGAAAATTCGCATTTTGGTTTGTGAATAAACGTAAAAATTTGTATTTTTGGGGGGAAAAACTTAAAGAAAAACAAGAAAAAAATTTGGGCATTTTCCCAATTTTTTGGAGAAAAAAGGCGAAAAAATGGTATATTGAATTTTTCATTTTTTTGGTTAAGAACATGAAAATTCACATTTTGGTTTGTGAAAAACGTAAAAATTTGTATTTTTGGGGGAAAAACTTAAAAAAAAACAAAAAAAAATTTTGGGCATTTTTCCAATTTTTTGGAGAAAAAACGCAAAAAATGGTATATTGAATTTTTTCATTTTTTTGGTTAAAAACATGAAAATTCCCATTTTGGTTTGTGAAAAACGTAAAATATTTGTATTTTTGGGGGAAAAACTTAAAAAAAAGCAAAAAAATTATTTTGAGCATTTTTCCAATTTTATGGAGAAAAAACGCAAAAAATGGAATATTGAATTTTTTCATTTTTTTTGTTAAAAACATGAAAATTCGCATTTTGGTTTGTGAATAAAGTAAAAATTTGTATTTTTGGGGGGAAAAACTTAAAGAAAAAACAAAAAAAAATTTGGGCATTTTCTCAATTTTTTGCAGAAAAAACGCAAAAAAATGGTAAATTGAATTTTTTCATTTTTTTGGGGAAATACATGAAAATTTGCATTCTAGTTTGTGAAAAACGTAAAAGTTGGTATTTTATTGGGGAAACACTTAAAAAAAAAACAAAACAAAAATTTTGGGCATTTTTCCAATTTTTTGGAGAAAAAACGCAAAAAATGGTATATTGAATTTTTTTTATTTTTTTGGTTAAAAACATGAAAATTCACATTTTGGTTAGTAAAAAACGTAAAAATTTGTATATTATTAAGGAAAAACGTAAAACAAAAAAACAAGCAATTTTTGGGCATTTTTCCAATTTTTTTGAAAAAAATAACTAAAAATATGGGATATTGAATTTTTTCATTTTTATGGGGAAATACATGAAAATTTGCATTCTAGTTTGTGAAAAACGTAAAAGTTGGTATTTTATTGGGGAAAAACTTAAAAAAAAACAAGAAAAAAATGTTGTGCATTTTTCCAATTTTTTGGAGAAAAAACGCGAAAAAATGGTATATTGAAATTTTTCATTTTTTTGGTTAAGAACATGAAAATTCACATTTTGGTTTGTGAGAAACGTAAAAAATTGTATATTATTAAGGAAAAACGTAAAATATTTGTATTTTTGGGGGGAAAAACTAAAAAAAAAACAAAAAAAAATTTTGGGCATTTTTCCAATTTTTTGGAGAAAAAACGCAAAAAAATGCTAAATTGAATTTTTTCACTTTTTTGGTTAAAAACATGAAAATTCACATTTTGGTTAGTAATAAACGTAAAAATTTGTATATTATTAAGGAAAAACGTAAAACAAAAAGCAAGCAATTTTTGGGCCTTTTTCCAATTTTTTTGAAAAAAATTACGAAAAATATGGATTATTGAATTTTTTCATTTTTATGGGGAAATACATGAAAATTTGCATTCTAGTTTGTGAAAAACGTAAAAGTAGGTATTTTATTGGGGAAAAACTTAAAAAAAAACAAGAAAAAAATTTTGGGCATTTTTCCAATTTTTTGGAGAAAAAACGACAAAAAATGGTATATTGAATTTTTTCATTTTTTTTGTTAAAAACATGAAAATTCACATTTTGGTTTGTGAAAAACGTAAAAATTTGTATTTTTGGGGGGAAAAACTTAAAAAAAAGCAAAAAAATTATTTTGAGCATTTTTCCAATTTTATGGAGAAAAAACGCAAAAAATGGAATATTGAATTTTTTTCATTTTTTTTGTTAAAAACATGAAAATTCGCATTTTGGTTTGTGAATAAAGTAAAAATTTGTATTTTTGGGGGGAAAAACTTAAGGAAAAACAAATAAAAATTTGGGCATTTTCTCAATTTTTTGCAGAAAAAACGCAAAAATATGGTAAATTGAATTTTTTTCATTTTTTTGGGGAAATACATAAAAATTTGCTTTCTAGTTTGTGAAAAACGTAAAAGTTGGTATTTTATTGGGGAAACACTTAAAAAAAAAACAAAAAAAAAATTTTGGGCATTTTTCCAATTTTTTGGAGAAAAAACGCAAAAAAATGCTAAATTGAATTTTTTCACTTTTTTGGTTAAAAACATGAAAATTCACATTTTGGTTAGTAATAAACGTAAAAATTTGTATATTATTAAGGAAAAACGTAAAACAAAAAGCAAGCAATTTTTGGGCATTTTTCCAATTTTTTTGAAAAAAATTACGAAAAATATGGATTATTGAATTTTTTCATTTTTATGGGGAAATACATGAAAATTTGCATTCTAGTTTGTGAAAAACGTAAAAGTAGGTATTTTATTGGGGAAAAACTTAAAAAAAACAAGAAAAAAATTTTGGGCATTTTTCCAATTTTTTGGAGAAAAAACGACAAAAAATGGTATATTGCATTTTTTCATTTTTTTGGTCAAAAACATGAAAATTCGCATTTTGGTTTGTGAATAAAGTAAAAATTTGTATTTTTGGGGGGAAAAACTTAAAGAAAAAAAAAAAAATTTGGGCATTTTTCCAATTTTTTGGAGAAAAAAAGCGAAAAAATGGTATATTGAATTTTTTCATTTTTTTGGTTAAGAACATGAAAATTCACATTTTGGTTTGTGAAAAACGTAAAAATTTGTATTTTTGGGGGAAAAACTTAAAAAAAAAACAAAAAAAAATTTTGGGCATTTTTCCAATTTTTTGGAGAAAAAACGCAAAAAATGGTATATTGAATTTTTTCATTTTTTTGGTTAAAAACATGAAAATTCGCATTTTGGTTTGTGAAAAACGTAAAATATTTGTATTTTTGGGGGGAAAAACTTAAAAAAAAGCAAAAAAAATTATTTTGAGCATTTTTCCAATTTTTTGGAGAAAAAACGCAAAAAATTGAATATCGAATTTTTTCATTTTTTTGGTTAAAAACATGAAAATTCGCATTTTGGTTTGTGAATAAAGTAAAAATTTGTATTTTTGGGGGGAAAAACTTAAAAAAAAACAAAAAAAAATTTTGGGCATTTTTCCAATTTTTTGGAGAAAAAACGCAAAAAATGGTATATTGAATTTTTTCATTTTTTTGGTTAAAAACATGAAAATTTGCATTTTGGTTTGTGAAAAACGTAAAAATTTGTATTTTTTGGGGGAAAACTTAAAAAAAAACAAAAAAAAATTTTGGGCATTTTTCCAATTTTTTGGAGAAAAAACGCAAAAAAATGGTATATTGAATTTTTTCATTTTTTTGGTTAAAAACATGAAAATTCGCATTTTGGTTTGTGAAAAACGTAAAAGATTTGTATTTTATTGGGGAAAAACTTAAAAAAAAGCAAAAAAAATATTTTAGGCATTTTTCCAATTTTTTGGAGAAAAAACGCAAAAAATGGTATATTGAATTTTTTCATTTTTTTTGTTAAAAACATGAAAATTCGCATTTTGGTTTGTGAATAAAGTAAAAATTTGTATTTTTGGGGGAAAAACTTAAAGAAAAACAAAAAAAAATTTGGGCATTTTTCCAATTTTTTGGAGAAAAAACGCAAAAAAATGGTATATTGAATTTTTTCATTTTTTTGGGTAAATACATGAAAATTCGCATTTTGGTTTGTGAAAAACGTAAAAATTTGTATTTTATTGGGGAAAAACTTAAAAAAAAAACAAAAAAAAAATTTTGGGCATTTTTCCAATTTTTTGGAGAAAAAACGCAAAAAATGGTATATTGAATTTTTTCATTTTTTTGGTTAAAAACATGAAAATTCCCATTTTGGTTTGTGAAAAACGTAAAATATTTGTATTTTTGGGGGAAAAACTTAAAAAAAAGCAAAAAAATTATTTTGAGCATTTTTCCAATTTTATGGAGAAAAAACGCAAAAAATGGAATATTGAATTTTTTCATTTTTTTTGTTAAAAACATGAAAATTTGCATTTTGGTTTGTGAATAAACGTAAAAATTTGTATTTTTTGGGGGAAAAACTTAAAGAAAAAACAAAATAAAAATTTTGGGCATTTTCTCAATTTTTTGCAGAAAAAACGCAAAAAAATGGTAAATTGAATTTTTTTCATTTTTTTGGGGAAATACATAAAAATTTGCATTCTAGTTTGTGAAAAACGTAAAAGTTGGTATTTTATTGGGGAAACACTTAAAAAAAAAACAAAAAAAAATTTTGGGCATTTTTCCAATTTTTTGGAGAAAAAACGCGAAAAAATGGTATATTGAATTTTTTCATTTTTTTGGTTAAAAACATGAAAATTCCCATTTTGGTTTGTGAAAAACGTAAAAATTTGTATATTATTAAGGAAAAACGTAAAACAAAAAAACATGCAATTTTTGGGCATTTTTCCAATTTTTTTGAAAAAAAAAACGAAAAATATGGGATATTGAATTTTTTCATTTTTATGGGGAAATACATGAAAATTTGCATTCTAGTTTGTAAAAAACGTAAAAGTTGGTATTTTATTGGGGAAAAACTTAAAAAAAAACAAAGAAAAAATGTTGGGCATTTTTCCAATTTTTTGGAGAAAAAACGCGAAAAAATGGTATATTGAATTTTTTCATTTTTTTGGTTAAAAACATGAAAATTCCCATTTTGGTTTGTGAAAAACGTAAAAATTTGTATATTATTAAGGAAAAACGTAAAACAAAAAAACATGCAATTTTTGGGCATTTTTCCAATTTTTTTGAAAAAAATAACGAAAAATATGGATTATTGAATTTTTTCATTTTTATGGGGAAATACATGAAAATTTGCATTCTAGTTTGTGAAAAACGTAAAAGTAGGTATTTTATTGGGGAAAAACTTAAAAAAAAAAACAAGAACAAAATTTTGGGCATTTTTCCAATTTTTTGGAGAAAAAACGCCAAAAAATGGTATATTGAATTTTTTCATTTTTTTTGTTAAAAACATGAAAATTCACATTTTGGTTTGTGAAAAACGTAAAAATTTGTATTTTTGGGGGGAAAAAACTTAAAAAAAAAGCAAAAAAAAATTATTTTGAGCATTTTTCCAATTTTATTGGAGAAAAAAACGCAAAAAAATGGTAAATTGAATATTTTCATTTTTTTGGGGAAATACATGAAAATTTGCATTCTAGTTTGTGAAAAACGTAAAAGTTGGTATTTTATTGGGGAAAAACTTAAAAAAAACAAGAAAAAAATTTTGGGCATTTTTCCAATTTTTTGGAGAAAAAACGCAAAAAATGGTATATTGCATTTTTGCTTTTTTTTTGGTCAAAAACATGAAAATTCGCATTTTGGTTTGTGAATAAAGTAAAAATTTGTATTTTTGGGGGGAAAAACTTAAAGAAAAACAAAAAAAAATTTGGGCATTTTCCCAATTTTTTGGAGAAAAAACGCAAAAACATGCTAAATTGAATTTTTTTACTTTTTTGCTTAAAAACATGAAAATTCACATTTTGGTTAGTAAAAAACGTAAAAATTTGTATATTATTAAGGAAAAACGTAAAACAAAAAAACAAGCAATTTTTGGGCATTTTTCCAATTTTTTTGAAAAAAAAACGAAAAACATGGGATATTGAATTTTTTCATTTTTATGGGGAAATACATGAAAATTTGCATTCTAGTTTGTAAAAAACGTAAAAGTTGGTATTTTATTGGGGAAAAACTTAAAAAAAAACAAAGAAAAAATGTTGGGCATTTTTCCAATTTTTTGGAGAAAAAACGCGAAAAAATGGTATATTGAATTTTTTCATTTTTTTGGTTAAAAACATGAAAATTCCCATTTTGGTTTGTGAAAAACGTAAAAATTTGTATATTATTAAGGAAAAACGTAAAACAAAAAAACATGCAATTTTTGGGCATTTTTCCAATTTTTTTGAAAAAAATAACGAAAAATATGGATTATTGAATTTTTTCATTTTTATGGGGAAATACATGAAAATTTGCATTCTAGTTTGTGAAAAACGTAAAAGTAGGTATTTTATTGGGGAAAAACTTAAAAAAAAAACAAGAACAAAATTTTGGGCATTTTTCCAATTTTTTGGAGAAAAAACGCCAAAAAATGGTATATTGAATTTTTTCATTTTTTTTGTTAAAAACATGAAAATTCACATTTTGGTTTGTGAAAAACGTAAAAATTTGTATTTTTGGGGGGAAAAACTTAAAAAAAAGCAAAAAAATTATTTTGAGCATTTTTCCAATTTTATGGAGAAAAAACGCAAAAAATGGAATATAGAATTTTTGCATTTTTTTTGTTAAAAACATGAAAATTCGCATTTTGGTTTGTGAATAAAGTAAAAATTTGTATTTTTGGGGGGAAAAACTTAAAGAAAAACAAAAAAAAAATTTGGGCATTTTCCCAATTTTTTGCAGAAAAAACGCAAAAAAATGGTAAATTGAATATTTTCATTTTTTTGGGGAAATACATGAAAATTTGCATTCTAGTTTGTGAAAAACGTAAAAGTTGGTATTTTATTGGGGAAAAACTTAAAAAAAACAAGAAAAAAATTTTGGGCATTTTTCCAATTTTTTGGAGAAAAAATGCAAAAAATGGTATATTGCATTTTTGCTTTTTTTTTGGTCAAAAACATGAAAATTCGCATTTTGGTTTGTGAATAAAGTAAAAATTTGTATTTTTGGGGGGAAAAACTTAAAGAAAAACAAAAAAAAATTTGGGCATTTTCCCAATTTTTTGGAGAAAAAACGCAAAAACATGCTAAATTGAATTTTTTTACTTTTTTGCTTAAAAACATGAAAATTCACATTTTGGTTAGTAAAAAACGTAAAAATTTGTATATTATTAAGGAAAAACGTAAAACAAAAAAACATGCAATTTTTGGGCATTTTTCCAATTTTTTTGAAAAAAAAAACGAAAAATATGGGATATTGAATTTTTTCATTTTTATGGGGAAATACATGAAAATTTGCATTCTAGTTTGTAAAAAACGTAAAAGTTGGTATTTTATTGGGGAAAAACTTAAAAAAAAACAAAGAAAAAATGTTGGGCATTTTTCCAATTTTTTGGAGAAAAAACGCGAAAAAATGGTATATTGAATTTTTTCATTTTTTTGGTTAAAAACATGAAAATTCCCATTTTGGTTTGTGAAAAACGTAAAAATTTGTATATTATTAAGGAAAAACGTAAAACAAAAAAACAAGCAATTTTTGGGCATTTTTTCAATTTTTTTGAAAAAAATAACGAAAAATATGGGATATTGAATTTTTTCATTTTTATGTATTTACATAAAAAATTTGCATTCTAGTTTGTGAAAAACGTAAAAGTTGGTATTTTATTGGGGAAAAACTTAAAAAAACAAGAACAAAATTTTGGGCATTTTTCCAATTTTTTGGAGAAAAAACGCTAAAAAATGGTATATTGAATTTTTTCATTTTTTTGGTTAAGAACATGAAAATTCACATTTTGGTTTGTGAAAAACGTAAAAATTTGTATTTTTGGGGGGAAAAACTTAAAAAAAAGCAAAAATATTATTTTGAGCATTTTTCCAATTTTATGGAGAAAAAACGCAAAAAATGGAATATTGAATTTTTTCATTTTTTTTGTTAAAAACATGAAAATTCGCATTTTGGTTTGTGAATAAAGTAAAAATTTGTATTTTTGGGGGGAAAAACTTAAAGAAAAACAAAAAAAAATTTGGGCATTTTTCCAATTTTTTGCAGAAAAAACGCAAAAAAATGGTAAATTGAATTTTTTCATTTTTTTTGTTAAAAACATGAAAATTCGCATTTTGGTTTGTGAATAAAGTAAAAATTTGTATTTTTGGGGGGAAAAACTTAAAGAAAACCAAAAAAAATGCTAAATTGAATTTTTTCACTTTTTTGGTTAAAAACATGAAAATTCACATTTTGGTTAGTAAAAAACGTAAAAATTTGTATATTATTAAGGAAAAACGTAAAACAAAAAAACAGGCAATTTTTGGGCATTTTTCCAATTTTTTTGAAAAAAATAACTAAAAATATGGGATATTGAATTTTTTCATTTTTATGGGGAAATACATGAAAATTTGCATTCTAGTTTGTGAAAAACGTAAAAGTTGGTATTTTATTGGGGAAAAACTTAAAAAAAACAAGAAAAAAATTTTGTGCATTTTTCCAATTTTTTGGAGAAAAAACGCGAAAAAATGGTATATTGAATTTTTTCATTTTTTTGGTTAAAAACATGAAAATTCACATTTTGGTTTGTAAGAAACGTAAAAAATTGTATTTTCGGGGGGAAAAACTTAAAAAAAAGCAAAAAAATTATTTTGAGCATTTTTCCAATTTTATGGAGAAAAAAACGCAAAAAATGGAATATTGAATTTTTTCATTTTTTTTGTTAAAAACATGAAAATTCGCATTTTGGTTTGTGAATAAAGTAAAAATTTGTATTTTTGGGGGGAAAAACTTAAAGAAAAACAAAAAAAAAATTTGGGCATTTTCCCAATATTTTGCAGAAAAAACGCAAAAAAATGGTATATTGAATTTTTTCATTTTTTTGGTTAAAAACATGAAAATTCCCATTTTGGTTTGTGAAAAACGTAAAAATATATATTTTTGGGGGGAAAAACTTAAAAAAAAACAAAGAAAAAATGTTGGGCATTTTTCCAATTTTTTGGAGAAAAAACGCAAAAAAATGGTATATTGAATTTTTTCATTTTTTTGGTTAAAAACATGAAAATTCGCATTTTGGTTTGTGAAAAACGTAAAAATATATATTTTTGGGGGGAAAAACTTAAAAAAAAACAAAGAAAAAATGTTGGGCATTTTTTCCAATTTTTTGGAGAAAAAACGCAAAAAAATGGTATATTGAATTTTTTCATTTTTTTGGTCAAAAACATGAAAATTCCCATTTTGGTTTGTGAAGAACGTAAAATATTTGTATTTTTGGGGGGAAAAACTAAAAAAAAAACAAAAAAAAAATTTTGGGCATTTTTCCAATTTTTTGGAGAAAAAACGCAAAAAAATGCTAAATTGAATTTTTTCACTTTTTTGGTAAAAAACATGAAAATTCACATTTTGGTTAGTAAAAAACGTAAAAATTTGTATATTATTAAGGAAAAACGTAAAACAAAAAAACAAGCAATTTTTGGGCATTTTTCCAATTTTTTTGAAGAAAATAACGAAAAATATGGGATATTGAATTTTTTCATTTTTATGGGGAAATACATGAAAATTTGCATTCTAGTTTGTGAAAAACGTAAAAGTTGGTATTTTATTGGGGTAAAAACTTAAAAAAAAACAAGAAACAAATTTTGGGCATTTTTCCATTTTTTTGGAGAAAAAACGCCAAAAAATGGTATATTGAATTTTTTCATTTTTTTTGTTAAAAACATGAAAATTCGCATTTTGGTTTGTGAATAAAGTAAAAATTTGTATTTTTGGGGGAAAAACTTAAAGAAAAACAAAAAAAAAATTTGGGCATTTTCCCAATTTTTTGCAGAAAAAACGCAAAAAAATGGTAAATTGAATTTTTTCATTTTTTTTGGTAAAAACATGAAAATTCGCATTTTGGTTTGTGAATAAAGTAAAAATTTGTATTTTTGGGGGAAAAACTTAAAAAAAAGCAAAAAAATTATTTTAAGCATTTTTCCAATTTTATGGAGAAAAAACGAAAAAAATGGAATATTGAATTTTTTCATTTTTTTTGGTAAAAACATGAAAATTCGCATTTTGGTTTGTGAATAAAGTAAAAATTCGTATTTTTGGGGGGAAAAACTAAAAAAAAAACAAAAAAAAATTTTGGGCATTTTTCCAATTTTTTGGAGAAAAAACGCAAAAAAATGCTAAATTGAATTTTTTCACTTTTTTGGTTAAAAACATGAAAATTCACATTTTGGTTAGTAAAAAACGTAAAAATTGGTATATTATTAAGGAAAAACGTAAAACAAAAAAACAAGCAATTTTTGGGCATTTTTCCAATTTTTTTTGAAGAAAATAACGACAAATATGGGATATTGAATTTTTTCATTTTTATGGGGAAATACATGAAAATTTGCATTCTAGTTTGTGAAAAACGTAAAAGTTGGTATTTTATTGGGGTAAAAACTTAAAAAAAAAACGAGAAACAAATTTTGGGCATTTTTCCATTTTTTTGGAGAAAAAACGCCAAAAAATGGTATATTGAATTTTTTCATTTTTTTTATTAAAAACATGAAAATTCGCATTTTGGTTTGTGAATAAAGTAAAAATTTGTATTTTTGGGGGGAAAGACTAAAGAAAAACAAAAAAAAAATTTGGGCATTTTCCCAATTTTTTGCAGAAAAAACGCAAAAAAATGGTAAATTGAATTTTTTCATTTTTTTTGGTAAAAACATGAAAATTCGCATTTTGGTTTGTGAATAAAGTAAAAATTTGTATTTTTGGGGGGAAAAACTTAAAAAAAAGCAAAAAAATTATTTTAAGCATTTTTCCAATTTTATGGAGAAAAAACGAAAAAAATGGAATATTGAATTTTTTCATTTTTTTTGGTAAAAACATGAAAATTCGCATTTTGGTTTGTGAATAAAGTAAAAATTTGTATTTTTGGGGGGAAAAACTAAAAAAATAAACAAAAAAAAAAATTTTGGGCATTTTTCCAATTTTTTAGAGAAAAAACGCAAAAAAATGCTAAATTGAATTTTTTCACTTTTTTGGGGAAATACATGAAAATTTGCATTCTAGTTTGTGAAAAACGTAAAAGTTGGTATTTTATTGGGGTAAAAACTTAAAAAAAAACAAGAAACAAATTTTGGGCATTTTTCCAATTTTTTTGGAGAAAAAACGCCAAAAAATGGTATATTGCATTTTTTCATTTTTTTTGTTAAAAACATGAAAATTTGCATTTTGGTTTGTGAATAAAGTAAAAATTTGTATTTTTGGGGGGAAAAACTTAAAGAAAAACAAAAAAAAAATTTGAGCATTTTCCCAATTTTTTGCAGAAAAAACGCAAAAAAATGGTAAATTGAATTTTTTCATTTTTATGGGGAAATACATGAAAATTCGCATTTTGGTTTGTGAATAAAGTAAAAATTTGTATTTTTGGGGGGAAAAACTTAAAGAAAAACAAAAAAAAAATTTGGGCATTTTCCCAATTTTTTGCAGAAAAAACGCCAAAAAATGGTAAATTGAATTTTTTCATTTTTTTTGTTAAAAACATGAAAATTTGCATTTTGGTTTGTGAAAATAGTAAAAATTTTTATTTTTTGGGAAAAAACGTAAAACAAAAGAAAACAAAATCTTGGGCATTTTTCCAATTTTTTGGAGAAAAAACGCAAAAAAATGGTATATTGAATTTTTTCATTTTTTTGGTTAACAACATGAAAATTCGCATTTTGGTTTGTGAAAAACGTAAAATATATTGATATTTTTGGGGGGAAAAAACTATAAAAAAAACACAAAAAAAAATTTTGGGCATTTTTCCAATTTTTTGGAGAAAAAACGCAAAAAAATGCTAAATTGAATTTTTTCACTTTTTTGGTAAAAAACATGAAAATTCACATTTTGGTTAGTAAAAAACGTAAAAATTTGTATATTATTAAGGAAAAACGTAAAACAAAAAAACAAGCAATTTTTGGGCATTTTTCCAATTTTTTTGAAGAAAATAACGAAAAATATGGGATATTGAATTTTTTCATTTTTATGGGGAAATACATGAAAATTTGCATTCTAGTTTGTGAAAAACGTAAAAGTTGGTATTTTATTGGGGTAAAAACTTAAAAAAAAACAAGAAACAAATTTTGGGCATTTTTCCATTTTTTTGGAGAAAAAACGCCAAAAAATGGTATATTGAATTTTTTCATTTTTTTTGTTAAAAACATGAAAATTCGCATTTTGGTTTGTGAATAAAGTAAAAATTTGTATTTTTGGGGGGAAAAACTTAAAGAAAAACAAAAAAAAATTTGGGCATTTTCCCAATTTTTTGCAGAAAAAACGCAAAAAAATGGTAAATTGAATTTTTTCATTTTTTTTGGTAAAAACATGAAAATTCGCATTTTGGTTTGTGAATAAAGTAAAAATTTGTATTTTTGGGGGAAAAACTTAAAAAAAAAGCAAAAAAATTATTTTAAGCATTTTTCCAATTTTATGGAGAAAAAACGAAAAAAATGGAATATTGAATTTTTTCATTTTTTTTGGTAAAAACATGAAAATTCGCATTTTGGTTTGTGAATAAAGTAAAAATTCGTATTTTTGGGGGGAAAAACTAAAAAAAAACAAAAAAAAAATTTTGGGCATTTTTCCAATTTTTTGGAGAAAAAACGCAAAAAAATGGTATATTGAATTTTTTCATTTTTTTGGTCAAAAACATGAAAATTCCCATTTTGGTTTGTGAAAAACGTAAAATATTTGTATTTTTGGGGGGAAAAACTAAAAAAAAAACAAAAAAAAATGTTGGGCATTTTTCCAATTTTTTGGAGAAAAAACGCAAAAAAATGCTAAATTGAATTTTTTCACTTTTTTGGTTAAAAACATGAAAATTCACATTTTGGTTAGTAAAAAACGTAAAAATTTGTATTATTAAGGAAAAACGTAAAACAAAAAAACAAGCAATTTTTGGGCATTTTTCCAATTTTTTTTGAAGAAAATAACGACAAATATGGGATATTGAATTTTTTCATTTTTATGGGGAAATACATGAAAATTTGCATTCTAGTTTGTGAAAAACGTAAAAGTTGGTATTTTATTGGGGGAAAAACTAAAAAAAAACAAGAAACAAATTTTGGGCATTTTTCCATTTTTTTGGAGAAAAAACGCCAAAAAATGGTATATTGAATTTTTTCATTTTTTTTGTTAAAAACATGAAAATTCGCATTTTGGTTTGTGAATAAAGTAAAAATTTGTATTTTTGGGGGGAAAAACTTAAAGAAAAACAAAAAAAAAATTTGGGCATTTTCCCAATTTTTTGCAGAAAAAACGCAAAAAAATGGTAAATTGAATTTTTTCATTTTTATGGGGAAATACATGAAAATTCGCATTTTGGTTTGTGAATAAAGTAAAAATTTGTATTTTTGGGGGGAAAAACTTAAAGAAAAACAAAAAAAAAATTTGGGCATTTTCCCAACTTTTTGCAGAAAAAACGCAAAAAAATGGTAAATTGAATTTTTTCATTTTTTTTGTTAAAAACATGAAAATTCGCATTTTGGTTTGTGAATAAAGTAAAAATTTGTATTTTTGGGGGGAAAAACTTAAAGAAAAACAAAAAAAAAATTTGGGCATTTTCCCAATTTTTTGCAGAAAAAACGCAAAAAAATGGTAAATTGAATTTTTTCACATGAAAATTCACATTTTGGTTAGTAAAAAACGTAAAAATTTGTATATTATTAAGGAAAAACGTAAAACAAAAAAACAAGCAATTTTTGGGCATTTTTCCAATTTTTTTGAAAAAAATAACGAAAAATATGGGATATTGAATTTTTTCATTTTTATGGGGAAATACATGAAAATTTGCATTCTAGTTTGTGAAAAACGTAAAATATTTGTATTTTTGGGGGGAAAAACTAAAAAAAAAACAAAAAAAAAATTTTGGGCATTTTTCCAATTTCTTGGAGAAAAAACGCAAAAAAATGCTAAATTGAATTTATTCACTTTTTTGGGGAAATACATGAAAATTTGCATTCTAGTTTGTGAAAAACGTAAAAGTTGGTATTTTATTGGGGAAAAACTTAAAAAAAAACAAAAAAAAATTTTGGGCATTTTTCCAATTTTTTGGAGAAAAAACGCGAAATAATGGTATATTGAATTTTTTCATTTTTTTTGGTTAAAAACATGAAAATTCCCATTTTGGTTTGTGAAAAACGTAAAATATTTGTATTTTTGGGGGGAAAAACTAAAAAAAAAACCAAAAAAAAATGTTGGGCATTTTTCCAATTTTTTGGAGAAAAAACGCAAAAAAATGCTAAATTGAATTTTTTCACTTTTTTGGTTAAAAACATGAAAATTCACATTTTGGTTAGTAAAAAACGTAAAAATTTGTATATTATTAAGGAAAAACGTAAAACAAAAAAACAAGCAATTTATGGGCATTTTTCCAATTTTTTTGAAAAAAATAACGAAAAATATGGGATATTGAATTTTTTCATTTTTATGGGGAAATACATGAAAATTTGCATTCTAGTTTGTGAAAAACGTAAAAGTTGGTATTTTATTGGGGAAAAACTTAAAAAAAACAAGAAAAAAATTTTGGGCATTTTTCCAATTTTTTGGAGAAAAAACGCAAAAAAAATGGTATATTGAATTTTTTCATTTTTTTTGGTTAAGAACATGAAAATTCACATTTTGGTTTGTGAATAAACGTAAAAAATTTGTATTTTTGGGGGGAAAAACTTAAAAAAAAACAAAAAAAAATTTTGGGCATTTTTCCAATTTTTTGGAGAAAAAACGCAAAAAAATGGTAATATTGAATTTTTTCATTTTTTTTGGTTAAAAACATGAAAATTCGCATTTTGGTTTGTGAATAAAGTAAAAATTTGTATTTTTGGGGGGAAAAACTTAAAAAAAAACAAAAAAAAATTTTGGGCATTTTTCCAATTTTTTGGAGGAAAAACGCAAAAAAATGGTATATTGAATTTTTTCATTTTTTTGGTTAAAAACATGAAAATTCGCATTTTGGTTTGTGAATAAACGTAAAAATTTTTATTTTTTGGGGGGAAAAACTTAAAAAAAAACAAAAAAAAAATTTGGGCATTTTTCCAATTTTTTGGAGAAAAAACGCAAAAAAATGGTATATTGAATTTTTTCATTTTTTTGGTTAAAAACATGAAAATTCGCATTTTGGTTTGTGAAAAACGTAAAAATATTTGTATTTTTGGGGGAAAAACTTAAAAAAAAACAAAAAAAAATGTTGGGCATTTTTCCAATTTTTTGGAGAAAAAACGCGAAAAAATGGTATATTGAATTTTTTCATTTTTTTTGTTAAAAACATGAAAATTCCCATTTTGGTTTGTAAAAAACGTAAAATATTTGTATTTTTGGGGGGAAAAACTAAAAAAAAACAAAAAAAAAATTTTGGGCATTTTTCCAATTTTTTGGAGAAAAAACGCAAAAAAAATGCTAAATTGAACTTCTTCACTTTTTTGGTTAAAAACATGAAAATTCACATTTTGGTTAGTAAAAAACGTAAAAATTTGTATATTATTAAGGAAAAACGTAAAAAAAAAACAAGCAATTTTTATGCATTTTTCCAATTTTTTTGAAAAAAATAACGAAAAATATGGGATATTGAATTTTTTCATTTTTATGGGGAAATACATGAAAATTTGCATTCTAGTTTGTGAAAAACGTAAAAGTTGGAATTTTATTGGGGAAAAACTTAAAAAAAAACAAGAAAAAATTTTTGGGCATTTTTCCAATTTTTTGGAGAAAAAACGCCAAAAAATGGTATATTGAATTTTTTCATTTTTTTGGTTAAGAACATGAAAATTCACATTTTGGTTTGTGAAAAACGTAAAAATTTGTATTTTTGGGGGGAAAAACTTAAAAAAAAGCAAAAAAATTATTTTGAGCATTTTTCCAATTTTATGGAGAAAAAACGCAAAAAATGGAATATTGAATTTTTTCATTTTTTTTGTTAAAAACATGAAAATTCGCATTTTGGTTTGTGAATAAAGTAAAAATTTGTATTTTTGGGGGAAAAACTTAAAGAAAAACAAAAAAAAAATTTGGGCATTTTTCCAATTTTTTGCAGAAAAAACGCAAAAAAATGGTAAATTGAATTTTTTCATTTTTTTGGGGAAATACATGAAAATTTGCATTCTAGTTTGTGAAAAACGTAAAAGTTGGTATTTTATTGGGGAAAAACTTAAAAAAAAACAAAACAAAAATTTTGGGCATTTTTCGAATTTTTTGGAGAAAAAACGCAAAAAAATGCTAAATTGAATTTTTTCACTTTTTTGGTTAAAAACATGAAAATTCACATTTTGGTTAGTAAAAAACGTAAAAATTTGTATATTATTAAGGAAAAACGTAAAACAAAAAAACAAGCAATTTTTGGGCATTTTTCCAATTTTTTTGAAAAAATTAACGAAAAATATGGGATATTGAATTTTTTCATTTTTATGGGGAAATACATGAAAATTTGCATTCTAGTTTGTGAAAAACGTAAAAGTTGGTATTTTATTGGGGGTAAAAACTTAAAAAAAACAAGAAAAAAATTTTGGGCATTTTTCCAATTTTTTGGAGAAAAAACGCCAAAAAATGGTATATTGAATTTTTTCATTTTTTTTGTTAAAAACATGAAAATTCGCATTTTGGTTTGCGAATAAAGTAAAAATTTGTATTTTTTGGGGGAAAAACTTAAAGAAAAACAAAAAAAAAATTTGGGCTTTTTCCCAATTTTTTTCAGAAAAAACGCAAAAAAATGGTAAATTGAATTTTTTCATTTTTTTGGGGAAATACATGAAAATTTGCATTCTAGTTTGTGAAAAACGTAAAAGTTGGTATTTTATTGGGGAAAAACTTAAAAAAAACAAGAAAAAAATTTTGGGCATTTTTCCAATTTTTTGGAGAAAAAACGCAAAAAAAATGGTATATTGAATTTTTTCATTTTTTTTGGTTAAGAACATGAAAATTCACATTTTGGTTTGTGAAAAACGTAAAAATTTGTATTTTTGGGGGGAAAAACTTAAAAAAAAGCAAAAAAATTATTTTAAGCATTTTTCCAATTTTATGGAGAAAAAACGCAAAAAATGGAATATTGAATTTTTTCATTTTTTTTGTTAAAAACATGAAAATTCGCATTTTGGTTTGTGAATAAAGTAAAAATTTGTATTTTTGGGGGGAAAAACTAAAAAAAAAACAAAAAAAAATTTTGGTCATTTTTCCAATTTTTTGGAGAAAAAACGCGAAAAAATGGTATATTGAATTTTTTCATTTTTTTTGTTTAAGAACATGAAAATTCACATTTTGGTTTGTGAAAAACGTAAAAATTTGTATTTTTGGGGGAAAAACTTAAAAAAAAGCAAAAAAATTATTTTGAGCATTTTTCCAATTTTATGGAGAAAAAACGCAAAAAATGGAATATTGAATTTTTTCATTTTTTTTTGTTAAAAACATGAAAATTCGCATTTTGGTTTGTGAATAAAGTAAAAATTTGTATTTTTGGGGGAAAAACTTAAAGAAAAACAAAAAAAAATTTGGGCATTTTCCCAATTTTTTGCAGAAAAAACGCAAAAAAATGGTAAATTGAATTTTTTCATTTTTTTTGTTAAAAACATGAAAATTCGCATTTTGGTTTGTGAATAAAGTAAAAATTTGTATTTTTGGGGGAAAAACTTAAAGAAAAACAAAAAAAAAATTTGGGCATTTTCCCAATTTTTTGCAAAAAAAACGCAAAAAAAATGGTAAATTGAATTTTTTCATTTTTTTGGGGAAATACATGAAAATTTGCATTCTAGTTTGTGAAAAACGTAAAATATTTGTATTTTTGGGGGGAAAAACTAAAAAAAAAACAAAAAAAAATTTTGGGCATTTTTCCAATTTTTTGGAGAAAAAACGCAAAAAAATGCTAAATTGAATTTTTTCACTTTTTTGGTTAAAAACATGAAAATTCACATTTTGGTTAGTAAAAAACGTAAAAATTTGTATATTATTAAGGAAAAACGTAAAACAAAAAAACAAGCAATTTTTGGGCATTTTTCCAATTTTTTTGAAAAAAATAACGAAAAATATGGGATATTGAATTTTTTCATTTTTATGGGGAAATACATGAAAATTTGCATTCTAGTTTGTGAAAAACGTAAAAGTTGGTATTTTATTGGGGAAAAACTTAAAAAAAAACAAGAAAAAAATTTTGGGCATTTTTCCAATTTTTTGGAGAAAAAACTCAAAAAAATGGTAAATTGAATTTTTTCACTTTTTTTTGCTAACAACATGAAAATTCGCATTTTGGTTTGTGAATAAACGTAAAAATTTGTATTTTTGGGGGGAAAAACTTAAAGAAAAACAAAAAAAAAATTTGGGCATTTTCACAATTTTTTGGAGAAAAAACGCAAAAAAATGCTAAATTGAATTTTTTCACTTTTTTGGTTAAAAACATGAAAATTCACATTTTGGTTAGTAAAAAACGTAAAAATTTGTATATTATTAAGGAAAAACGTAAAACAAAAAAACAAGCAATTTTCGGACATTTTTCCAATTTTTTTGAAAAAAATAACGAAAAATATGGGATATTGAATTTTTTCATTTTTTTGGGGAAATACATGAAAATTTGCATTCTAGTTTGTGAAAAACGTAAAAGTTGGTATTTTATTGGGGAAAAACTTAAAAAAAACAAGAAAAAAATTTTGGGCATTTTTCCAATTTTTTGGAGAAAAAACGCAAAAAAAATGGTGTATTGAATTTTTTCATTTTTTTTTTGGTTAAGAACATGAAAATTCACATTTTGGTTGGAAAGTAAAAATTTGTATTTTTGGGGGGAAAAACTTAAACAAAAACAAAAAAAAAATTTGGGCATTTTCCCAATTTTTTGCAGAAAAAACGCAAAAAAATGGTAAATTGAATTTTTTCATTTTTTTTGTTAAAAACATGAAAATTCGCATTTTGGTTTGTGAATAAAGTAAAAATTTGTATTTTCGGGAGGAAAAACTTAAAGAAAAAACAAAAAAAAATTTTGGGCATTTTTCACAATTTTTTGCAGAAAAAACGCAAAAAAATGCTAAATTGATTTTTTTCATTTTTTTGGTTAAAAACATGAAAATTCAGATTTTGGTTAGTAAAAAACGTAAAAATTTGTATATTATTAAGCAAAAACGGAAAACAAAAAAACAAGCACTTTTTGGGCATTTTTCCAATTTTTTTGAAAAAAATAACGAAAAATATGGGTTATTGAATTTTTTCATTTTTATGGGGAAATACATGAAAATTTGCATTCTAGTTTGTGAAAAACGTAAAAGTTGGTATTTTATTGGGGAAAAACTTAAAAAAAAACAAGAAAAAAATTTTGGGCATTTTTCCAATTTTTTGGAGAAAAAACGCAAAAAAAATGGTATATTGAATTTTTTCATTTTTTTGGTTAAGAACATGAAAATTCACATTTTGGTTTGTGAAAAACGTAAAAATTTGTATTTTTGGGGGGAAAAACTTAAAAAAAAGCAAAAAAATTATTTTGAACATTTTTCCAATTTTATGGAGAAAAAACGCAAAAAATGGTAAATTGAATTTTTTCATTTTTTTTGTTAAAAACATGAAAATTCGCATTTTGGTTTGTGAATAAAGTAAAAATTTGTATTTTCGGGAGGAAAAACTTAAAGAAAAACAAAAAAAAAATTTGGGCATTTTCACAATTTTTTGCAGAAAAAACGCAAAAAAATGCTAAATTGATTTTTTTCATTTTTTTGGTTAAAAACATGAAAATTCAGATTTTGGTTAGTAAAAAACGTAAAAATTTGTATATTATTAAGCGAAAAACGTAAAAACAAAAAAACAAGCACTTTTTGGGCATTTTCCCAATTTTTTGCAGAAAAAACGCAAAAAAATGGTAAATTGAATTTTTTCATTTTTTTGGGGAAATACATGAAAATTTGCATTCTAGTTTGTGAAAAACGTAAAAGTTGGTATTTTATTGGGGAAAAACTTAAAAAAAAACAAAAAAAAATTTTGGGCATTTTTCCAATTTTTTGGAGAAAAAACGCAAGAAATGGTATATTGAATTTTTTCATTTTTTTGGTTAAAAACATGAAAATTCCCATTTTGGTTTGTGAAAAACGTAAAATATTTGTATTTTTGGGGGGAAAAACTAAAAAAAAAACAAAAAAAAATTTTGGGCATTTTTCCAATTTTTTGGAGAAAAAACGCAAAAAAATGCTAAATTGAATTTTTTCACTTTTTTGGTTAAAAACATGAAAATTCACATTTTGGTTAGTAAAAAACGTAAAAATTTGTATATTATTAAGGAAAAACGTAAAACAAAAAAACAAGCAATTTTTGGGCATTTTTCCAATTTTTTTGAAAAAAATAACGAAAAATATGGGATATTGAATTTTTTCATTTTTATGGGGAAATACATGAAAATTTGCATTCTAGTTTGTGAAAAACGTAAAAGTTGGTATTTTATTGGGGAAAAACTTAAAAAAAAACAAGAAAAAAATTTTGGGCATTTTTCAAATTTTTTGGAGAAAAAACTCAAAAAAATGCTAAATTGAATTTTTTCACTTTTTTTGCTAACAACATGAAAATTCGCATTTTGGTTTGTGAATAAAGTAAAAATTTGTATTTTTGGGGGGAAAAACTTAAAGAAAAACAAAAAAAAAATTTGGGCATTTTCACAATTTTTTGGAGAAAAAACGCAAAAAAATGCTAAATTGAATTTTTTCACTTTTTTGGTTAAAAACATGAAAATTCACATTTTGGTTAGTAAAAAACGTAAAAATTTGTATATTATTAAGGAAAAACGTAAAACAAAAAAACAAGCAATTTTCGGACATTTTTCCAATTTTTTTGAAAAAATAACGAAAAATATGGGATATTGAATTTTTTCATTTTTTTGGGGAAATACATGAAAATTTGCATTCTAGTTTGTGAAAAACGTAAAAGTTGGTATTTTATTGGGGAAAAACTTAAAAAAAACAAGAAAAAAATTTTGGGCATTTTTCCAATTTTTTGGAGAAAAAACGCAAAAAAAATGGTGTATTGAATTTTTTCATTTTTTTTTTTGGTTAAGAACATGAAAATTCACATTTGGGTTTGTGAAAAACGTAAAAATTTGTATTTTTGGGGGGAAAAACTTAAAAAAAAGCAAAAAAATTATTTTGAGCATTTTTCCAATTTTATGGAGAAAAAACGCAAAAAATGGAATATTGAATTTTTTCATTTTTTTTTGTTAAAAACATGAAAATTCGCATTTTGGTTTGTGAATAAAGTAAAAATTTGTAATTTTGGGGGGAAAAACTTAAAGAAAAACAAAAAAAAAAATTTGGGCATTTTCCCAATTTTTTGCAGAAAAAACGCAAAAAAATGGTAAATTGAATTTTTTCATTTTTTTGGGGAAATTCATGAAAATTTGCATTCTAGTTTGTGAAAAACGTAAAAGTTGGTATTTTATTGGGGAAAAACTTAAAAAAAAAACAAAAAAAAAATTTTGAGCATTTTTCCAATTTTTTGGAGAAAAAACGCAAAAAAATGCTAAATTGAATTTTTTCACTTTTTTGGTTAAAAACATGAAAATTCACATTTTGGTTAGTAAAAAACGTAAAAATTTGTATATTATTAAGGAAAAACGTAAAACAAAAAAACAAGCAATTTTCGGGCATTTTTCCAATTTTTTTGAAAAAAATAACGAAAAATATGGGATATTGAATTTTTTCATTTTTATGGGGAAATACATGAAAATTTGCATTCTAGTTTGTGAAAAACGTAAAAGTTGGTATTTTATTGGGGAAAAACTTAAAAAAAACAAGAAAAAAATTTTGGGCATTTTTCCAATTTTTTGGAGAAAAAACGCAAAAAAATGGTATATTGAATTTTTTCATTTTTTTTGGTTAAGAACATGAAAATTCACATTTTGGTTGGCAAGTAAAAATTTGTATTTTTGGGGGGAAAAACTTAAAGAAAAACAAAAAAAAAATTTGGGCATTTTCCCAATTTTTTGCAGAAAAAACGCAAAAAAATGGTAAATTGAATTTTTTCATTTTTTTTTGTTAAAAACATGAAAATTCACATTTTGGTTTGTGAATAAAGTAAAAATTTGTATTTTCGGGAGGAAAAACTTAAAGAAAAACAAAAAAAAAATTTGGGCATTTTCACAATTTTTTGCAGAAAAAACGCAAAAAAATGCTAAATTGAATTTTTTCATTTTTTTGGTTAAAAACATGAAAATTCACATTTTGGTTAGTAAAAAACGTAAAAATTTGTATATTATTAAGCAAAAACGGAAAACAAAAAAACAAGCACTTCTTGGGCATTTTTCCAATTTTTTTGAAAAAAATAACGAAAAATATGGGTTATTGAATTTTTTCATTTTTATGGGGAAATACGTGAAAATTTGCATTCTAGTTTGTGAAAAACGTAAAAGTTGGTATTTTATTGGGGAAAAACTTAAAAAAAAACAAGAAAAAAATTTTGGGCATTTTTCCAATTTTTTGGAGAAAAAACGCAAAAAAAATGGTATATTGAATTTTTTCATTTTTTTGGTTATGAACATGAAAATTCACATTTTGGTTTGTGAAAAACGTAAAAATTTGTATTTTTGGGGGGAAAAACTTAAAAAAAAGCAAAAAAATTATTTTGAACATTTTTCCAATTTTATGGAGAAAAAACGCAAAAAATGGAATATTGAATTTTTTCATTTTTTTGGTTAAAAACATGAAAATTCGCATTTTAGTTTGTGAATAAAGTAAAAATTTGTATTTTTGGGGGGATTTGGTATTTTATTGGGGAAATACTTAAAAAAAACAAAAAAATTATTTTGAGCATTTTTCCAATTTTATGGAGAAAAAACGCAAAAAATGGTATATTGAATTTTTTCATTTTTTTGGTTAAAAACATGAAAATTCCCATTTTGGTTTGTGAAAAACGTAAAATATTTGTATTTTTGGGGGGAAAAACTAAAAAAAAAACAAAAAAAAAATTTTGGGCATTTTTCCAATTTTTTGGAGAAAAAACGCAAAAAAATGCTAAATTGAATTTTTTCACTTTTTTGGTTAAAAACATGAAAATTTGCATTTTGGTTAGTAAAAAACGTAAAAATTTGTATATTATTAAGGAAAAACGTAAAACAAAAAAACAAGCAATTTTTGGGCATTTTTCCAATTTTTTTGAAAAAAATAACGAAAAATATGGGATATTGAATTTTTTCATTTTTATGGGGAAATACATGAAAATTTGCATTCTAGTTTGTGAAAAACGTAAAAGTTGGTATTTTATTGGGGAAAAACTTAAAAAAAACAAGAAAAAAATTTTGGGCATTTTTCCAATTTTTTGGAGAAAAAACGCAAAAAAAATGGTATATTGAATTTTTTCATTTTTTTGGTTAAGAACATGAAAATTCACATTTTGGTTTGTGAAAAACGTAAAAATTTGTATTTTTGGGGGGGAAAAACTTAAAAAAAAACAAAAAAAAAAAATTTTGGGCATTTTCCCAATTTTTTGGAGAAAAAACGCAAAAAAATGGTAAATTGAATTTTTTCATTTTTTTTGTTAAAAACATGAAAATTCGCATTTTGGTTTGTGAATAAAGTAAAAATTTGTATTTTTGGGGGGATTTGGTATTTTATTGGGGAAATACTTAAAAAAAACAAACAAATTATTTTGAGCATTTTTCCAATTTTATAGAGAAAAAACGCAAAAAATGGAATATTGAATTTTTTCATTTTTTTTGTTAAAAACATGAAAATTCGCATTTTGGTTTGTGAATAAAGTAAAAATTTGTATTTTTGGGGGGAAAAACTTAAAGAAAAACAAAAAAAAAATTTGGGCATTTTCTCAATTTTTTGCAGAAAAAACGCAAAAAAATGGTAAATTGAATTTTTTCATTTTTTTGGGGAAATACATAAAAATTTGCATTCTAGTTTGTGAAAAACGTAAAAGTTGGTATTTTATTGGGGAAACACTTAAAAAAAACAAAACAAAAATTTTGGGCATTTTTTTAATTTTTTGGAGAAAAAACGCAAAAAATGGTATATTGAATTTTTTTATATTTTTGGTTAAAAACATGAAAATTTGCATTTTGGTTTGTGAAAATAGTAAAAATTTTTATTTTTTTGGGAAAAAACGTAAAACAAAAGAAAACAAAATCTTGGGCATTTTTCCAATTTTTTGGAGAAAAAACGCAAAAAAATGGTATATTGAATTTTTTTTTATTTTTTTGGTCAAAAACATGAAAATTCGCATTTTGGTTTGTGAAAAACGTAAAAATATATATTTTTGGGGGGAAAAACTTAAAAAAAAACAATGAAAAAATGTTGGGCATTTTTCCAATTTTTTGGAGAAAAAACGCGAAAAAATGGTATATTGAATTTTTTCATTTTTTTGGTTAAAAACATGAAAATTCCCATTTTGGTTTGTGAAAAACGTAAAATATTTGTATATTATTAAGGAAAAACGTAAAACAAAAAAACAAGCAATTTTTGGGCATTTTTCCAATTTTTTTGAAAAAAATAACGAAAAATATGGGATATTGAATTTTTTCATTTTTATGGGGAAGTACATGAAAATTTGCATTCTAGTTTGTGAAAAACGTAAAAGTTGGTATTTTATTGGGGAAAAACTTAAAAAAACAAGAAAAAAATTTTGGGTATTTTTCCAATTTTTTGGAGAAAAAACGCAAAAAAAATGGTATATTGAATTTTTTAATTTTTTTGGTTAAGAACATGAAAATTCACATTTTGGTTTGTGAAAAACGTAAAAATTTGTATTTTTGGGGGAAAAACTTAAAAAAAAAAAAAAAAAAAAATTTGGGCATTTTTCCAATTTTTTGGAGAAAAAACGCAAAAAATGGTATATTGAATTTTTTCATTTTTTTGGTTAAAAACATGAAAATTTGCATTTTGGTTTGTGAAAAATAGTAAAAATTTTTATTTTTTTGGGAAAAAACGTAAAACAAAAGAAAACAAAATCTTGGGCATTTTTCCAATTTTTTGGAGAAAAAACGCAAAAAAATGGTATATTGAATTTTTTCATTTTTATGGGGAAATACATGAAAATTTGCATTCTAGTTTGTGAAAAACGTAAAAGTTGGTATTTTATTGGGGAAAAACTTAAAAACACAAGAAAAAAATTTTGGGCATTTTTCCAATTTTTTGGAGAAAAAACGCGAAAAAATGGTATATTGAATTTTTTCATTTTTTTGGTTAAGAACATGAAAATTCACATTTTGGTTTGTGAAAAACGTAAAAATTTGTATTTTTGGGGGGAAAAACTTAAAAGAAAACAAAAAAAAAAATTTGGGCATTTTCCCAATTTTTAGCAGAAAAAACGCAAAAAATGGTATATTGAATTTTTTCATTTTTTTTGTTAAAAACATGAAAATTTGCATTTTGGTTTGTGAAAATAGTAAAAATTTTTATTTTTTTGGGAAAAAACGTAAAACAAAAGAAAACAAAATCTTGGGCATTTTTCCAATTTTTTGGAGAAAAAACGCAAAAAAATGGTATATTGAATTTTTTCATTTTTTTGGTCAAAAACATGAAAATTCGCATTTTGGTTTGTGAAAAACGTAAAAATATATATTTTTTGGGGGAAAAACTTAAAAAAAACAATGAAAAAATGTTGGGCATTTTTCCAATTTTTTGGAGAAAAAACGCAAAAAAATGCTAAATTGAATTTTTTCACTTTTTTGGTTAAAAACATGAAAATTCACATTTTGGTTAGTAAAAAACGTAAAATCTTGTATATTATTAAGGAAAAACGTAAAAAAAAAACAAGCAATTTTTGGGCATTTTTCCAATTTTTTTGAAAAAAATAACGAAAAATATGGGATATTGAATTTTTTCATTTTTATGGGGAAATACATGAAAATTTGCATTCTAGTTTGTGAAAAACGTAAAAGTTGGTATTTTATTGGGGAAAAACTTAAAAAAAAACAAGAAAAAAATTTTGGGCATTTTTCCAATTTTTTGGAGAAAAAACGCAAAAAAAATGGTATATTGAATTTTTTCATTTTTTTGGTTAAGAACATGAAAATTCACATTTTGGTTTGTGAAAAACGTAAAAATTTGTATTTTTGGGGGGAAAAACTTAAAAAAAAAAACAAAAAATTTTGGGCATTTTTCCAATTTTTTGGAGAAAAAACGCAAAAAATGGTATATTGAATTTTTTCATTTTTTTGGTTAAAAACATGAAAATTTGCATTTTGGTTTGTGAAAATAGTAAAAATTTTTATTTTTTTGGGAAAAAACGTAAAACAAAAAGAAAACAAAATCTTGGGCATTTTTCCAATTTTTTGGAGAAAAAACGCAAAAAAATGGTATATTGAATTTTTTCATTTTTATGGGGAAATACATGAAAATTTGCATTCTAGTTTGTGAAAAACGTAAAAGTTGGTATTTTATTGGGGAAAAACTTAAAAACACAAGAAAAAAAATTTTGGGCATTTTTCCAATTTTTTGGAGAAAAAACGCGAAAAAATGGTATATTGAATTTTTTCATTTTTTTGGTTAAGAACATGAAAATTCACATTTTGGTTTGTGAAAAACGTAAAAATTTGTATTTTTGGGGGAAAAACTTAAAAGAAAACAAAAAAAAAAATTTGGGCATTTTCCCAATTTTTAGCAGAAAAAACGCAAAAAATGGTATATTGAATTTTTTCATTTTTTTTGTTAAAAACATGAAAATTTGCATTTTGGTTTGTGAAAATAGTAAAAATTTTTATTTTTTTGGGAAAAAACGTAAAACAAAAGAAAACAAAATCTTGGGCATTTTTCCAATTTTTTGGAGAAAAAACGCAAAAAAATGGTATATTGAATTTTTTCATTTTTTTGGTCAAAAAACATGAAAATTCGCATTTTGGTTTGTGAAAAACGTAAAAATATATATTTTTGGGGGAAAAACTTAAAAAAAAACAATGAAAAAATGTTGGGCATTTTTCCAATTTTTTGGAGAAAAAACGCAAAAAAATGCTAAATTGAATTTTTTCACTTTTTTGGTTAAAAACATGAAAATTCACATTTTGGTTAGTAAAAAACGTAAAATCTTGTATATTATTAAGGAAAAACGTAAAAAAAAAACAAGCAATTTTTGGGCATTTTTCCAATTTTTTTGAAAAAAATAACGAAAAATATGGGATATTGAATTTTTTCATTTTTATGGGGAAATACATGAAAATTTGCATTCTAGTTTGTGAAAAACGTAAAAGTTGGTATTTTATTGGGGAAAAACTTAAAAAAAAACAAGAAAAAAATTTTGGGCATTTTTCCAATTTTTTGGAGAAAAAACGCCAAAAAATGGTATATTGAATTTTTTCATTTTTTTGGTTAAGAACATGAAAATTCACATTTTGGTTTGTGAAAAACGTAAAAATTTGTATTTTTGGGGGGAAAAACTTAAAAAAAAGCAAAAAAATTATTTTGAGCATTTTTCCAATTTTATGGAGAAAAAACGCAAAAAATGGAATATTGAATTTTTTCATTTTTTTTTGTTAAAAACATGAAAATTCGCATTTTGGTTTGTGAATAAAGTAAAAATTTGTATTTTTGGGGGGATTTGGTATTTTATTGGGGAAATACTTAAAAAAAACAAAAAAATTATTTTGAGCATTTTTCCAATTTTATGGAGAAAAAACGGAAAAAATGGAATATTGAATTTTTTCATTTTTTTTGTTAAAAACATGAAAATTCGCATTTTGGTTTGTGAAAAACGTAAAATATTTGTATTTTTGGGGGGAAAAACTAAAAAAAAAACAAAAAAAAATTTTGGGCATTTTTCCAATTTTTTGGAGAAAAAACGCAAAAAAATGGTAAATTGAATTTTTTTCACTTTTTTGGTTAAAAACATGAAAATTCACATTTTGGTTAGTAAAAAACGTAAAAATTTGTATATTATTAAGGAAAAACGTAAAACAAAAAAACAAGCAATTTTTGGGCATTTTTCCAATTTTTTTGAAAAAAATAACGAAAAATATGGGATATTGAATTTTTTCATTTTTATGGGGAAATACATGAAAATTTGCATTCTAGTTTGTGAAAAACGTAAAAGTTGGTATTTTATTGGGGAAAAACTTAAAAAAAAACAAGAAAAAAATTTTGGGCATTTTTCCAATTTTTTGGAGAAAAAACGCCAAAAAAATGGTATATTGAATTTTTTCATTTTTTTGGTTAAGAACATGAAAATTCACATTTTGGTTTGTGAAAAACGTAAAAATTTGTATTTTTGGGGGGAAAAACTTAAAAAAAAACAAAAAAATTATTTTGGGCATTTTTCCAATTTTATAGAGAAAAAACGCAAAAAAATGGAATATTGAATTTTTTCATTTTTTTTGTTAAAAACATGAAAATTCGCATTTTGGTTTGTGAATAAAGTAAAAATTTGTATTTTTGGGGGAATTTGGTATTTTATTGGGGAAAACTGAAAATTTGCATTCTAGTTTGTGAAAAACGTAAAAGTTGGTATTTTATTGGGGAAAAACTTAAAAAAAACAAGAAAAAAATTTTGGGCATTTTTCCAATTTTTTGGAGAAAAAACGCAAAAAAATGATATATTGAATTTTTTCACTTTTTTTGGTTAAAAACATGAAAATTCACATTTTGGTTAGTAAAAAACGTAAAAATTTGTATATTATTAGGGAAAAACGTAAAACAAAAAAAAACAAGCAATTTTCGGGCATTTTTCCAATTTTTTTGAAAAAAACAACGAAAAATATGGGATATTGAATTTTTTCATTTTTATGGGGAAATACATGAAAATTTGCATTCTAGTTTGTGAAAAACGTAAAAGTTGGTATTTTATTGGGGAAAAACTTAAAAAAAACAAGAAAAAAATTTTGGGCATTTTTCCAATTTTTTGGAGAAAAAACGCAAAAAAATGGTATATTGAATTTTTTCATTTTTTTGGTTAAGAACATGAAAATTCACATTTTGGTTTGTGAAAAACGTAAAAATTTGTATTTTTGGGGGGAAAAACTTAAAGAAAAACAAAAAAAAATTTTGGGCATTTTTCCAATTTTTTGCAGAAAAAACGCAAAAAAATGGTAAATTGAATTTTTTCATTTTTTTTGTTAAAAACATGAAAATTCGCATTTTGGTTTGTGAAAAAAGTAAAAATTTGTATTTTCGGGAGGAAAAACTTAAAAAAAAACAAAAAAAAAATTTTGGGCATTTTTCACAATTTTTTGCAGAAAAAACGCAAAAAAATGCTAAATTGAATTTTTTCATTTTTTTGGTTAAAAACATGAAAATTCACATTTTGGTTAGTAAAAAACGTAAAAATTTGTATATTATTAAGCAAAAACGTAAAACAAAATAAACAAGCTATTTTTGGGCATTTTTCCAATTTTTTGAAAAAAATAACGAAAAATATGGGATATTGAATTTTTTCATTTTTATGGGGAAATACATGAAAATTTGCATTCTAGTTTGTGAAAAACGTAAAAGTTGGTATTTTATTGGGGAAAAACTTAAAAAAAACAAGAAAAAAATTTTGGGCATTTTTCCAATTTTTTGGAGAAAAACGCCAAAAAAATGGTATATTGAATTTTTTCATTTTTTTGGTTATGAACATGAAAATTCACATTTTGGTTTGTGAAAAACGTAAAAATTTGTATTTTTGGGGGGAAAAACTTAAAAAAAAGCAAAAAAATTATTTTGAACATTTTTCCAATTTTATGGAGAAAAAACGCAAAAAATGGAATATTGAATTTTTTAATTTTTTTTGTTAAAAACATGAAAATTCGCATTTTGGTTTGTGAGTAAAGTAAAAATTTGTATTTTTGGGGGGAAAAACTAAAAAAAAATCAAAAAAAAAATTTTGGGCATTTTTCCAATTTTTTGGAGAAAAAACGCAAAAAAATGCTAAATTGAATTTTTTCATTTTTTGGTTAAAAACATGAAAATTCACATTTTGGTTTGTAAAAAACGTAAAAATTTGTATATTATTAGGGAAAAACGTAAAAAAAAACAAGCAAAATTTTTGGGCATTTTTCCAATTTTTTGGAAAAAAATAACGAAAAATATGGGATATTGAATTTTTTCATTTTTATGGGGAAATACATGAAAATTTGCATTCTAGTTTGTGAAAAACGTAAAAGTTGGTATTTTATTGGGGAAAAACTTAAAAAAAAACAAAAAAAAATTTTGGGCATTTTTCCAATTTTTTGGAGAAAAAACGCCAAAAAATGGTATATTGAATTTTTTCATTTTTTTGGTTAAGAACATGAAAATTCACATTTTGGTTTGTGAAAAACGTAAAAATTTGTATTTTTTGGGGGAAAAACTTAAAAAAAACAAAAAAAATATTTTGAGCATTTTTCCAATTTTTTGGAGAAAAAACGCAAAAAAATGGAATATTGAATTTTTTTTCATTTTTTTTGTTAAAAACATGAAAATTCGCATTTTGGTTTGTGAAAAAAGTAAAAATTTGTATTTTTGGGGGATTTGGTATTTTATTGGGGAAATACTTAAAAAAAACAAAAAAATTATTTTGAGCATTTTTCCAATTTTATGGAGAAAAAACGGAAAAAATGGAATATTGAATTTTTTCATTTTTTTTGTTAAAAACATGAAAATTCGCATTTTGGTTTGTGAATAAAGTAAAAATTTTTATTTTTGGGGGGAAAAACTTAAAGAAAAACAAAAAAAAAATTTGGGCATTTTCTCAATTTTTTGCAGAAAAAACGCAAAAAAATGGTAAATTGAATTTTTTCATTTTTTTGGGGAAATACATAAAAATTTGCATTCTAGTTTGTGAAAAACGTAAAAGTTGGTATTTTATTGGGGAAACACTTAAAAAAAAACAAAACAAAAATTTTGGGCATTTTTCCAATTTTTTGGAGAAAAAACGCAAAAAATGGTATATTGAATTTTTTCATTTTTTTGGTTAAAAACATGAAAATTTGCATTTTGGTTTGTGAAAATAGTAAAAATTTTTATTTTTTTGGGAAAAAACGTAAAACAAAAAGAAAACAAAATCTTGGGCATTTTTCCAATTTTTTGGAGAAAAAACGCAAAAAAATGGTATATTGAATTTTTTCATTTTTTTGGTCAAAAACATGAAAATTCGCATTTTGGTTTGTGAAAAACGTAAAAATATATATTTTTGGGGGGAAAAACTTAAAAAAAAACAAAGAAAAAATGTTGGGCATTTTTCCAATTTTTTGGAGAAAAAACGCGAAAAAATGGTATATTGAATTTTTTCATTTTTTTGGTTAAAAACATGAAAATTCCCATTTTGGTTTGTGAAAAACGTAAAATATTTGTATATTATTGAAGGAAAAACGTAAAAAAAAAAAACAAACAATTTTTGGGCATTTTTCCAATTTTTTTGAGAAAAATAACGCAAAAATATGGGATATTGAATTTTTTCATTTTTTTGGGGAAATACATGAAAATTTGCATTCTAGTTTGTGAAAAACGTAAAAGTTGGTATTTTATTGGGGAAAAACTTAAAAAAAAACAAAAAAAAATTTTGGGCATTTTTCCAATTTTTTGGAGAAAAAACGCAAAAAAAATGGTATATTGAATTTTTTCATTTTTTTGGTTAAGAACATGAAAATTCACATTTTGGTTTGTGAAAAACGTAAAAATTTGTATTTTTGGGGAAAAAAACTTAAAAAAAAAAAAAAAAAAAATTTGGGCATTTTTCCAATTTTTTGGAGAAAAAACGCAAAAAATTGTATATTGAATTTTTTCATTTTTTTGGTTAAAAACATGAAAATTTGCATTTTGGTTTGTGAAAATACGTAAAAAATTTGTATTTTTTTGGGAAAAAACGTAAAACAAAAGAAAACAAAATCTTGGGCATTTTTCCAATTTTTTGGAGAAAAAACGCAAAAAAATGGTATATTGAATTTTTTCATTTTTATGGGGAAATACATGAAAATTTGCATTCTAGTTTGTGAAAAACGTAAAAGTTGGTATTTTATTGGGGAAAAACTATAAAAAAACACAAGAAAAAAATTTTGGGCATTTTTCCAATTTTTTGGAGAAAAAACGCCAAAAAATGGTATATTGAATTTTTTCATTTTTTTGGTTAAGAACATGAAAATTCACATTTTGGTTTGTGAAAAACGTAAAAATTTGTATTTTTGGGGGAAAAACTTAAAAAAAAAACAAAAAAAAATTTGGGCATTTTCCCAATTTTTTGCAGAAAAAACGCAAAAAAATGGTAAATTGAATTTTTTCATTTTTTTTGGGGAAATACATGAAAATTTGCATTCTAGTTTGTGAAAAACGTAAAAGTTGGTATTTTATTGGGGAAAAACTTAAAAAAAAACAAAAAAAAATTTTGGGCATTTTTCCAATTTTTTGGAGAAAAAACGCAAAAAAATGGTATATTGAATTTTTTCATTTTTTTGGTTAAAAACATGAAAATTTGCATTTTGGTTTGTGAAAATAGTAAAAATTTGTATTTTTTTGGGGAAAAACGTAAAACAAAAGAAAAACAAAATTTTGGGCATTTTTCCAATTTTTTGGAGAAAAAACGCAAAAAAATGGTATATTGAATTTTTTCATTTTTTTGGTCAAAAACATGAAAATTCGCATTTTGGTTTGTGAAAAACGTAAAAATATTGTATTTTTTGGGGGAAAAACTTAAAAAAAACAATGAAAAAAATGTTGGGCATTTTTCCAATTTTTTGGAGAAAAAACGCCAAAAAATGGTATATTGAATTTTTTCATTTTTTTGGTTAAAAACATGAAAATTCACATTTTGGTTTGTGAAAAACGTAAAAATTTGTATTTTTGGGGGGAAAAACTTAAAAAAAAACAAAGAAAAAATGTTGGGCATTTTTCCAATTTTATGGAGAAAAAACGCAAAAAATGGAATATTGAATTTTTTCATTTTTTTTTGTTAAAAACATGAAAATTCGCATTTTGGTTTGTGAAAAACGTAAAAATATATATTTTTGGGGGGAAAAACTTAAAAAAAACAAAGAAAAAAATGTTGGGCATTTTTCCAATTTTTTGGAGAAAAAACGCGAAAAAATGGTATATTGAATTTTTTCATTTTTTTGGTTAAAAACATGAAAATTCGCATTTTGGTTTGTGAAAAACGTAAAAATATATATTTTTGGGGGAAAAACTTAAAAAAAACAATGAAAAAATGTTGGGCATTTTTCCAATTTTTTGGAGAAAAAACGCGAAAAAATGGTATATTGAATTTTTTTCATTTTTTTTTGGGAAATACATGAAAATTTGCATTCTAGTTTGTGAAAAACGTAAAAGTTGGTATTTTATTGGGAAAAATCTTAAAAAAAAACAAAAAAAAAATTTTGGGCATTTTTCCAATTTTTTGGAGAAAAAACGCGAAAAAATGGTATATTGAATTTTTTCATTTTTTTGGTTAAAAACATGAAAATTCGCATTTTGGTTTGTGAAAAACGTAAAAATATATATTTTTGGGGGGAAAAACTTAAAAAAAACAATGAAAAAATGTTGGGCATTTTTCCAATTTTTTGGAGAAAAAACGCGAAAAAATGGTATATTGAATTTTTTCATTTTTTTGGTTAAAAACATGAAAATTCACATTTTGGTTTGTGAAAAACGTAAAATATTTGTATATTATTAAGGAAAAACGTAAAACAAAAAAACAAGCAATTTTTGGGCATTTTTCCAATTTTTTTGAAAAAAATAACGAAAAATATGGGATATTGAATTTTTTCATTTTTATGGGGAAATACATGAAAATTTGCATTCTAGTTTGTGAAAAACGTAAAAGTTGGTATTTTTTATTGGGGAAAAACTTAAAAAAACAAGAAAAAAATTTTGGGTATTTTTCCAATTTTTTGGAGAAAAAACGCAAAAAAATGGTATATTGAATTTTTTCATTTTTTTGGTTAAAAACATGAAAATTCCCATTTTGGTTTGTGAAAAACGTAAAAATTTGTATATTATTAAGGAAAAACGTAAAACAAAAAAACAAGCAATTTTTGGGCATTTTTTCCAATTTTTTTGAAAAAAATAACGAAAAATATGGGATATTGAATTTTTTCATTTTTATGGGGAAATACATAAAAAATTTGCATTCCAGTTTGTGAAAAACGTAAAAGTTGGTATTTTATTGGGGAAAAACTTAAAAAAACAAGAACAAAATTTTGGGCATTTTTCCAATTTTTTGGAGAAAAAACGCGAAAAAATGGTATATTGAATTTTTTCATTTGTTTTGGTTAAGAACATGAAAATTCACATTTTGGTTTGTGAAAAACGTAAAAATTTGTATTTTTGGGGGGAAAAACTTAAAAAAAAGCAAAAATATTATTTTGAGCATTTCTCCAATTTTATGGAGAAAAAACGCAAAAAATGGAATATTGAATTTTTTCATTTTTTTTGTTAAAAACATGAAAATTCGCATTTTGGTTTGTGAATAAAGTAAAAATTTGTATTTTTGGGGGGAAAAACTTAAAGAAAAACAAAAAAAAAATTTGGCCTTTTTCCCAATCTTTTGCAGAAAAAACGCAAAAAAATGGTAAATTGAATTTTTTCATTTTTTTTGTTAAAAACATGAAAATTCGCATTTTGGTTTGTGAATAAAGTAAAAATTTGTAATTTTGGGGGGAAAAACTTAAAGAAAACCAAAAAAAATGCTAAATTTGAATTTTTTCACTTTTTTTGGTTAAAAACATGAAAATTCACATTTTGGTTAGTAAAAAACGTAAAAATTTGTATATTATTAAGGAAAAACGTAAAACAAAAAAACAAGCAACAAGAACAAAATTTTGGGCATTTTTCCAATTTTTTGGAGAAAAAACGCGAAAAAATGGTATATTGAATTTTTTCATTTGTTTTGGTTAAGAACATGAAAATTCACATTTTGGTTTGTGAAAAACGTAAAATATTGTATTTTTTGGGGGAAAAACTTAAAAAAAAGCAAAAAAATTATTTTGAGCATTTTTCCAATTTTATGGAGAAAAAACGCACAAAATGGAATATTGCATTTTTTCATTTTTTTTGTTAAAAACATGAAAATTCGCATTTTGGTTTGTGAATAAAGTAAAAATTTGTATTTTTGGGGGGAAAAACTTAAAGAAAACAAAAAAAAAATGTTGGGCATTTTCCCAATTTTTTGCAGAAAAAACGCAAAAAAATGGTAAATTGAATTTTTTCATTTTTTTGGGGAAATACATGAAAATTTGCATTCTAGTTTGTGAAAAACGTAAAAGGTTGGTATTTTATTGGGGAAAAACTAAAAAAAAAACAAAAAAAAAATTTTGGTCATTTTTCCAATTTTTTGGAGAAAAAACGCAAAAAATGGTATATTGAATTTTTTCATTTTTTTGATTAAAAACATGAAAATTTGCATTTTGGTTTGTGAAAATAGTAAAAATTTTTATTTTTTTGGGAAAAAACGTAAAACAAAAGAAAACAAAATCTTGGGCATTTTTCCAATTTTTTGGAGAAAAAACGCAAAAAAATGGTATATTGAATTTTTTAATTTTTTTGGTCAAAAACATGAAAATTCGCATTTTGGTTTGTGAAAAACGTAAAATATTTGTATTTTTGGGGGGAAAAACTAAAAAAAAAACAAAAAAAAAATTTTGGGCATTTTTCCAATTTTTTGGAGAAAAAACGCAAAAAAATGCTAAATTGAATTTTTTCACTTTTTTGGTTAAAAACATGAAAATTCACATTTTGGTTAGTAATAAACGTAAAAATTTGTATATTATTAAGGAAAAACGTAAAACAAAAAGCAAGCAATTTTTGGGCATTTTTCCAATTTTTTTGAAAAAAATAACGAAAAATATAGATTATTGAATTTTTTCATTTTTATGGGGAAATACATGAAAATTTGCATTCTAGTTTGTGAAAAACGTAAAAGTAGGTATTTTATTGGGGAAAAACTTAAAAAAAACACGAAAAAAATTTTGGGCATTTTTCCAATTTTTTGGAGAAAAAACGCAAAAAATGGTATATTGAATTTTTTCATTTTTTTTGTTAAAAACATGAAAATTCACATTTTGGTTTGTGAAAAACGTAAAAATTTGTATTTTTGGGGGGAAAAACTTAAAAAAAAGCAAAAAAAATATTTTGAGCATTTTTCCAATTTTGTGGAGAAAAAACGCAAAAAATGGAATATAGAATTTTTTCATTTTTTTTGTTAAAAACATGAAAATTCGCATTTTGGTTTGTGAATAAAGTAAAAATTTGTATTTTTGGGGGGAAAAACTTAAAGAAAAACAAAAAAAAAAAATTTGGGCATTTTCCCAATTTTTTGTAGAAAAAACGCAAAAAAATGGTAAATTGAATATTTTCATTTTTTTGGGGAAATACATGAAAATTTGCATTCTAGTTTGTGAAAAACGTAAAAGTTGGTATTTTATTGGGGAAAAACTTAAAAAAAAACAAGAAAAACGTAAAATATTTGTATTTTTGGGGGGAAAAACTAAAAAAAAAACAAAAAAAAAATTTTGGGCATTTTTCCAATTTTTTTGAGAAAAAACGCAAAAAAATGCTACATTGAATTTTTTCACTTTTTTTGGTTAAAAACATGAAAATTCACATTTTGGTTAGTAATAAACGTAAAAATTTGTATATTATTAAGGAAAAACGTAAAACAAAAAAAACAAGCAATTTTTGGGCATTTTTCCAATTTTTTGGAAAAAATAACGAAAAATATGGGATATTGAATTTTTTCATTTTTATGGGGAAATACATGAAAATTTGCATTCTAGTTTGTAAAAAACGTAAAAGTTGGTATTTTATTGGGGAAAAACTTAAAAAAAAACAAAGAAAAAATGTTGGGCATTTTTCCAATTTTTTGGAGAAAAAACGCAAAAAAATGGTATATTGAATTTTTTCATTTTTTTGGTTAAAAACATGAAAATTCCCATTTTGGTTTGTGAAAAACGTAAAAATTTGTATATTATTAAGGAAAAACGTAAAACAAAAAAACAAGCAATTTTTGGGCATTTTTCCAATTTTTTTGAAAAAAATAACGAAAAATATGGGATATTGAATTTTTTCATTTTTATGGGGAAATACATAAAAAATTTGCATTCTAGTTTGCGAAAAACGTAAAAGTTGGTATTTTATTGGGGAAAAACTTAAAAAAACAAGAACAAAATTTTGGGCAATTTTCCAATTTTTTGGAGAAAAAACGCCAAAAAATGGTATATTGAATTTTTTCATTTTTTTGGTTAAGAACATGAAAATTCACATTTTGGTTTGTGAAAAACGTAAAAATTTGTATTTTTGGGGGAAAAACTTAAAAAAAAGCAAAAATATTATTTTGAGCATTTTTCCAATTTTATGGAGAAAAAACGCAAAAAATGGAATATTGAATTTTTTCATTTTTTTTGTTAAGAACATGAAAATTCGCATTTTGGTTTGTGAATAAAGTAAAAATTTGTATTTTTGGGGGGAAAAACTTAAAGAAAAACAAAAAAAAAATTTGGGCATTTTCCCAACTCTTTGCAGAAAAAACGCAAAAAAATGGTAAATTGAATTTTTTCATTTTTTTTTGTTAGAAACATGAAAATTCGCATTTTGGTTTGTGGATAAAGTAAAAATTTGTATTTTTGGGGGGAAAAACTTAAAGAAAACCAAAAAAAAATGCTAAATTGAGTTTTTTCACTTTTTTTGGTTAAAAACATGAAAATTCACATTTTGGTTAGTAAAAAACGTAAAAATTTGTATATTATTAAGGAAAAACGTAAAACAAAAAAAACAAGCAATTTTTGGGCATTTTTCCAATTTTTTTGAAAAAAATAACTAAAAATATGGGATATTGAATTTTTTCATTTTTATGGGGAAATGCATGAAAATTTGCATTCTAGTTTGTGAAAAACGTAAAAGTTGGTATTTTATTGGGGAAAAACTTAAAAAAAAACAAAGAAAAAATGTTGGGCATTTTTCCAATTTTTTGGAGAAAAAACGCGAAAAAATGGTATATTGAATTTTTTCATTTTTTTGGTTAAAAACATGAAAATTCACATTTTAGTTTGTGAGAAACGTAAAAATTTGTATATTATTAAGGAAAAACGTAAAACAAAAAAACAAGCAATTTTTGGGCATTTTTCCAATTTTTTTGAAAAAAATAACGAAAAATATGGGATATTGAATTTTTTCATTTTTATGGGGAAATACATAAAAAATTTGCATTCTAGTTTGCGAAAAACGTAAAAGTTGGTATTTTATTGGGGAAAAACTTAAAAAAACAAGAACAAAATTTTGGGCAATTTTCCAATTTTTTGGAGAAAAAACGCCAAAAAATGGTATATTGAATTTTTTCATTTTTTTGGTTAAGAACATGAAAATTCACATTTTGGTTTGTGAAAAACGTAAAAATTTGTATTTTTGGGGGGAAAACTTAAAAAAAAGCAAAAATATTATTTTGAGCATTTTTCCAATTTTATGGAGAAAAAACGCAAAAAATGGAATATTGAATTTTTTCATTTTTTTTGTTAAGAACATGAAAATTCGCATTTTGGTTTGTGAATAAAGTAAAAATTTGTATTTTTGGGGGGGAAAAACTTAAAGAAAAACAAAAAAAAAATTTGGGCATTTTCCCAACTCTTTGCAGAAAAAACGCAAAAAAATGGTAAATTGAATTTTTTCATTTTTTTTTGTTAGAAACATGAAAATTCGCATTTTGGTTTGTGGATAAAGTAAAAATTTGTATTTTTGGGGGGAAAAACTTAAAGAAAACCAAAAAAAATGCTAAATTGAGTTTTTTCACTTTTTTGGTTAAAAACATGAAAATTCACATTTTGGTTAGTAAAAAACGTAAAAATTTGTATATTATTAAGGAAAAACGTAAAACAAAAAAAACAAGCAATTTTTGGGCATTTTTCCAATTTTTTTGAAAAAAATAACTAAAAATATGGGATATTGAATTTTTTCATTTTTATGGGGAAATACATGAAAATTTGCATTCTAGTTTGTGAAAAACGTAAAAGTTGGTATTTTATTGGGGAAAAACTTAAAAAAAAACAAAGAAAAAATGTTGGGCATTTTTCCAATTTTTTGGAGAAAAAACGCGAAAAAATGGTATATTGAATTTTTTCATTTTTTTGGTTAAAAACATGAAAATTCACATTTTAGTTTGTGAGAAACGTAAAAAATTGTATTTTCGGGGGAAAAACTTAAAAAAAAGCAAAAAAATTATTTTGAGCATTTTTCCAATTTTATGGAGAAAAAAACGCAAAAAATGGAATATAGAATTTTTTAATTTTTTTTGTTAAAAACATGAAAATTCGCATTTTGGTTTGTGAATAAAGTAAAAATTTGTATTTTTGGGGGGAAAAACTTAAAGAAAAACAAAAAAAAAATTTGAGCATTTTCCCAATTTTTTGCAGAAAAAACGCAAAAAAATGGTAAATTGAATTTTTTCATTTTTTTGGTTAAAAACATGAAAATTCCCATTTTGGTTTGTGAAAAACGTAAAAATATATATTTTTGGGGCGAAAAACTTAAAAAAAACAAAGAAAAAATGTTGGGCATTTTTCCAATTTTTTGGAGAAAAAACGCCAAAAAATGGTATATTGAATTTTTTCATTTTTTTGGTTAAGAACATGAAAATTCACATTTTGGTTTGTGAATAAAGTAAAAATTTGTATTTTTGGGGGGAAAAACTTAAAGAAAACAAAAAAAAATGTTGGGCATTTTCCCAATTTTTTGCAGAAAAAACGCAAAAAAATGGTAAATTGAATTTTTTCATTTTTTTGGGGAAATACATGAAAATTTGCATTCTAGTTTGTGAAAAACGTAAAAGGTTGGTATTTTATTGGGGAAAAACTAAAAAAAAACAAAAAAAAAATTTTGGTCATTTTTCCAATTTTTTGGAGAAAAAACGCAAAAAATGGTATATTGAATTTTTTCATTTTTTTGATTAAAAACATGAAAATTTGCATTTTGGTTTGTGAAAATAGTAAAAATTTTTATTTTTTTGGGAAAAAACGTAAAACAAAAGAAAACAAAATCTTGGGCATTTTTCCAATTTTTTGGAGAAAAAACGCAAAAAAATGGTATATTGAATTTTTTCATTTTTTTGGTCAAAAACATGAAAATTCGCATTTTGGTTTGTGAAAAACGTAAAATATTTGTATTTTTGGGGGGAAAAACTAAAAAAAAAAACAAAAAAAAAATTTTGGGCATTTTTCCAATTTTTTGGAGAAAAAACGCGAAAAAATGGTATATTGAATATTTTAATTTTTTTGGTCAAAAACATGAAAATTCGCATTTTGGTTTGTGAAAAACGTAAAAATATATATTTTTGGGGGGAAAAACTTAAAAAAAACAAAGAAAAAATGTTGGGCATTTTTCCAATTTTTTGGAGAAAAAACGCGAAAAAATGGTATATTGAATTTTTTCATTTTTTTGGTTAAAAACATGAAAATTCGCATTTTGGTTTGTGAAAAACGTAAAATATTTGTATTTTTGGGGGAAAAACTAAAAAAAAAACAAAAAAAAAATTTTGGGCATTTTTCCAATTTTTTGGAGAAAAAACGCAAAAAAATGCTAAATTGAATTTTTTCACTTTTTTGGTTAAAAACATGAAAATTCACATTTTGGTTAGTAATAAACGTAAAAATTTGTATATTATTAAGGAAAAACGTAAAACAAAAAGCAAGCAATTTTTGGGCATTTTTCCAATTTTTTTGAAAAAAATAACGAAAAATATAGATTATTGAATTTTTTCATTTTTATGGGGAAATACATGAAAATTTGCATTCTAGTTTGTGAAAAACGTAAAAGTAGGTATTTTATTGGGGAAAAACTTAAAAAAAACACGAAAAAAAATTTTGGGCATTTTTCCAATTTTTTGGAGAAAAAACGCAAAAAATGGTATATTGAATTTTTTCATTTTTTTTGTTAAAAACATGAAAATTCACATTTTGGTTTGTGAAAAACGTAAAAATTTGTATTTTTGGGGGGAAAAACTTAAAAAAAAGCAAAAAAAATATTTTGAGCATTTTTCCAATTTTGTGGAGAAAAAACGCAAAAAATGGAATATAGAATTTTTTCATTTTTTTTGTTAAAAACATGAAAATTCGCATTTTGGTTTGTGAATAAAGTAAAAATTTGTATTTTTGGGGGGAAAAACTTAAAGAAAAACAAAAAAAAAAATTTGGGCATTTTCCCAATTTTTTGTAGAAAAAAAGCAAAAAAATGGTAAATTGAATATTTTCATTTTTTTGGGGAAATACATGAAAATTTGCATTCTAGTTTGTGAAAAACGTAAAAGTTGGTATTTTATTGGGGAAAAACTTAAAAAAAACAAGAAAAACGTAAAATATTTGTATTTTTGGGGGGAAAAACTAAAAAAAAAACAAAAAAAAATTTTGGGCATTTTTCCAATTTTTTTGAGAAAAAACGCAAAAAAATGCTACATTGAATTTTTTCACTTTTTTTGGTTAAAAACATGAAAATTCACATTTTGGTTAGTAATAAACGTAAAAATTTGTATATTATTAAGGAAAAACGTAAAACAAAAAAACAAGCAATTTTTGGGCATTTTTCCAATTTTTTTGAAAAAAATAACGAAAAATATGGGATATTGAATTTTTTCATTTTTATGGGGAAATACATGAAAATTTGCATTCTAGTTTGTAAAAAACGTAAAAGTTGGTATTTTATTGGGGAAAAACTTAAAAAAAAACAAAGAAAAAATGTTGGGCATTTTTCCAATTTTTTGGAGAAAAAACGCAAAAAAATGGTATATTGAATTTTTTCATTTTTTTGGTTAAAAACATGAAAATTCCCATTTTGGTTTGTGAAAAACGTAAAAATTTGTATATTATTAAGGAAAAACGTAAAACAAAAAAACAAGCAATTTTTGGGCATTTTTCCAATTTTTTTGAAAAAAATAACGAAAAATATGGGATATTGAATTTTTTCATTTTTATGGGGAAATACATAAAAAATTTGCATTCTAGTTTGCGAAAAACGTAAAAGTTGGTATTTTATTGGGGAAAAACTTAAAAAAACAAGAACAAAATTTTGGGCAATTTTCCAATTTTTTGGAGAAAAAACGCCAAAAAATGGTATATTGAATTTTTTCATTTTTTTGGTTAAGAACATGAAAATTCACATTTTGGTTTGTGAAAAACGTAAAAATTTGTATTTTTGGGGGGAAAAACTTAAAAAAAAGCAAAAATATTATTTTGAGCATTTTTCCAATTTTATGGAGAAAAAACGCAAAAAATGGAATATTGAATTTTTTCATTTTTTTTGTTAAGAACATGAAAATTCGCATTTTGGTTTGTGAATAAAGTAAAAATTTGTATTTTTGGGGGGAAAAACTTAAAGAAAAACAAAAAAAAAATTTGGGCATTTTCCCAACTCTTTGCAGAAAAAACGCAAAAAAATGGTAAATTGAATTTTTTCATTTTTTTTTGTTAGAAACATGAAAATTCGCATTTTGGTTTGTGGATAAAGTAAAAATTTGTATTTTTGGGGGGAAAAACTTAAAGAAAACCAAAAAAAATGCTAAATTGAGTTTTTTCACTTTTTTGGTTAAAAACATGAAAATTCACATTTTGGTTAGTAAAAAACGTAAAAATTTGTATATTATTAAGGAAAAACGTAAAACAAAAAAAACAAGCAATTTTTGGGCATTTTTCCAATTTTTTTGAAAAAAATAACTAAAAATATGGGATATTGAATTTTTTCATTTTTATGGGGAAATGCATGAAAATTTGCATTCTAGTTTGTGAAAAACGTAAAAGTTGGTATTTTATTGGGGAAAAACTTAAAAAAAAACAAAGAAAAAATGTTGGGCATTTTTCCAATTTTTTGGAGAAAAAACGCGAAAAAATGGTATATTGAATTTTTTCATTTTTTTGGTTAAAAACATGAAAATTCACATTTTAGTTTGTGAGAAACGTAAAAAATTGTATTTTCGGGGGGAAAAACTTAAAAAAAAGCAAAAAAATTATTTTGAGCATTTTTCCAATTTTATGGAGAAAAAAACGCAAAAAATGGAATATAGAATTTTTTAATTTTTTTTGTTAAAAACATGAAAATTCGCATTTTGGTTTGTGAATAAAGTAAAAATTTGTATTTTTGGGGGGAAAAACTTAAAGAAAAACAAAAAAAAAATTTGAGCATTTTCCCAATTTTTTGCAGAAAAAACGCAAAAAAATGGTAAATTGAATTTTTTCATTTTTTTGGTTAAAAACATGAAAATTCCCATTTTGGTTTGTGAAAAACGTAAAAATATATATTTTTGGGGCGAAAAACTTAAAAAAAACAAAGAAAAAATGTTGGGCATTTTTCCAATTTTTTGGAGAAAAAACGCAAAAAATGGTATATTGAATTTTTTCATTTTTTTGGTTAAAAACATGAAAATTTGCATTTTGGTTTGTGAAAATAGTAAAAATTTTTATTTTTTTGGGAAAAAACGTAAAACAAAAGAAAACAAAATCTTGGGCATTTTTCCAATTTTTTGGAGAAAAAACGCAAAAAAATGGTATATTGAATATTTTAATTTTTTTGGTCAAAAACATGAAAATTCGCATTTTGGTTTGTGAAAAACGTAAAAATATATATTTTTGGGGGGAAAAACTTAAAGAAAAACAAAAAAAAAAATTTGGGCATTTTCCCAATTTTTTGCAGAAAAAACGCAAAAAAATGGTAAATTGAATATTTTCATTTTTTTGGGGAAATACATGAAAATTTGCATTCTAGTTTGTGAAAAACGTAAAAGTTGGTATTTTATTGGGGAAAAACTTAAAAAAAACAAGAAAAACGTAAAATATTTGTATTTTTGGGGGGAAAAACTAAAAAAAAAACAAAAAAAAAATTTTGGGCATTTTTCCAATTTTTTGGAGAAAAAACGCAAAAAAAAAGCTACATTGAATTTTTTCACTTTTTTGGTTAAAAACATGAAAATTCACATTTTAGTTAGTAATAAACGTAAAAATTTGTATATTATTAATGAAAAACGTAAAACAAAAAAACAAGCAATTTTTGGGCATTTTTCCAATTTTTTTGAAAAAAATAACGAAAAATATGGGATATTGAATTTTTTCATTTTTATGGGGAAATACATGAAAATTTGCATTCTAGTTTGTAAAAAACGTAAAAGTTGGTATTTTATTGGGGAAAAACTTAAAAAAAAACAAAGAAAAAATGTTGGGCATTTTTCCAATTTTTTGGAGAAAAAACGCAAAAAAATGGTATATTGAATTTTTTCATTTTTTTGGTTAAAAACATGAAAATTCCCATTTTGGTTTGTGAAAAACGTAAAAATTTGTATATTATTAAGGAAAAACGTAAAACAAAAAAACAAGCAATTTTTGGGCATTTTTCCAATTTTTTTGAAAAAAATAACGAAAAATATGGGATATTGAATTTTTTCATTTTTATGGGGAAATACATAAAAAATTTGCATTCTAGTTTGTGAAAAACGTAAAAGTTGGTATTTTATTGGGGAAAAACTTAAAAAAACAAGAACAAAATTTTGGGCATTTTTCCAATTTTTTGGAGAAAAAACGCTAAAAAATGGTATATTGAATTTTTTCATTTTTTTGGTTAAGAACATGAAAATTCACATTTTGGTTTGTGAAAAACGTAAAAATTTGTATTTTTGGGGGAAAAACTTAAAAAAAAGCAAAAATATTATTTTGAGCATTTTTCCAATTTTATGGAGAAAAAACGCAAAAAATGGAATATTGAATTTTTTCATTTTTTTTGTTAAGAACATGAAAATTCGCATTTTGGTTTGTGAATAAAGTAAAAATTTGTATTTTTGGGGGGAAAAACTTAAAGAAAAACAAAAAAAAAATTTGGGCATTTTCCCAACTTTTTGCAGAAAAAACGCAAAAAAATGGTAAATTGAATTTTTTCATTTTTTTTGTTAAAAACATGAAAATTCGCATTTTGGTTTGTGAATAAAGTAAAAATTTGTATTTTTGGGGGAAAAAACTTAAGAAAACCAAAAAAAATGCTAAAATGAAGTTTTTTCACTTTTTTGGTTAAAAACATGAAAATTCACATTTTGGTTAGTAAAAAACGTAAAAATTTGTATATTATTAAGGAAAAACGTAAAACAAAAAAACAAGCAATTTTTGGGCATTTTTCCAATTTTTTTGAAAAAAACAACGAAAAATATGGGATATTGAATTTTTTCATTTTTTTGGGGAAATACATAAAAAATTTGAATTCTAGTTTGTGAAAAACGTAAAAGTTGGTATTTTATTGGGGAAAAACTTAAAAAAAAAAAAAGAAAAAAATTTTGGACATTTTTGCAATTTTTTGGAGAAAAAACGCCAAAAAATGGTATATTGAATTTTTTCATTTTTTTGGTTAAGAACATGAAAATTCACATTTTGGTTTGTGAAAAACGTAAAAATTTGTATTTTTGGGGGGAAAAACTTAAAAAAAAGCAAAAAAATTATTTTGAGCATTTTTCCAATTTTATGGAGAAAAAACGCACAAAATGGAATATTGCATTTTTTCATTTTTTTTGTTAAAAACATGAAAATTCGCATTTTGGTTTGTGAATAAAGTAAAAATTTGTATTTTTGGGGGGAAAAACTTAAAGTAAACAAAAAAAAAATGTTGGGCATTTTCCCAATTTTTTGCAGAAAAAACGCAAAAAAAATGGTAAATTGAATTTTTTCATTTTTTTGGGGAAATACATGAAAATTTGCATTCTAGTTTGTGAAAAACGTAAAAGGTTGGTATTTTATTGGGGAAAAACTAAAAAAAAAACAAAAAAAAATTTTGGTCATTTTTCCAATTTTTTGGAGAAAAAACGCAAAAAATGGTATATTGAATTTTTTCATTTTTTTGGTTAAAAACATGAAAATTTGCATTTTGGTTTGTGAAAATAGTAAAAATTTTTATTTTTTTTGGGAAAAAACGTAAAACAAAAGAAAACAAAATCTTGGGCATTTTTCCAATTTTTTGGAGAAAAAACGCAAAAAAATGGTATATTGAATTTTTTCATTTTTTTTGGTCAAAAACATGAAAATTCGCATTTTGGTTTGTGAAAAACGTAAAATATTTGTATTTTTGGGGGGAAAAACTAAAAAAAAAAACAAAAAAAAATTTTGGGCATTTTTCCAATTTTTTGGAGAAAAAACGCAAAAAAATGCTAAATTGAATTTTTTCACTTTTTTGGTTAAAAACATGAAAATTCACATTTTGGTTAGTAATAAACGTAAAAATTTGTATATTATTAAGGAAAAACGTAAAACAAAAAGCAAGCAATTTTTGGGCATTTTTCCAATTTTTTTGAAAAAAATAACGAAAAATGTAGATTATTGAATTTTTTCATTTTTATGGGGAAATACATGAAAATTTGCATTCTAGTTTGTGAAAAACGTAAAAGTAGGTATTTTATTGGGGAAAAACTTAAAAAAAACACGAAAAAAATTTTGGGCATTTTTCCAATTTTTTGGAGAAAAAACGCAAAAAATGGTATATTGAATTTTTTCATTTTTTTGTTAAAAACATGAAAATTCACATTTTGGTTTGTGAAAAACGTAAAAATTTGTATTTTTGGGGGGAAAAACTTAAAAAAAAGCAAAAAAAATATTTTGAGCATTTTTCCAATTTTATGGAGAAAAAACGCAAAAAATGGAATATAGAATTTTTTCATTTTTTTTGTTAAAAACATGAAAATTCGCATTTTGGTTTGTGAATAAAGTAAAAATTTGTATTTTTGGGGGGAAAAACTTAAAGAAAAACAAAAAAAAAAAATTTGGGCATTTTTACCAATTTTTTGCAGAAAAAACGCAAAAAAATGGTAAATTGAATATTTTCATTTTTTTGGGGAAATACATGAAAATTTGCATTCTAGTTTGTGAAAAACGTAAAAGTTGGTATTTTATTGGGGAAAAACTTAAAAAAAACAAGAAAAACGTAAAATATTTGTATTTTTGGGGGGAAAAACTAAAAAAAAAACAAAAAAAAAATTTTGGGCATTTTTCCAATTTTTTGGAGAAAAAACGCAAAAAAATGCTAAATTGAATTTTTTCACTTTTTTGGTTAAAAACATGAAAATTCACATTTTGGTTAGTAATAAACGTAAAAATTTGTATATTATTAAGGAAAAACGTAAAACAAAAAAACAAGCAATTTTTGGGCATTTTTCCAATTTTTTTGAAAAAAATAACGAAAAATATGGGATATTGAATTTTTTCATTTTTATGGGGAAATACATGAAAATTTTCATTCTAGTTTGTAAAAAACGTAAAAGTTGGTATTTTATTGGGGAAAAACTTAAAAAAAAACAAAGAAAAAATG